>LJPK01000901.1:246955-345957 GCA_001430945.1 Amauroascus niger | reverse complement strand
CCCCTCCCCTTTTTTTTTGAAGAAAGGAATGGGAAGGGCAAGGCACAATTATTTATAAACAACATTTTGTTCGCTAAAGGCTACGCAGAAGTTATTCGAAAAACAGCTTTGACAGTTGATATCTAAGCTGAAAACATAGAACTGATATTTGCAAAAAAGCGCACCGAGACTCGGATCGAGAAAGCACATGAAAAGATAATGTCATCAGGTAACTAATCTTTGGAATTTCGCAGATTATAGAGGCTAGAGGAAGCAAAATATGGGATTGTTTGCCACTCAGCCCAACAGATCGTCCAATCCATGTCCCACAGAGCTAGATCCGGGCTTTTGTTGCTGCTGCGGTCCGCCTGTGCTTGTGCTGTTACTGCTAGGAATAGACCTTGACCCTGCTGGTGTCCCCCAAATACCGGCGCTCGCTTTCTCCTTCGCCATGCTAGCCAGATTCGGGCCCTTGTTTTGATTTGCCGCCGTATTTTTGATTCCAGCATTGGCACTAGCCGAGGACCAGAGACTCCCAAACACGTCGCCAGATGCTTTATTCGCGACGGGCGAAGTCGGTTTGCTGGCTGCAAAAGAACCACCCGATGGGATTTTCACACCGGATTGTGATTGCTGGGGTTGGGGGATTTGAACGGAGGTGAAGTAATTTGGTTGGGCTGCTTGGTAACCCGTTGGCCTAAGTGGTTGCGGCTTATTAATTGGAGAAGAGAGGCCGGGCGTATACGAAGCGTTACTTGGAATGGAGGGAGTCGGAGGCATGGAAGTGAGCCCCATCAGTCCATTCAAGTTTGCGCCCTGTGTCCCTGATACTGGCTTCGGCGCGGCGAATTGCGTCTGAGATGGCATAACTGAGGCAATTGGAGGCGGGATGGAAGCAAATTGCGTTTGGGAGGCAATGGGTTGAGTAGATGGGCTGGCAGATTGGAAGTCGTCAAAATCGTCGTCATCATCGATAGGTTTCAGAGCAAGGCTAGCAAGTCCATTATTACCAGCTGGCTGCTTTCCGGCTGATACGGAAGCCCTATTCTGTGATGTAAAAGGGACGGACGATGCAGGTTCGTCCAAGTCCTCAAAATCAACTAAATCAGGCTCAGGGACCTTTGCCGGTTCGGGCTTCTTTGCTGGTTGCCTGGAAGGAGGTGGAGGGCTACGCTGAGTTTTCTTCTGAGACGTAGAATAGCTCCCTTCCTCTTCATCTTCATCGTACTCCTCGAAACGGTTGCTCCGCCTACCACTGTCATTGAATCCACTCGTATTTCCGCCAAAACCTCCACCATCGCCGTAGACTCCTCCGCTGTACCCTCCATAAGAAGCATCTTCACTTCCGAAACCGCCGTATCGAGAATTTCCCGAGGTGCCTCCCGAGAAACCGCCCATGCCACCTTCGATACCACCAAATTTGTTTCGGTTTGATTTTGCCTTCTTCCTCTCTGTACGGATTGCTTCCACATCCCCCAAGAGTTTGGCCAGTTCCTGTGCACGGTTCCGGACATTGACGCCTTGATCTTTGCCATTGTTATCGATATAATGGAACTGGCGCAGCATACGAAGAAGAGAAATATGTGATCGCGCGTCGTCAACGACTCGCTCCGAACCGTTCTTGACAAGGAATTCAAGAAGTTGTAAAGCCTACACAGCACGACAATTCATCATTAGAAAATCGAAATCGGTTATTCGGTGGTTGTTGGGAGCAGGGATAGGGTTGTCCGCACCTTATAGATCTGCCGCCATTCCTCGGCCGTCTTTTCTGTAAACCGTCGATAGATCATTGGCATAATCTCATTGAGCAATTGACTATAGCCGCACTTCAATCAGTCTCATCCAAATAAATGTAAAAAAAAAAAAAAAAAAACCGACTCTCGATCGGGAAATGGACTAACTAGCTATGTGTTCCATTTGAAATCTCCTGCATCAAAGTCGACGACGCACCCCACGGCTCATTGTTTGTGGCTTCACGCACTTTCGCCTCCATTTCCGTATAATTCATCATCGCTGCGAGCACGAAACATCATCAGCAAGTGGCCAACCAGAGCCTGACAGAAGTAAAACGACAGTCAAAACGCTTTCTCTTCGATCTGTCTCTAACGGCGACCCTTGATAGTCGCCTGGGCATCATCAAAGGCAGGGAGGCGAAGCAAAGCAACTCACCATTCTGCACCTTACGCACTCCTGCTTTCACATCATACAAGCTTAGGCCGCTAATCTGGTCTTTGAGCGAGTTGAAATCCATGGTGAAGGTGTTGAATATTGAGTGTCGGTGGAGGGGGTTTCTTTCTCAAGAGGTGAAGTCGGGTGTGCGGGCAGATGAGAGAAGCCTCTCAGAGTAAGACGGGCTGGCAATTGAGCCTATGCAATAGGATAGAAAGTGCAAGTGGCTATGGGAAGACAATCCGCCCAGCAGCAACAGCAGCCTGCACAGCAAAAAGTGACGGGGTTGGGGGGCGGGTTTGGACTTCACGTTCTGGAGAAACAACAACATTTCTTCCAGCGTCGCAGCTGGAGATGAATTCCATTCCAACCAGTGGACTTCGAGCCAATCATCTCTTTCCGAGTCTGACATCCCCGACCCCCCCCTTTTTTCCCCTTTCCTGAGGCCAAATGTCTGCATATTTAGTACACGCAATATTCGAGCATCTAGTTATCTGTTTGTATTGATTACTAGCTACATGATGCACTCCTTGAAAGACTGTCTATCCTTGTTTGCCCGAAAAAAAAATCGTTGAGACATGGCGAAGGCCGTTAAATATGTCCCTGACGCCGTTCAAGCTTGTCATCGATGGCATTAAGTTAACTTACACCCACAGCTCTAGAGGTAGAGATCAAAAGACGAGAAAAAAAAGAATACAACTGTAGAAGAGAAACGGACCCAAAATTGAAAGCAGCTGATAACATTGGGAGATATAACTAAAAGGAATGTTTTTGAAGCACGACTCCCCGTAACCTCGCCCGGGCATAATGCTAACTGTAACCACCAACCACCATGATTCGACGGCCAGGAAAAAAAAAAAAAAGCCTTGCTCGAATAATTGATAGACAAGAAAAGGACAAATGGAAGAAAAGGAAAGTAAACATGTAAATGGGGTATCTCGGTTCCCCCAGAATAAAACCTAACCTAGCATCGTAGTTCATATCCCATAATATTCCGTCACTTTCATTCGTTATAGAACTTCTTCATGATCAGATGCAAAAACAAGTTAACGTTCACCCGCAACTGCCCTTCGAATAAGTCCATATATTGCGTGTTGTTGAACTGTGCCTGGAGTAAGTCGTCCAGAGGAATTTGGGCGTTCGCTCCGGGAACCATCATATTCCCGCTGCTGCCGTCAATCGTAAAGACCCCAACCTCGTTGCTTGAAATCGTAAGATCAACTCGATCCCACTGGCGTTCCGTGTATCCCTTCCAATGTACGAGCACCCCTCTATCTGCTAGATTGCGAGCAGAATACTTATACGAGCCAAATTTGAAGATGCGGCCTGACCGTTGTAGTTCACGTTCATGGTCCCATTGTTTTGTAAAAGGCAGCAAAAATCGCTTTTTGCCTTTCTTGTTCTGAAGCGTGACCATAGCCTGCTCAATATAGTCGTTGTACGTCTTCAGCTGTTGCTCCAGGTACACGGCTTGGTCATTCAGTCTTTCAAGAGTCAGCCTCACACCTTCCAACTCTCGTTGTCGTTGGATTCTCCGACGATGCTTGGTCCTAATGTCGAGAGCAATCTCGTTTAACAGATCTTGATAATGGTTATGTCGTGTGATTCTTCCTGCTTGCTCGAGTCTAACAATGTTTTCAAGTGCAGTTCGTTTTAGTTCGGGGTAGCTCATGGCGCCAATATCCACAAGTGTGTTGGCATCAGAATATGCTGCCCGTTTCTGGCTGTTTTGGGAAAATTCCTCACGAATGAGAGTGTCCCAACGTTCTTCATCCTCCGGAGTCGGAGGCCTCACTAAAATTTCCATCAAATTCACGCCAGATTGTACGCGAATGATGTAGAGAATACACCGTTTTGTCTCCATTAGAAGGGTCTTGACTTCTGCGTCGGGATCTATTTTCGGTCAGCGAGCCTATCCTACTTTCGTCTTGTTCAAACGGTCTTACCTTCAACAGTATGAAGTTTGGGAGTCAACGTAAGACTTATCTCTGATGAGCTGACGTTCATGAGCTCATTTTCATTACTCTTCACACTACCAAGATCCCGGATAATCTCTCCTAACGTGTCATCGTGGTTACAAATATGCGATATTTCCGCTGCGACAAGCTGGTGGATCGAAAAAATGTCGGGCATCTTAATATAAAGAGTTGGCTTCGTCTTTGCATACAAGTCATTATACTCATCGATCTCAAAGTACGACTCAGCATCTTGCACTGTAATGACTATAGAGATATTAGCACATGTTGTTTCCCTGTGTGCAAATAAGCACTTACGGTTACCCCAGATGGACCCAAGGCGCTGGATTGATTCGCCAATATACGTATTCAGCGGTTGAAGGTAGACATTATCGCTCCCAAACAATCGGCCCGATGCAACTTGGCCGATAACTTTGTTGATTTCGCCCAGGCTCCGTTTTTGCTCTTGTGTCAGGGCATGGTTTACGACACCAGACTTCTCGGGTTCCATCATCGCAGGTTGAAGATAACTTTTCCATACCCATTGGCCGATAATCTGCAAAACATACCCCCGATCTTCACCTTCGAACTTCGTAAGGAGATACTCATACATCTGGTTGGCAACAAAACGGACCCCATATGGCATCCTATGAAGCGATTCTTCCAAAGAGCTGAAAACCTGATCAGTGATATCACGAAGGTCTTGCAAATTCCGAATAAACGTCGCTCTCGTTTCAGGATCTTTGATTGCTTGCTCTCTTGACACGTCTAGTGGCCGACTGCTGCATTTCCCAGTGCGAAGCTCTTCATTATTGATTGCAGATCGGTAAATCTGGATCGGATCACTTTCTAGGTCCAGGTCTGGGTTGTCGATGATATTCTCTTTGGTAACATTGCCCAGCAGATCTTTCATAAATTTCCTGTCTCGAGGGGACTTGGTATATGCAATGAACAGTTTGTTCCAGAATGAATTGCCTCGGATGTATTCCTGAATAGAAGCACACGTGTCGGTTTCATCTTTGATGCACCTCACGATCAACCTTAAGAGATAATACTCCTCACGCCTCTTTTGAGCATAACCAAATAAACCCATGACGAGATGCTTGATCCGTTCGTTTTCTCTTTCAGGCGTTGTTAGCTCTCTCATTCTTCGGAATATCCTTGACAGGTACTGAGGCTGCGTTTGAAGGAGGAAGAAGAGTTCCTGGTAGAATTCAAGTTTCTTCCTAGATGTTTTGTTGAGCGCCTTAAGGTCAAAAGGGTCCTTTGAGGACATATCCACCTTGGGCAAGACAGTGCCGACATGCCCACCAAAATGTTTTTGGTGCCTTACAACCTCGTCCAATGTGATCTTGTTCTTAACAAGGAGCGCAATTTTGATATCCAACTGGGTAATATACTGATCTGCCATCTCGTTTTGGCGAACCTGCTGAACAACTGTCTTCCTTACCCGTTCGAATTCGATTTCTTCATCAAAATCAAAATCGCTGTCATTGAGGAGGTGGACAAATCCTTTAATTGTTCCGACTGGGGGGTTTTTCCCGCTGGTCAAGCTTTTATATGCTTCTCCTTGGATTTTTGCTCTGATAAAACTCTGGACTTTGATCACTTTCTCCATGTTCTCGCGATAGAATTTTTGCTTCTCCGCAAACTGATGCCGCACTAGAGAGCCCCTCATTAACGACTGAAGATCAGTAATAATTTCTTCTTCGGCCTCGAGGTCAGCCAGCGCGTTCCCAACGTCGATTCTTAAGAGCATAGCTCTAGAAATCGACTGCAACTGAACAATCTCTTCGGTGTTTTCATCCAGTTGAGCAAGGAGATCACCAATATCTATACGGACGATAGCGGCCCTGGCAAGCGCTTGAAGATGGAGAATGTTTGAATTTTGTGCAAGAAGATCTTTACGAGTTTGATCGAGCCGGCGGCGCAAAAGGAAAGCTCTAATCGAACTTTGAAATGACGTGACAGTCTCTTCTTCCTTGTTCAAAGCCGAAACCATTGCGGAAACTGCTTTGCGAAGAGCCAAACCCCTGATCGCGGCTTGTATCTCAATGATGGCCGGAGAATGAGCCTGAAGGTTCATCCGCAGTTCTTTCACACTCTTTCTCAAAGCAGATCCACGAGCAAATGACTGAAGTGCTACCCAGGTGTCCATCATGTTTTCCAATGCTTTTTCAGTTTCCAATTTCATTTTCCGTGCTTCAAGTCCTCTTACGGCTGCTTGAACGGCTATTATCGTGTCGCTTTCTTTTCGAAGGTCTGCGTCATCCTGTGAAAAAGCCCGCCTCTTTAGCATTCCCCGTATTGCGGCTTGAAGGAAATGAATTTCTTGATCAGCATTCATTCCTTCAAGTCCTCTTACGGCTGCTTGAACGGCTATTATCGTGTCGCTTTCTTTTCGAAGGTCTGCGTCATCCTGTGAAAAAGCCCGCCTCTTTAGCATTCCCCGTATTGCGGCTTGAAGGAAATGAATTTCTTGATCAGCATTCATTCTAAGATTTGAAATATCTTGTGATAGAGTGCGCCGTTTTGCCATTCCGCGTATGGCTGCTTGGAGGAAATGGATCTTTTGGTCCGCAGCCATTCTAAGATTTGAAGCACGTTGAAGGAGATCACGTCGTTTTAGCATTCCCCTGATTGCTGATTGAAGGTACTGAACATCTGGGGCAACGTCTCGTTTGAGATTCAACGTATCCTGTGAAATTGTGCGGCGAGCCATCATCCCTCGGATGGCTGCTTGCAGGAACGGGATCTCAGGCTCAGCTTGTCTCGTTTCTTCGTATTGATCACATGCTTGTTTCCGTGCCAAAGCGCCCCTTATAGCAGCTTGGAATGATTTGATGCCGGATTCTTGTTTCCTTGTTCGTATCTTCAGTGCTTGGATTTCGGATCTGGCTCGTTTTGCACGGACCAGACTTTGTAGCTTTAATATCCCAGACTCGGCAGCTTCACATCCAATTTGCCGGTCCTGCCAACTCCTTCGAACTAAGAAGCCACGTGCATTTGCTTGTAAGTTAACAGCAAACCGTCGCATACTCAATCTATAGTTTATAATTTGCCGTGTCCAGTCTCCACGGATTCTCGATTGGAGGTCGATCAACAGCTCCTCATTGTCCCAGAGATTCTGCATCGTATTTCCCAGCTTTAGTCGAAGGATGGCACCCTTTATTTGAGCTTGGAAATCAGATATCGACGCTTCATTCTCGCGCAACTCACGCTCAACCCTTTCTTCCTCAGTTTCAACCGGTTCAGGTTCGGGTTCAGGCTCCGCACCGAAACTTTCACCCATGCCGGAGAAACTGGGCATCGGAACACCCGCTTTGTCAAGCCCTCGCTGTGTCTGTTCGAGTTCATGATGCTCAAATTGAAGCTGGCCCACTAAATTCCCAATCCGAATGTCAACAATGCCTTTCTTGAGCAAAAGCCATGACAATGCGTGGATGCAATGTATGACCTTGGGCATGTTTTTCTTCTCGTATAGGTCTATCAACTCAAAGCGAAATACCTCGGGAAGCTCAATCTCATCTAAGAATCGGAAAAAGAGTGCAATATTATCGGAATGGCGGTATTGTAGTTTTGGATGTCGAAAGATCCGGAGGATCCGATGAGGATACAAAGCCTGAACCACTTCAGCTAGGGTAACTCCATCACGAAGAGCCTCTTCTAGTTGGACGATTGGCGCAATTGGTTTATCGATAACGTCCTCGATCCATTCTTTGGCTTCACCGATATGACATAGATATTCATAAGCCTGCAGAAATTGTCTCTGTTTATCCATCCAGTCCCTCTGTAACCACGGGGTAGCATTGGCCCTTTTCGAAACCGCAGCTGCTCTGCCTCCACAAATCGAATCTGCCCGTTTTAGTTGTCGCCGGCCTTGCAACCCGACAACCGAAGGAACCAGGTCCGTGATGGAAAATTCATCATCTTCGGATTGCGCAAACTTAGACAATGTTCGAAGATGGCGCGTCGAGGATTTTCCCAATGATTGAAGCTCAGGCGTGGTAAGTGCAGCGGCGAGGACAGGAGGGTTTGGACTCGAACGGGTCCGAGTATGGTACGACCGTCGATTCGTAATAGTCGGCTGCCGAAATATATGGTTCTCGTCCTGAGGCGCTTTGTTTTCTTCATTCCGATATGCGCCATACTTTGGTTGGTTGCTGCCGACGTCATGATGAGAAACGTGCTCGACCACCGTCTGGCTTCGAGTATGGAGCGAGGATGGATGCTTGGGCTTTGGAGGAGTGCCATTGGGCGCTTGGGGAAGCGGTCGCAAAGATCTGCGGATATTTTCGTATGCCTCGCCTGGACTTGACCTGCCATCGAATTCCCTACCGCCCTTGGGGATGCGAGAACTGCGGTCTACCTTATGTTCGGGCGTCCCTGGTCGACATGTGCTGGATGTACTGGAAGTGAGTGTACTTGTTCGACTTGGGACAAACGAATTCGAGTAGATTGAGTATGCAGACGAGTTTGTCGATGCGGTGGAGTCATGGCGCAAGGGGCCCGTGGACGAAGCTAGATCCGCTTGTGTCCGTTTCAGCGGAAGGTTGTATGACATTTCGGTGGGAGAGGGTGTTGGCTGGAAGATGCGCGCAGTAGCAAAGTGAGTCTGCTCCTCTCAATCGCGCGCATACCGACACATATCTTGAACGAGTTAAATGAGACAAGGAATACCGCCCAGGCCTGGGGAAGAGAAGCAGAAAGGATCTGGCCAAGCGGTTGGACGAAATGCGCAACTGACTTTTTTTGGTGAACAAAAGAAAGAAAAGGAAAAAGAGAATAACACCCGATGTATAGAATATCAAGTCCCTAACACACGCCACTTGCGCAAAGTCTGCCCACCGTCCGTCTTGCATGGAAGAACCTGAAGAATCCAAAGTGGTCAAGGTTGTTGACTGGCGTGGGGGAAACATCAAAACAAAGTTCCAGAAGCGGTTAGGCCGCCCGCAGCTGCTGATTCTCCGATCCGGCCAACCACGTGACCGAACCGCTCTCGTAACTACCTTTCGCTCTCCTACTATTCTTTCAATTGAGTTGTTTTGCTTACTTTTGGGTGATTAGAGTATTAAAAAAAAGGAGAGGGTGCATGTGATGGACATGGCGCTTGTTTTGGTTAATAAATTGATATATCATAGGTAGTCGCCGGCATCATTCAAGGTACTCCGTACTGAGTATAGTTAGTTAATGGTTCCGGCGTGCCAAAAAGACGCTGCGCTAAGTGTCGATAAGGGACGGAGCTAAGCCCATTAGCGCCTGGGCCGGGCCCCTCCCCCCACACACAGCCTGGGCGAAGGAATGAAGAAAGAAAAAAAAAATCGAATAAATTCGGCTCCCGCTCAGCTTCCTTTCTCTTCTCTTTTTTTTTTTCCCTTCCCTTGGGAAAGCCGCTTTCTCCCCGCCAGCAGAACGTTTCGATTTTGTTGACGGTGCTCTCCCTTTTTTTTTATCAATCTTTCCCTTCTCTCGCCGTAACTGGCAAAAGAAACTGTTCTTAAAGTATCCTGTCCCTCTTCTCTCTTCGTCATGCCTATCTCCAATGGAGACGCTTCTGGCAGTGCTGTCCAGCGCCTGGGCGGGAAGGTAGAACTTCCCGACTACACCAAGGCCTTGGAGGTCCTGGAGACCGATTACCAGAGCCGCGATGGCCTGGGTATCAAGGACCTGCTCGACTCTGATAAGCGTGGAGCTCTCACCTACAATGATTTTCTGGTCCTCCCTGGTTACATTGGTATGCACGGTCCGAGGTCCTGGGTCTCTTTACACAGAAGCTAACCTGCTCTCGTGCCGCCAGGATTCCCTGCCTCTGATGTTAGCCTGGAAACACCTGTTACAAAGCGCATCTCCCTCAAGGCCCCGTTGGTTTCATCCCCAATGGACACCGTCACCGAACACTCCATGGCAATCCATATGGCACTCCTTGGTGGACTCGGCGTCATTCACCACAATTGCTCTGCGGAGGACCAGGCAGAGATGGTGAGAAAAGTCAAACGCTTTGAAAACGGCTTCATCTTAGACCCAGTCGTCATTTCACCAAAGACAACGGTCGCTGAGACCAAAGAATTGAAAGCGCAATGGGGCTTCGGTGGATTCCCAGTCACAGGTATGAATTCAATCCTTGTCAACCGAATGTTTCGTTTGGGGTTCAATGATGCTATTAAATCTAAACTTTATAACTTTCGTTCAACTGAAACAACGAGAGTTGCACTGTGTAGAGAATGGATAACTTCCTGAGAACCCTAGAGAAGCCTTTCCCCTTGTTTGGTTTAATAAATCATTACCACTCGTATCTAACACTCTTCTTGCAGAAAACGGTACCCTTCGATCTAAGCTGGTTGGCATTGTCACGTCCAGAGATATCCAATTCCATCCTGATCTGAACGAGCCTGTCACTGCCGTCATGTCGACAGATCTTGTGACGGCTCCTGCTGGTACAACCCTTGCAGAAGCGAACGAGGTGCTGAGAAGCTCAAAGAAAGGCAAATTGCCCATTGTCGACGCTGATGGAAACCTTGTCTCCCTTCTCTCCCGATCTGATCTTATGAAAAACTTGCACTACCCATTGTCATCCAAGCTACCACACTCCAAGCAACTAATCTGCGCCGCTGCCATTGGTACTCGCCCAGAAGACAAGGACAGACTTCAGAAACTTGTTGATGCCGGTTTGGACATCGCTGTTTTGGATAGCAGCCAGGGCAACAGCATGTACCAGATTGAAATGATCAAATATGTCAAGAAAACTTTCCCCGAACTTGATGTTATCGGTGGAAACGTTGTCACAAGAGAACAGGCGGCTTCTTTAATTGCTGCCGGTGTTGACGGGTTGAGAATCGGAATGGGCAGCGGTAGCGCCTGCATCACACAGGAGGTTATGGCCGTTGGACGTCCCCAGGCCGCTGCAGTCTATAATGTCACTCAATTCGCAGCTCGCTTCGGTGTTCCTTGCATCGCCGATGGTGGTGTTCAGAACGTTGGCCACATCGTCAAGGGCCTTGCACTGGGTGCCTCCGTTGTCATGATGGGAGGTCTTTTAGCCGGCACCACAGAATCCCCTGGAGAATACTTCGTCAGTCGAGAAGGTCAACTAGTCAAAGCTTACCGTGGCATGGGGAGTATTGATGCCATGGAGGAGAAGAAGGCCGGAGGAGGTACCAAAGGCAAGAGCTCAAACACTGCTGGAACTGCGAGATATTTCTCTGAAGGCGATCGCCTTCTAGTTGCTCAAGGGGTTTCTGGCTCTGTTCTTGACCGTGGTTCAGTTACTAAATTCGTTCCGTACCTTATTGCCGGTGTTCAGCATTCCTTCCAGGACATTGGTGTCAAGAGCTTGCAGGAATTACATGAAGGTGTGCAGAGTGGAACTGTCAGATTTGAAGTTCGCACTGCAAGCGCCCAGGCTGAGGGTAATGTCCACGGTCTGCACAGTTATGATAAGAAGCTCTACTCTTAATCCCTGTCCACTGGAGTCAGACCTTCACCTAATGTTCGATGCCCTAAATTTTTTTCCTTTAATGATTATTCTCGGAGAGTTGGCGTTTGCTGCAAGCTATCTTGACGACCAGGAGTTCCAATGGCCGAAGATGTTCAGCATATATATGAAATGATGATTCTCTAGCGGTTCAAATAAAAGTAAAAATTCATTGTGAATCAAAAGGATCTTGTGCCCATGAGTGAACGAAAATCTCTTGCAACCCTGGAGCCATCAAAAACCAAAATTTAAACGATGTTCCAACAATATATGTAGTTTTTCAATAGTTTCACAAGGGAGGTCAAGGAGTCGCTACCAAGGAAGGTTTTCTACAAAAAAATGCAACAAGGCTCGAGCGGCATCAGGTATAACTGTCAGAGGGAACGGAACACAGTGGCCTGTATGACATGCTTGGGCTTTCTATAGAGAGTGTTCAACTCTTTTAGTCGAGTGAAAAAGTTCTTCACAGTATCATCTTTCATGCCTGTTGATAAAACACGACCGGCTGAGTTCCTTTGGGATAATTCCTCATTACTGGCAGCAGCTAAAGTACTTGATGAAATTGAACAGCTGCATATACATTTGAAATGAGGTTATTATTCATTTGGACATTTGAACGAAAAAAAGGGGGGCCACAAAGGCCCAATGATTCTCTCGGGCACACTCCATCTGCCTTCAAAAACAATAAAATTGAGAAAGACCAAAAGAGAAAGCCGCCCCCCCCTTCTCTAGATTCCATAGTTAACCACTGGAACTGTTTGTTTGCAAGAGTTCCCAGTCCATCAACCAAGTGAGTTTAGAGGCCACTTATAGTTCCCACAACCCTTCCGCTACGCTTGCAGCAATTCTTAAAACAGGTTGGATTTCGGCCATCTTTCCAGCAATGATATGTGGAGAATTGGGTGTTATAGTTGTTTTTATGGCATTTCTTTCCGCATTTATAGGTTGGATAGACCGCTCCCACTTTATCCCCGTTTTGACAGAAATAACAAGTGGATGCAAGGGCCTCGAGAGGGAGGAGCAGGAGGATGATGGTGGCACAAGAGCTAGGGAACTTCATATCGGCTGGAGTTTGTATGCAGTTAGGGAACGAACAAATGCTGTACTGTCCTTTGGGGGAGCGGTGACATTTACCTATGGTCTTTCAGCTGATTGGCAGGTGTTGTATGAATATATAATTATTTTGACCTCGTTACTCGAGATGCGGTTGGTTGCCTGGGACAGATGTAAGAAATGCCTCAAGTGAGAAAAAGGGAATAGCTTCTCTTTACCTTTTTGCGAGAGATGAAAATCGCTGATGAGAAGAATAAACCCCATCAGACGGAGCTCTCTTAAGACCTTTATATAGTTTTGCTTCATTGCTTGCGAGTAAAAGGTAAGCTTGGGCATCTTCATGGATACGAAACTGCGGCTCTGCCAACTCATACTATGTCAGCACTAAAATCACAGAATTGCCTCTCTACTTCGCTCTTTATGGCGGGATTGATATCTGCGCATAGGTTGATCCTATCTCGTATAACCCGTTTTTAATCTCCGTATATTTAGAAACATCTCCCTGGTTGGACGCATGATCGAGAGACGGGAAACAGCCCCTCTGTGACCCACTCCGCGCGAGTCGAAGGAAGTGAGAGAATTTCAGGAGAAAAGAAAAGGAGAAGAGACAAAGGAAAGAGAGATCAGGGGAGAAGGGAGCGAGCCTTTCTCTGCGCCAAAGGAGTTGCTCCCATGTTGACCTCGCCTAGGTCTGTGATTTTCTATGCGCTGTCTTGTCAAGCGCTGGCTGTGTTTAGGGAACGCTTCTTATTCTCGTATAGTATTTCCGAGCTCAGGAGGCCTCCCACCAGGCTAACGTGGGATTCTCGCTGCTGTCATGTTTCCAGAGATCTTCTTCGAGTGCGCAGCCAGTTTGGCGCGTGTTGTAACTAGTTAACTAGCTTCCGAGATGGAAAATATCCCAAGGCCGGGAAAACAAAAAAGAATACTCAGATCATAGATGGAAACATCAGTGCAGAAAGAAGAAGGGGAAGAGAATCGGAGTTAGACCGTCATCAGCATTGCTGCATAGCTTGAAATGATGCTTTAAATAGAATCTCCACCAGCATTGATCAAGCACGCAGTTTTCAAACAACCTTGAGCCAGAATGATGGTCACTGTGGTCCATATGAGTTTATCTCCTGGTGGTAACTATTAAATAAGACACCCGAGGTAAAATCGGTGTGCTCAAATGGGTCAAATCAAAGGCGATGATGGTGAAGATGAAAAGGTTGCATCTCCGGAGTTTGGGGGGAGGCAACCAAATCGCTCCGTTCCGCTAGAAAGAAGCCTCGGGAAATCCGTGGGCAGCTTTCTTCCCCCGCGAATCAACCAAGGTAAAGGTTGGTTTCTCTAAGGCGCAATATGCTAAACAACAGGATTTCAATGCTGCTCCTCTTGACCTAGGCCGTGAACCTTCTCCGCAATTGAGCATGTTCTCCTTTGTCTCTATTGTAGAGCCCCAAGTATTCTGCTTCTCCCGTCGGCCCTGTCTCTCCGCATCCTCTCAGCCTGCTACAATTGCGATTCTACCCATAGGCGCAAGGTCAATCCATAGATTTGAGAAGGCTCCCTATTCAACCGTACGAAGACTACCGCAGTATCGCACCATGGACGCGAAATCCAAGCCCAAGGCAAAGATCGATTATCAGATACCTAGACCGAGCTCCAGGTAAGATTTCTGCAAAACCGGCGCACGGCTACTGTCGTATTGATCACTCTCTCGAGTTGCTTCTACTTTGAACCTAAAGTTGCGCGCATCCTTCTTTGCGTCATTCCCGGCTAAAAGATGTATTGACAGTGTCATCCTGGTTTCTCCGCGCAACGAAATCCTCCTACTCCACCGCGTCAAGACCTCATCCTCTTTTCCGTCTGCTCATGTTTTCCCTGGAGGAACCATATCCCGCCAGGACGGTGATTTCCCTCCCGCCGGCCACCCCGATAGCCACGATGAAGGCATTCACTACCGCAGAGCTGGCATTCGCGAGCTGTTCGAGGAAAGCGGGATTCTCCTCGCAAAGAATAGGGTCACAGGACAAATGATCCGCGTTAGCCCTGAAGAACGGGAGAAGGGACGGCACGCCATTCATATGAACCAGACTACCTTTGATCAATGGCTGAAAAGCAAAGATCCTGCCGCGATACCCGATACTGGTCAGATAATCCCAAACCAACCAAATCATGAAAATAAGTCTTGATTATATGAACGAATGGTTCCATTGACTGGTGAACTGTCTATCTTTTTTTTACGCCAACTAGATCCGCTTGTGCCATTCTCACACTGGATAACCCCGCTGAGAAACCCGCGCCGCTTCACAACCCAGATGTATCTGTACTTCCTGCCGCCGTCGAATGGCGGCATCTCCGATATCACTACAGATACCGAAGTCCAAGTGCCTTCGACGGATGGAGGCATCGAGATTACAGAAGCACAATTTCTCCCCGCCACGGAATGGCTCCGACGCGCGAGAGTGGGAGACATCATCATGTTCCCACCACAAGTTCTTCTCCTCGACTTTGTTGCCCAGTTTTTGGAAAAACCCGGTCCAGACGGGAGCAGCGCGCAGTCTATCTCGGCAGAAGAGTCGAACAGGAGGCGAGCTGAATTAATCAAGTTCGCCCATTCTGGAACTCCGCCGTGGACTCACAAGTTTATTTCGCCTCATCCGATAGGTAATGTTGCTGATGGCAGACAGATTCTCGATCTCAGTCAGCCTGGCCCGGAACTCAAGGGCACGGATAAGACAGGGGAAGTGGATAGAGTTGTGCTCGCTCGTTTTAGCAAGGAAGGCCCCAGAGAGGTGGAAATCCGATGGAGAAACGAGGTTTTGCCCGACAAACCTGGGAAGAGCTCACTCTGAGTCTTCTGGAGATGGATGCACATAGTTATATAGATTTCGGGGCATTAACCCCCAGAGTAGAGTAGAATGTATATATTCGAATGAACTATCCATCATTGATCCGGGCTTCTCCTGAGAAGAACCCACTTAATTCCACTCACTTTCAGGGGCTAATACCCACGATATATATATCCGGCCTTTCGGAACCTCGAAAATCCCGGACTGCGGTCACATGACGCACAATCAGAAAATCGCAACTTTTTCTTCCTTCAAGCTTGTCGACGAAGCGAAAACGCAACCAGCAAGCGGAACTATCAAACCTGTGCGATCGAATCCCACGAGCAGAACAATCTCGACTTTTCCTCTCCATCCACAACCGAACTCGCAGACTCACCGAGACCGCCAAAATGGAGAACGAGAAGGGAGAAATCGTCGATCTGTGCGTATTAAGCCCTTCCCTTCTCCCCTCCCTCGCCAAGATCCGGAAATCAATATAGGAAGACAACTTTGACAAATATAATTGTCTTCTTTTTTTTTTGCCCCTTCGCTGATTCATTTTGGTGGAAAACGAACAGCTACGTCCCCCGCAAATGCAGCGCGACCAACCGCATCATTAAGGCCAAAGATCATGCCTCGGTGCAGATCAGCGTCGCAAAGGTCGACGAGAACGGCCGCTACACTGGCGAGAACCAGGTTTATGCTCTTTCCGGCTTTGTACGAGCCACAGGCGAGAGCGACGACAGCCTGAACCGCCTCGCCCAACGGGACGGTTTCTTGAAGAATGTGTGGAGCGCCAGTGCCCAGCGATAAACGGGTTGATTTCTTTCGCTGGAAAAATATGGAAAGGGATTCAGGGGGGATGGCTAGGGAGGGGGGTATGTCGATAATTCCCTTACTTTTTTCTTTTTTCGTTTAAGAAGCTTTTGAAAATACCAGCGGGGACGAAGAGTGCTGACAATTTGTCTTTTTTTCTCTATGATAGATTTCTTCGTGGATGCTTTGAAAGGGGATCCAAAAGCGATCCGGGTTAGCTGGAGTTTTTCACGATAAATCATTGTTCTCTCGTTTATAGCCTTTCCCTCTTCGGAGTCTCCTATGCGACGAACATGAAAAAACGAAAAAGGCATCACATTATCCCCGTTTTCCAAATATGTTCTCATTTTTCCATTCCTTATCCGGGCCGCTTCAGGCTTCATGAAACACTCAATTCGACCTTATCTTTGTTGCTAGATACGACCGAGCTCCAGATGAATATTTTGTTTTCCCGACGCTATCCACGAAAGAATTATAATTCAAATATCTTTTCGCTTGCCTCCTTCGATTTCACCTTGTTTATTCTCCTTTACCCTATTTCGTAGTTGAATAGGTCATCCGGCATATCAAAGCTTTCCCACTCTATACCTGAACTAGGGTATCACTTTTTCACTATGAGTGAGGAGGCAGAGTTTATTCAAACCATGCAGCCGGGATATGAAACCCTCGCCTTCTGAAGAGCTGTGGCGGCCAAGATCACACGTCGGAGCACAGATACGGGCGGGACACTTTTTACATCTCTCTTTTATAGTCAATATGAATTACTTGAGAGCATTTCACTACCCAAATCTTATGCTATCTTTATTGATATACGACTTTGAGAACGGGTTCATGATGGGTATAATTAAACCCTGAAGGCCAAGGGATACTAGAAAGCTTGGATAAAAAGGTTCACTAAATTCATGGCCATCTCCAAAGAAGAACTGTCTAATCTTTCTCTAGACGCACAGAGGGGTTCGACTCTATGAAATTAAGATCTGTTTTGTGTCCGAGAAGTTCACGAATGTTGTTCACGCCATATCTATAGATTCCGTTAGAGAGAGTTTTAAGACATCAGGAGACAGCACAAAAGGAACTGGACTCACTTGATCATAGTTGGTCTCTCGAGACTCAACCCCCATCCGTACACCCTCATGTCCTTGGGCAACCCCATCGGTTCCAACATTTCCGGTCTGAACATACCACTGTTCCCGATCTCGACCCATCTTTTTAACGCAGGATGATACCCGAAAATCTCCAAGCTAGGCTCGGTATATGGATTGTAAGCCGGTTTGAAACGAAGGCCGTGGATACCCATCTTCGCGAAGAAAACTTCCATGAAACCAATTAGACCACCCAGAGACAGACCAAAATCGGCAATGACACCTTCGATTTGATGGAATTCCGCAAGATGCGTGGCATCAACGGCTTCGTTGCGGAACACGCGGTCAATACTAAAATATCGCGCAGGTCGGGGGTTTTGTGCTAGTTTATGAAGCATATATGCAGATACAGAAGTTGTGTGTGTTCGAAGAACAAGCCGAAGGGATTCATCTGCGCTCCATGGATACCGATAACCGATAGATCCGTGTTTGCCAGTCTCGTGTACAGCATGAACATCGTTCCAGTACTGCTCATAATCTAAAGGCTTTACTGAATCTTTCTTGGTGTAGCTGACTGGATTTGACCCTTTTGAAAGGTGAGGGTGGTCTTGTGGATCTTCACGCGGCTTATCCGCCACTGCAGGGTCTGATATATAGAAAGTATCTTGGAGGTCACGGGCCGGATGTTGCTGAGGGACGAAAAGGGCGTCGAAATTCCAGAACCCCGTCTCGACGAAACGATTCGTCGGCATCTCTTCAAATCCCATCTCGAAGAAAATTTGCCTGAATTCATGCCGCACTTTACTCAACGGATGGAATGCACCGCTAGGCGTCACTGCGCCCTTGGAATTGAAATTGTAAGGCTTTAGGTTCGCCGTCTTCCATGATCCATCCGCAAGCATCTCCACAGTGAGATCCGTCTGCTCCTTGACGAACTCCCTGGCATATTTTGGTCCTTTCCACACCTTGTAACTGATGATCTTCTGCATAGTAACAAGCTTCCTCTTTCGCAAGTCTGCCAGAATCTTTGCATCGGAGTATGTCTTTGTCTTTTGAATAGTAAGCAGCTGCTCTCGAGCCGTGTCCTCGATAGAATCCGTGGCCACCCTCAAGGTGTCCTTGTCCTTCTTAATCCAGCCTTTTTTAAAAGCATTGCCTGCGCCGACCTTGGCGGCATCTTTCCCAACAATGTTTGGTAGCTCCGAGATCTTCAATCCGTCCATGGCAGCTCGAACTGCCTCAAAAACCTTTGCCTCATGACTGCCATTGGCAACGATTCCTTCGGCTTCCGGAGATAGGAGCGCTTCTTCTCGCTCTATAGTTTCATATTGCACCATGTCCCTCGAGCCTAGGCGATCCAGGGCGGACTTGACCAACGTTGGCGGGGCAGAGGGGAACGCATCGCTGGAGAGGATTGGCTCGTTCGTCGAGGCAAGCGCCTCTAGGACTTGAGGAGTAAGTTCGGAAGCCATTATCGCGACGGAGGGGAATAAACAAAAGTGGTTTTTCCGCCGCAATTATACCCCAGAGAATGAGAATGCTGTCGTGTTTGCGGGCTGTCCGATGGGCTGGCTCATTCCTTGCCCGATGACTCGAAACTGTCCGGCGGTCCAGGGCGACCAGCAACGCAGAGAGGCTGGTCAGGTGACTTAACTTACCTCACTAGTACCAGCTAATTTACAACTAGTAAGTTATTGATGGAAAAAGTTAGAAAAGTTATAACCTGCCACCAAATAACTGAGTTATTTGGCCACCTCTCCATCCGAACACCCCCCATTTAGACTTCATGTTATATTTAGCCTAACAAAACCAAAATTACCCTTGGAATGAATATCTTCTCTTCAGAAAGATAGATGTTCATTTTCTATTTGCGATTGTAAAGTGTTCTTATCAAGAAATGCCTACAGCTTTTGCCAGCTTCTTGTTCCCTTTTGTATCTTATATATGTCTCTTCAATTCCCTCATCTCATAACATACATGGTATCAGGGGGGTCGACTATCCAATGGAGCAAGCAACAAAATGCTCCTGGCCCTTACCTCAAGCCAATTCCTAATACCCAAAATTCTCCCAAAGGCCCTTTTCGCCAAATCTTCCCAATATCTGAAAAGGAAGGTTATATAACTACATGTTCATCGTTATAGCGACTGCTTCCCTCTTGTTTCAATTGGTAACAAGAGCATCGCCACAAATGCTGCCAAAAACAATCCTCCACTAGCATAAACCGGGGCGTTCGGGTTGCGATCTCCTGAATAAATCGCCACTATTGGCGCCAGTAAGCCGCAGATTCGATTCAAACAGCTTGCAATTCCCGTTCCCGTCCCACGGTTCGGAGCAGGGAAAACCTCTGGTGTGTACGCGTAAAGTACGCCGTACATGATGTTTTGGAAGAATGCCTCAAGGCATGTGCAGGCTAGTTGGACATTGGGGTTTGTGGAAATGGTAAAGCAAAACAGCAGAACACCGGTGATGCATGTTGATATCGCCATGGTACCCTTGCGGCCGATGTAGGGAATGTCAACTGTATAGCACGCAAGAATCGAACCCGGAACACCAACAACGGAGGTAATTGCATAATTGCGGTATACTGGATGCGAGATTCAGTACCTAGTCCCGAGGCCAAAAGATGCGATGGACATGACTTACCAACGGATACAGGGGTTGATTCCTGGTTCCCAAGGTACTGAGGCAGAA
Organism: Amauroascus niger; assembly: GCA_001430945.1. Lineage (NCBI taxonomy): Eukaryota > Fungi > Ascomycota > Eurotiomycetes > Onygenales > Onygenaceae > Amauroascus > Amauroascus niger. The sequence goes on along the minus strand of LJPK01000901.1, from coordinate 325,924 downwards.
ACGCGTTGAAGAGCGGATAGCCCATACCAATTGTGGCCCAGCAGAACCAAAGCAAAACGGCTATAGAAACAAGGTCAGCGCTTCATCAAAATATGCTGATGGTGAAGATACTCGTACTGGTAATCCCCAGCCGCTTAGTCGCAAATAATGGAGCGATGCGGTTCCCCGAGAAGTCCATGAGCTTTCTCTTAACCATTTCCATTGCACTTAACTTCTGGGCTGCAGGCCCTTGCTCCGGATTACCTCCAATCTCATTCAAGATGTCCACAGTCAACCACGTCTTGCCCTTGTTTTTGTAGGCAAGGGCATGGACAGTCGCCACGGCTTCGGCCTGCCGACCACGTGAAAGCAGGAATTTCGGTGACTCGTAGAGATGGAAAAGGAAAAACCGGCATACAAACATAACGAAAGTAATCGCTCCAAGGGTGATGGTGAGGTATCGCCAACCCATGTTATCCTCCCTTCGGCACGGAGTGTCAGGTAAGCATGAGTATTTGGGCACGAATCCCCACGCTATAAGACTACATAAACAAGTAAGCTAAAGACGTCTTTCTCATACTCCTTGGACACTGGTAAATCAAACCTTCCGATGAGTTGTCCAACCGGCCACCAAACACTAAGCATAGTCAAAAGATTGCCTGAAGCGAACGGTAGAAATTCGAGAAATAATGCGCCGTCGACAGGTAGATTTCCTCCCACTCCCAAGCCTAAGCACGCAAATAGGGCGCAGACACTGTATTTAGACACCTTGTCAGAAAAGTAGAAAAAAAAAGTGTCACCGGATGTGGTTTTTGGCTCACCCAACCCAGTTCGGACCACCGCCAGCAGCGAGACCAAATACACCGCAGAGAAATAACGTCATGTTGAAAGCGAGGCGTCGTCCAATGATGTCCGAAGCTGTTCCCCAGAAGGCCGCGCCGATACATAATCCGATGAACAATGCACAGGTAGTAAATCGCACATGGGACTCGCTGATCCCAAACTCCGCAGAGAGCGGGGGCAAGGTAAGGGCAACACCCTGTAATATAAAATAGTTAAACCTAGGTCTGATAAGTTTGTAACGTTTACGGGAGACATACTTGCAGCCAAAGACTAATGACGGAGTCCAAGAGTTAGTAAAGATGAAATTGTTCTAAGCACTGAAGAGATGTACAATATAGAGATTTTCCAAGGCGCTGGATCCTAATAACTTACTTGTCTGCAGTCCAACCGAATCCACACAGGACAAACAACTCCCACTGGTAGCGGCCCATTCCAATATCCTGGATAGCCCGGTTAATGATTTTGGATTTCCCTGAATACCATATATTAGATCCTTTTTCTCAGACATTATCATCGGGTATGGGTTTCGCAGGTTTTTAGAGAAGGGAAGTCTTCGGGTGGGAGTGGTAGGTTATCTGCAGTTAGGCTTTCCTGAAAAATGTCTCGAGATAAAATCAATATGTGCTTCAAAACTTACGGTCATATGTACTATCGTGGCCAGACGCAGACACGTCATTTTCTATCTCCGCTCTCAACGTTTCAAGAGTTAATGGCGTACATGTCTGACCAGTCTGAATCGACCCCTTTTCTGCTGAGCTTGCATCGAACTTCTTATCCTCATCACCAACTGGTAAATGCACAATTGGCTCGTCAGCAAGGGGGATCAACACCCCTGGGTATTCCGGAGCATCGTGTTTTGTAAATGGGTTCACGAAAAAAGGCATGGTCGCTTGTGTATATGGCACACGTCGCGCGCAATGTGAAAATATAGACGTGAATTAACAATACTAGTGAAGAACTGTACGTGTCAAGGAATTGCGTCGCGGGCACAAAGTCTGTTCTGCTGAAATTGCACTTGGATAAAACCTGGTTTGACGTTGTGGGAAGATGTTGTTTCCGCTATGACCTTATAAAGAACGCAGAGATGGTTCGCTCGCGATAGAATTTCGGTTTCTGAAGTATGGATTTGAAGTCAAGGGTTCATGCAATCCCGGACCACATGTAAGAGCTTTGCGCACGCGAGAAAGCGAATGGTGATAGAAGCATTCAAAATGAGACCAATTTTCTGATCCTAGGCTCTGCCATTTAGGTACAGCAACTCTGCAGCTTGTATTCCTCTGGGAGTATCAACAGTGACACCTGTCGCCTTGATGATCGAACAAGTCTTGCCAAAATGGACCGGAATATTTGCGGAGCTGCCAGACTGACCCCAAGCTCAAGAGGGACGATGCCTGCCCTTTTGTACGCGGGCAACCACCGTTCTGAAATTATAATTCGAAAAGATCTTTGCTTTTGAATGGGACACGAACGATAAACCCAGCAGTGGGCTGAGCCCTCATTGGTGGTTGGGCGATGGATGGCGGGACGCGGTGGGGAGGGTGCGGATCGGACAGAGCTGAAGATGGCCTCGTATTTCTCTGGAAGTGTTTCTGTGCTGTAGCAGCTCTCAGGCGCACGCAGACTTGGATGAAGTAGTTAGTTAGTTTTGCTATGTAGCATTAAGTAGTTAGTCAAGCAAGTCATCCGGCATTGTTGCGCCTATGGAAGCTCATCATTATGTTCCCTGTCAGCCACCATCCCGGGAGATGTGCGCTGACGTGGGTGGCACAGGATACGGAAGGGGCGATCCCTTCTACATTTGCGTTCGAGTGTAGCTTCGTCTTATGTAAGAGTATCGTTACCTGTTATAGGTCCACCGTTCAAGGAGATGCTTCGCTGCATCAACTAGTTAGTGGCGACGCTCAATGCTAAAGCGCAAAAATCGAGGGCCGTCTGGTTCCGTTGTTGAAGAGGACCCGACACATCCCAGAGGAGGACGACTGGGTGCACAATTAACTAACAAACGTCAGTGCAAGATATCGCGGCGGGAAGTCAATCTGGCCGTGTTGAGCTTTGATAGGCTGATATTGCAATTTCCCGAACCAATTACCAGTAAAAAGATTATCAATTGGTTGGGATAAGGTGTCATTTGACCAATCAGATGCGGCGTTGTTTGAGCGGAACTCCACTATGGTCTAATTGGTTAACAAAGGGGTGGGGGACAGTCACGTGGGCTGGTCTCGGCAAGATTCCGCCGCATGGCGGTGATGCTCTCATGTCAGCGGTTTATGTTCTTCTCCATCGGATATTGCATTGTTCGGGAACTAATTGGAACCATCATGTGTGTCTGTGCAAAGCGGAGCCCCGATGAAAACATGCAATCAACGCAACTAAATTTGCATGGGATGTAGGAGTCGATGATGGTGATTTTAGAAAATAAGAAAAGGAGCCACTGCGCAAAGTGTGTGCTTACCTGATGTGGAGAGACGCGCCCTCAGAAATGAGTGAGAAAGAGAGAGCCAACAGGCGCCCAAAGTTCGCTGTGGAGCTGGCGCCAAATGCGAAATCTCACAGGCGGGAAAATTTTCAACCATCCACCGAGTCAGGCTGTTTGAACATTGGGATCTATTGGGAGACGGGATTGACTCGGTTCCACCTCCTATGATACAGCACTGAGCAAGGTAAACTTTGGCACACAGAATTCGCAGAAAGCTTAAGCTCTCCATGAAACCTAACGCTGTACAGACACACACAGTGATATCGAGATTTCATCGACACCTTCAGAAGCAATGCGCCGATGTTACTTCAAGTTCACGCCTCATCGGCAGCTGTTGAGGAGTATCAATTCCTAAACACAGAAATTAGACCCTAGATCATTAGCTAAAACGAAAGTCAAGTCGATATATCCGAAATCAGAGGCCAGTGGGTCTCTGATTTAGTTAACTAACAGAGCGGAACGGTTCCATCCAGGATTCCAGACGCAGACAAATGCCATTCTGAGTGAGTTTCGTGTTGCGTACATCCATGATTGTACTTTAGCTTGTCATAAGCTTAACAAACGTCTTTCTTTGTGCAAATCGTGTAGCAGGATTGTGATAATGCATTGCTGTTTGCGGGTAAAGAAATGTCGAAGCTGGCCTGCTAGTTAACTAGTTAGTTATCCGCTGCCACCTTCCTCGAAAGTTGGGGTCGTCCGTCACTCGAAAATGATGTCCCATTCAAAACGAACATTCCGCGGCACCACACATCCACCCCGGACTCTTGACTTGCCAAAATGCAACAAATAAAAGCAGCACGAAACGGAAAACCTGGATGGGCTTGGTAGTTAACTAACAGTTAGGCATCTTAGGCGGCTTGGCGACTTTGCTTCTTTAGGACTCGGCAAAATCAGGAACAACTGACGCCAATCAACTAGCCAGTTATACCGTGCTGTAAAACCCCCACGCACCCATGTCCGAGGCTAAGAATGCAGCACTCCTCTTGATATCCGTGAAAATGGTGTGTTCCTTATAACTATGGGATCTCCTGCACCACTCTGAGTAGAAAGTGCTGGGGGTCTTAAGCACTGGCCATCTTAGTCAAAATTCGCGAAAGGAGTCTGCACGACTAGTAGTAGACGGGAGAACAAAGGGCCTTTGCAGGTCTGATCCTTCAGAATATGCAGCAGTAAATGACAGCGTCTGTCCTGCACTCTGTGCTCCGTGGCTTTTCCGAGATCCCAGTCGCGACTCGTCCTTGGACGAATCGGCATCCATAGCCAACTGCACAGTAACTAACCAGTTATATCGGGGATATAAAAGCACGGACGAGCAGTCAACAGCGGAACCAACATTCAAGGATTTACCTCCCCGCGTCGCTGTGTCTCAAGCAGGTTCAAATTCCAGATGCGTTCGCTCGAAATGTGGGGGGAGAGGGAGGGGGAGGGGAAGGGGTTCAGAAGGCCCCCTTCGCTCTGCCCAAGCGGGTTAAAAGCGGCAACACGACCCCCCGAGGTCCACCCGCCTGGTCCCTCTTTGCCTAACAGAAGTAACTAGTTAGTTGGTTATATGACAAATCGACTCTGATATGAATCCCCAAGTTTGTTGTGTGATTTCTCCCCCAGATGTCCAACATTAATGATGACGCTGACACCTCCCTGCCACCATTCCAGGTTCAATTTGCGGGTGTGACCTGTATCAACAGACTGCGCAATACTCACTATATGAGGTTCTGCTGAGAGAGAGAGAGAGAATAGAAGAACGTGTGGGCGAAAGATTAGCGGGGGAGCACTTGGTGCAATGGCGTCGCATGGTTCTGAACGTGGGTTCGCTGCATCTGCCAACGACTCGTCACAGTATCAAGCTCAAAATGCACACAGCTCACAGGAGGGTTTCCCAGCGACGTCGTACTCGACATTCTCGGAGAAGCAACAAACAGATACGCTCAAAGAGCCATCTTCAGAGGCGTTGCGATATCTGCCTATCACAAACAGCAACAACGAAAAAGGCCTTCCGGGTCACGACCAGCGACTCCATGCAGGAAACGGCCACGATGGTTTGGACGATGTGTGTCAACTCTCTCGTACGCGCTCTGCCCAGCACGCAGTTGGCGATGATGGCGCTCCATTGAGCCCGCGAATGTCAACCGATCCTCATGGAAACACGTATCCTGAAGGTGGACGGGAGGCCTACACTGTCGTGCTCGGCTCATTCTTCGCGCTCTTTGGCTCCCTAGGTCTCGTCAACACGATAGGATCCTTCCAAGCTTGGATATCGGCCCACCAACTAAAAGACTATAGCCAAAGCTCCATCAGCTGGATATTCGGTATCTACGCGTTTTTGATGTTTTTTGGAGGCCTTCAAGTCGGACCAATCTTTGACGCCAAAGGTCCAAAGTTACTTGTTCTCGCTGGCACCGTGCTGAGTATCCTTAGCGTAGCGCTTCTCGGCTTTTGTGAAAAGTACTGGCACTTCATGATTGTGTATTCCGTTGTTGGTGGTGTAGGAATTTCGCTTGTCTTCACTCCTGCAGTCGCAAGTCCCGGTCATTTCTTCTTTCGTCTCCGAGGACGCGCAACTGGCCTTGCCGCCACCGGAGGGAGTGTTGGAGGAGTCATCTACCCTCTCATGCTGGATAATTTATACCCGAAAATTGGATTCGCATGGGCTACCCGCGCTGTGGCATTGGTCTGCCTCGTCACGATGGCGATTGGCTGTCTTTTGGTCAAGTCTCGGTTACCGAAGAAACGCGCAACCAAGGAGAATATCCTCCCTGACTTACGTATTTTGATTGAGCCTGTGTTCGCATTCACCACGGCTGGGATATTTTTCATTGAATGGGGGCTGTTCATTCCCATCACGTACATGACATCTTACGCCCTCTATCATAATATGCCACGTGGATTGTCATTCCAGCTCCTCGCCATGCTCAATGCCGGTTCCTTTTTCGGTCGATGGATCCCCGGTTTCACCGCAGACTATATGGGACGCTTCAACACAATGATTGCGACAGTCTTGCTTTGCCTCTTGTCTACTGCTTGCTTGTGGCTTCCTGCCGGAGACAACGTTGCCATGATGATTGCCTATGCTTTGATCTTCGGATTCGCCAGTGGCAGTAACATCAGCCTTACTCCTGTCTGCGTCGGACAAGTATGCAAAACTGAACATTATGGTAGATACTATGCAACAGCGTATACTGTCGTTAGCTTCGGGTAAGCTCCTTAACATGTCTTTTTTCTTCTGAGCCCAACGCGGTACTAACCCGGTGGAAATTCCAGGACGCTGACCGGAACGCCCATTGCGGGGTCGATCCTTACCCGTAACGGCGGTGATTACTGGGGTCTCATCACTTTCACATCCTGCTGCTACTTTGCAGGTCTCATCTGCTTCATCATCGCCAAAGTTCTTCGAGTCGGATGGAACCCACTAATCATTGACTAACTTTAGATGCTCTTGTACTTTGACAAAGGAAGAAAGATGTAAAATCCCTAAAGATACTCCGTAATAGATAATAGAACAAATGTGCATGTCACGGAACCCATGACCAAAAAAAATAAGGGGCGCTTTTTGCGGAGACTTCCAGATGCCTCTCACTGCTGGTTTCTGTATTAGATTTGAATACCTTGACCACGATTGGCTCATATAAATTAATGGTACTAATGAGAATTGAGGCTATTTTACCAACCTATGGCAATAGTTGAGAAGCAAGTGAAAGGAATCATGTTTTGTCATATAATTGGGATCCGGGCTGATTTTCCTGACTTCAACAGAGATCTGGTTCACACCCCACAAACTGTATTGAATCAACACTAGGAATGCACCTCAACGCAGAGGATTATGAAGTGACTTTTCCATAAAGCAAGAGCCCTTTACCATTGCTGTGACAAAGCAGCAAGCCTGTGCAGAATATTTTATTTCCTCAGCTTGGAGTTTTAAAAGGTTGCATTCTTGCACAGCTCGTGGCAAGCTTATAGCATAGCCATGTGAACATCATCCAGTCATCACAAATACCAGAACTGATAACCAACCAACTGACCTTATGAGAGCAACAGCAAGGCACACTGGGCCAAGATTGAATGTTCATGTCCCCAAACCTGCCCACCTTCTGTCGCGCTGAATATCATGGGTGACAAGTTCCTTTAGTCCAACAGGGAAAATCAATATCCTAGAAGAAAGGAGGCAGTAGTGCAGTTTGGACGCAAACCAAATATTGGAGAGCATCGTAGCAAACTGCAGCTATTTGACAACGTTCAACATGCTCACATGGTGGCCATTTTCACCGTGGGAATTGATGCTAAATGTGAAACCAATATTTCCAACAATATGGCCATGTGTTATATTGACAATGCCAGCATCTGCCAACTGGACAGAACTCCCGCTAGGCAAGTGAAGCAGCTGGTAGCGGTAGATAGGGAGTGTAGATAGGGAGTTCAGTGAAGTATTGTTCACGCTGATGGTGGGCTCACAGAGAGCCATCATATTAGAGTGAATGGAACATGCTTGGGCTACATCCCTCTTGTCATCAGGTGTCGTTCCTTTTTCTTTTGCAATATTAACCTCTCGAAGGTCACCATTGAGGGATCTGCCCATAAGCTAGGGCGATGGGTTTCCATCAGCAACTCTGCAGCACACAAGAACTTGTCGCCCTTCGTTCTCGGATCAATGTCAGCTGGCTAACAAACGACCGACTCTCCATCGCCAAGCCTCCTTGGATGTCCAGTCTCTTGAGCTGAGATGGTTACACCCCTTGCAGCCGGCCATGGTTGCAGGATCTTCAAAGACTAGCTTTGACCCATACATATCCTATTCCCCCGGATATTGAAGAGTCACAAGGGACCCAATTGGGCGGGCTTTACCCTGATTTTAACATCATCGAGCGGGAAATCCGCCGCGGCTAGCTAACTAACTAGTTAGTTAGTTAGTTACCCTGTTGTCGATCGCGGCACTATTTTGGTTAACAAACGCCACAAATTTGAAAAAACACATTGTGCGAAAATTCAATGGGCCTCGACTCTAAAGATCTGGAGACTTGCTCGTTTTGAGTGGCCACAAATATTTTTCCACAAGGCTGGGCCTCTTGCTCGTCCTATGTGGTGACACAGGATATCATCCTGTGGTTGTGGAGTGTGCCTATTAATTCCGACCTTCGTCCCTCGCGTCTCCTAAATCTCCTGACATTGTTGAGGTTCACATACTTGACCTTTGAGAAAACTCATCTTGTCGTTATCGTGTCCCGCTTTCTGATGGGTTACGCCCTGGCTGGCCTTTTGCCGTTCTTCAACATTGAATTTCTAAACGGCGTTCTCGCTGATGGTAACTACCATCAAGAAAGACGTTATTACTGCGGATGTTGGTGTTATTGGAAGCGGATCGACTGGCACATATGCCGGTATTGAACTCAAAGATGACGGCAAGAAGGTGGTTGTCATCGAGCGCAGCGATCATCTTGGTGGACATATTGGAACATTATACGTGGACGACAAACCGATCGACTATGGTTTCCAAGGATTTTCCAACACCGACACTACGGTGAAGTACCTGAATAAGCTCAATGTGTCCTATGAGCCACTCCTACCATCAATACTTGATAACCAATATGTTGACTTTAGAATAGGAAAGAAGGCACCCTAGGGCAGGGATGTTATCAATATAACCACAACACTTCTCTTGTATTCTGCGGTCGTTTCGAAATTTCAAGGCATCGCGGATGGGAGTTTCAACTTGCCTGATCCGGTGCCAGATGAACTCTTGATGCCTTATGGGCAATTCATCGACAGGTACAAGCTGCAGGGAGTCATGCCTATAGCGTGGACATTTGCGCATGATTCTGGTAACATCTCAGCCGCTCCTGCACTGTACGTCCTCCAGCTTTTTGGACAGCCACGTATCGACGCTCTTATTCGAGGATACGTCAGAGCGAAGCGCGGCACTGCCGAGGTTTATGAAAAGGCCGCCGAAGTCCTAGGACCAGATGTCAAAATCACAATTGTGGTGCGCACAAAGGATGACAAACACAAAGAGACACGCGCCAGAAGCTGTTGGTCATGATGGTTCCTACTCTTCGGTTTCGATCTCGATCAGAGAGAAAGAGCAGTTTTTCAACAGTGGCTGTGGAAAAACTACTATGTGGGCATCGTCAAGAACAGTGGCCTTCCTGAGGAATCTAACGTCGTCAACCTTGACCCAACCAAGCCAGCATCTCTCCTCACATATGCCGTTTGTCTGGCACTTGGATTATATGGGCATTCCTGGTTATCGCACCATCAAGATAGCTGTGGTGATTCGGAATTGACAGATCCACAGGCCAAGGAACTAATTAGTCTTTGGCGGTACCGAACGCATGGGTGTTGCGGGGACTTTCTCAGTTGCTAAATCTGAACTCGTCGCCTGAGGACGTCAGATACCATTGACCCTCCCTGTTTCGACTGATGCCGTGAAGAGCGAATTCTATCGAGATTTGTATGCATTGCAGGGACACAAAAACACTTTTTATACAGGGCTTTCATTTTGTTCGGATTATTCGACGTCGCTTTGGGGTTTTACGATCAAGGTGCTTAAACAAATGGACTTGCGAGAGAGAGGGAATCAATTGGAAAGAAGGGCTTGAAATCGGCCTTTGGAACTTCGGGTATTCTTGCTTTATTGCATGATTTTTTAGAGTGGAACATATAACTAGTTAGCTAGTGCTAACGAACTGGGCTGGTTAATCTAGCTTCGATATATCTCTGCAAATAGGCGATTCAGATAGACGAGACATATATGCTAGACATATTACTAGGATTTTTCTCCATGAAGATGACAGTATGTGTCGACTCCTCGCCTCGTGCGGCTTTCGATCTTTTAATCGATGACAGGAAGGCTTTTTCATCTCTTTCGAGGACTGACTACTCCGGTAGTTAGATGATGAAGAATCTTTGCAGACAGGTTTTTTGGTGGAGAGGCTCCGTAGCTACTGAGCCGAATCGCCATCACATCATATGTCTCATATCCAAAGTGTAAAAAAAGGTTTTCATGTTCTTTAAAAAGAAGCATCAAACCATGGTTATGGAGGATCACAACGTGCCGTGCTCCATAAACTACTATGGCGTTTTACGTCCCCGTCCCCAAAGTGTCTTGGACCATAGCGTGTACGGAGTACTGTGCATGGGTGCTGTGATACAATTGAGCCATAGAAGCGGAGCCTTCAAGCGGTGAATGATACCTAGGGCTGAGAAAGATTTTTAGTATTCCTTCCAGTCGAGAATGTAATTCTAGCAGTTATTGTCTCTTTGAAGCGGAAAAAAAAAGAGGTACTCCGTATGGAGTAGCCTATCTTAGTTAACTAGTTAGGACCTCGGGCAAAAAACATTTCCACCGTTGCCCACCAAATCATGGATCGTTTAAAAAAGGAATTTGACCAGCCACAACTTTCGAGATCCGAGATAAACGAGGTAAAGAGGTAAAGAGGTAAGTTAGTTACTCGTTATGACAGAAAGCGAGACAAGATGGCATTGTTTATCTGTATTTAGTAACTATACCAGCACAAATTATTGTGTGCCCCAAAAAACAACCCAGTCATATGTTTGTTCCCGTCATTTATGGAAGCCCTTTCATTTTCTTTCTCTCTCTCTCTCTCTCTCACACACACACACACACACACTCCCACACAGGGATAACTCGCGTGCAGGGTTTGGATGTTTGTTGAAAAGTCTTATTTGGTGGCTGGTTAGTTACTAAGGATTCTGAGGCTCAAAACCCGTCGATTGGCTTCAAGATGGCCCCACCTGCCCTATTTATAGCCCTTTTCGTCGGATCCCCGGCCATCGAGTTATACAAAACAGCCATACAGGGCGTGACGCATAACTTACCCGAGCGCTGGTTTCTGGTGGAGAATGGCCCGAGCGATGACCGTATCTTTGTTAGTTACCTGAGACATTGTTTCCAGCCGCATTAGTCAGGCGCCCCCCGTTTCGGCAACGTTTTAACGCCATCCGCTGGAAATCGATCTCAACGACATATCACGCACACACACACACAAAATAGAGTGACGAGCACACCATTCCACCGGAGCCCATTTTGGGAACTGCCAACGTGGTGAGCTTTAACTTCATGTGTCTAGCGGCCATTGCTAACGAGGCTTTCTTTAGTGCGGTTTTCGGAGAATAGCGTGCAGTATTAACTAGATTTTGGCTACCACGGTCACCATGGTGACCACATTCAGTGGCCCACATCAGTGCTTTCTCGCTACGGCTGACGGCTGTCTGCCGATTTTGAACTGTACGGAGTACTCCGTACTGTTACATGCAATTTAGAGGGAGGAGCGGTGTTTCTATTGAAACTGTCGTGTTGAGTCCCTGCTACCATCCATTTCGCAGTGCGAGAGTCGGGGGAGGCCACATGGGAAACTCTTTTCTATTCTTATTCTTTCGATTAACCTTATGACCAGTTGAGTTTCGAAGCCTCTGTCGGGCTTCAATCCCGTTTGCTTTGTGCTGGCTAGGAAACCAATGTTAAGACATTGTTCCACTTTAACTTCCGTTCCGGGCTCCAGCCTCTGATGATGGCAGCAAGGTTGGTCATTCTCTTGTGGAATGAGAGTTTTCACAGGGATCAGGACCTGGCATGTATATGCAGCAATGGGCTTGTATATATATTGCTCGTCCTTCGCCTGTCTTCGCAGTTATTATCTACTTTACTCTCCATATCCAAGACTGTCGTTTTATCTTACACAGCGAAGTAACTCTCGCTGCGTTTTACGCTCGTTCTTTACTGCAAAAAGGCATCCCGGCCACGTTTGTTTAAAGATTATATTTATTTTCCCCAAGTTCCCAACCATCGAGTGTCTGCTGAACCAACATGCGTCCTCTCGATCCAATCTTGCTAGTTGCCTTCGCAGGAGCAGCACTTGCCCTGCCAGGTCGCTACAACATCCAGAACCCGCCATTTCCTACTGGCAAGGTTACTTCCGAACCGCCATTATCAACAGGCGGCGGTGGTCCTGGGCCTGGGCCTGAACCAACTCCTTCTGAGACTATTCCTCCTCCCCAAGTTACTACAGTAACTGATATCATCACAAAAACAACTTTCGTCCCTTGCTCAACTCCCGTTGCTTCAGGAGAAGGTAGTACTTGGTACAGCACGTGGCTCACAATGTCAACATATACGACGACCACCTGTTATCCAGTCACCCAAACATATGTGCCGCCTCCACCGCCACCTCCTCCGCCGTGCGAGGAAGAAGACTGCCATCAACCACCGCCACAACCTACCCTTACTCAGTGCCCAGCGCAAGTGACCGTGACCGTAACAGTGACAGAAACGGAATGCGGGGCTGGATGCATTCCTACCACGTCTCCTCCAAAGGGGCCACCGTCGCCACCGACCGAAACTAAGAATCCTCCCCCACACCACCACTGCCCGCAATGTTCAACTTTCACGGTCACCGATATCTATGGCACTACGAAGACAATCGTGATTCCTCCCCAGACGTCAACTCCAGAAAATCCGTTTCCACCACATTCTCCTCCACCACACACATACTCCCCTCCTCCCCAGACATCAACTTCAGAAACTCCGCTTCCACCACATTCTCCTCCACCACACACATACTCCCCTCCTCCCCAGACATCAACTTCAGAAACTCCGCTTCCACCACATTCTCCTCCACCACACACATACTCCCCTCCTCCCCAGACATCAACTTCAGAAACTCCGCTTCCACCACATTCTCCTCCACCACACACATACTCCCCTCCTCCGGGAACTGGGGTTACTACACCGTACACAAATACTACACCATACTCTCCTCCTCCAGGAACCGGGGTTACTACACCGCAAACGACAAGTACTCAACCAACAGTCTCGCCGACTAATACTCCTTATAAGAGATACGCTCCGTACCCCCCCTACTACTTCTAAATGTCATCAATGATTCGCGTATCTATCAGAATCTGAAAATATCCGGTTTCCGGGAGGTCCTAATTTGTTTTCTTTTTGCATCCTGAGCGATTTGTATGTTCTCGGTTCACTGAACTTTTAATCTTTCCCGGCTTCACGCTATGCAGCTTTGAAGCGTTTATCAGCACCTCTTACGTCTCTCCTTTCCATGCCCTGCGATATTGACTTGTTTGACTTACATTGTTACGATTCCCAACATACTATCATTAATGACTATAGAGATGTACACTTCGGGGGAAGTCGATTACGCTCCCTATGAAATACTTTGCGTTTTACGGCAGTTCCAGGCGTTAGATATCTAGTACATATTGAATAAAATAAACAGACAAAAAGCTACCTAGTTACTCTGGAAACTGAATCTCAATTCTATATTTCAAATTCACTGCATGCAGGGAAAATAATGGAGTTTTCTCGGTTGCTATATCGACTTTTGTCCACCATTTTATTGAACTACACACACACTCTCTCGCTAAAGTTCATTCAACAAAGCAGGTGCTCTTGATGATTCAATTGGCCTGGATTTCTGCAAAGCCAGCACGTTCCCATTTTAAATTCGAGTGTTCTTTTTCCGAGGATATGGGTGGGCGACTGAGACATTTGCTATTATAGCGCCTCTGCATGCATGGAAGGTAGACAATTGATACGTTTTCCTTACAGTGAACCTATACGCTTTTAACCGAACAAGTCACTTTTTTGGTATGATTCAATGCCAAAATGTCTCCACTTCTTTCACCGAAAAATCGACTGTGATAATTACTACAGTAATCGCGATTGGGGATTGTGTGATTTGGCTCGGCTGAGGCGTTTTTCACATTGCAGCAGCAGCAAGCAGTTGGGCATATTGTCATAGCAGACCAGTTCATAACAAATCATTGACTTAAGGTAAAACTGCAGTTGCGGAGCGGAGCAAAGGAACCTCAGCCTTGAGCAACTATCGATGTGGGGATCACGCCCTTTGGATTCTTCTTGTGGGTAGTCGAATCTCGGCTTCTGAAAGTAAGAATGGATCCAGACTGATAGTTAAAGGTCGGGTGTTTAAGGAGTTCGGATTTAACCGACGGACTTTTTCAGCCAGTCTCGCTGCTCACAGCATTGGGCTCTTGCCAGTATATGTCACAGTCAAGAACCACCACCGGGTACGAGATCCTCATTGACTGGTACGAGGAAAAGATGTGGTTGCTTTTATCGGCGTAGGACCAATGATAAAACGCTTCAAAAGATATTTGCTATGTATTCGAATTGTAAGGACTAAACCAAGACCCAGGAAGAAGTACTGCAAAAAAGGACAAATTCACATAATGATGGCAAGGTCTCCAAGCCATTGTCGATTATTGACAAAATCAAGCGAAAGTGGCCTGCAGAAACCTGGCAGTGGTTGGGAACCACTCGAATATTGTGTCTTGGTGGGATATCCGACTCAAACTATCAAATAAACGAGAGGAAACCGCAGTAAGAAAAAGGATGCGCTCCATTCCCAAGTTCTCATTCACGGAACTTTACCGAAAAAAGGAAGATAATTGTCGGGGTATGCAAGAATAACAATGTCAATCTCTCGCCCAAACGCCCTCCAAAAAAAAAAAAAATTGAAACCAGAGTGTAGACCGTCAAGAAACGGAGTCATTCCATGAGGAATGTAAGATAAAACCAACTCAACGCATGAAGTAATTAGACAGCTGACAGGAGAAGGGGCATCAAGAAAAAAGCGGTTTGCAATAAATTAAAAGAAAGAAATTGGTGAATATAAGCGCAAAAATCAATCCTTTCCACCGCAACAGGAACAGAGAGACATCATCATAGAGGAAATTAGGTTATAACAATTTTCAAATTGGAAAGCAGAAAGTTGAATTAGGTTAACTTTAGCTGCTATTGGAGCGGAAAATTTGCTGTGTGCAAGGCGTTAGCCTTCGCTGCCAAAACTAAACCAGATACCACTTACCGCTTCAGAGATGCTCGCTCGAGTAGTAGCGGTTAGCGCCCGAGTCTCAAGCGGCGGACGTTGTTGGTGTTTGTTCTCTGGTGACTGCGCTCCAGGAATGGCATTTGATGAATGATGACCCCCAAACCTTGTATCTTTGCCCTTTTCGAACAAAGGGCTTCCGAGGGTGGCGCATTTGAGAATAGTCTGCATCATCTGGTTTTGTTTGAGGGGTTTCGCTAGATACTCGTCCATCTGAGCTTGCAGACATTTTTCGCGGTCTCCCAACATTGCATGGGCAGTTAACGCAATGATAGGTGTGCGCGACATGTTATTTTCCTTTTCCCATTCACGGATTTTGCCTGTAGCCTCAAAGCCTCCCATGATGGGCATTTGGACATCCATCAGGATAACATCGTACCGATGTTGTTTGATAGCTTCGACCGCAGCAAGACCGTTACTAACGACAGTCACACCATGATTGCATTTCTCTAATATTTTAACGGCAACCTTTTGGTTGACGTCATTATCCTCCGCCAGCAATATGTCAAATGATCTGGTATTATCAGTCGTAAGAGGAGTTGAGCGACCCTCAAGTGCCGGAAGCATGCCATTGCCCAGATCAATAGGCCGGCAGGGAGTGGTCATATATGAAGTAATTCCCAGGTCCAAAGCCGACTTCAAACTGACCGATACAACAGGACATAACAGGACAATAGGAATGTATTTGAATTCGTTGAACGTTCGAAGTCTTCGTGCCGTTTCGACAGAGTCAACAATGATAACATCGTATGCGTGACCGGATTCCTTCCCTGTCGGATCTTGAATTTCTGGTGGAGGAACATTGGTCTCGTTGCGAACCACAAGCGGTTCCAATCCGAGCTGTCGAAGCATGGTTGTGATGGTCGGAGCATAATCACCCGTTTCACCTTTATCAATGAAAAGCACGTGGTGACTCTGGTATGGCAGAAGCTGTGGCAGAATCACATCAAGAGACTGATCCGCCAACTTCACTTTACAAGTGAAATGAAACGTGCTACCGTGGCCGAATTCCGACGTCACCCAGACATCTCCACCCATCAGATTCACTAGTCGTTTGGAAATCGATAATCCAAGGCCAGTTCCACCAAACTTCCTAGTTGTGGATCCATCGGCTTGTTGGAAAGTGTCAAAAATCATGTCCAATTTATCTTCCTCGATGCCAATACCAGTGTCTGAGACTGAGAATTCAAAGGCATACTCCTCATCCTGACAAAGCTCCCTGGTTGATTTGCTGATTGTAAGTTTAACTTCCCCGTGTTCGGTGAATTTGATAGCATTTCCAACGAGATTCAAGATAATTTGACGTAGACGGAAAGGGTCCCCAATAACAAAATCTGGAACGGAACTATCGACTTGGTATGTGAGATTCAAAAACTTTTCATTCGCTTTCACGGCAAGAGTTTTCAGCGCGTTGAAGACGGTGCCCCGCATGGTAAATGGAATACTCTCAATGACCATTCGGTTAGCTTCGATCTTAGAAATATCTAGAATATCATCGATAATTGTGAGAAGACTGTTGGCAAGACTGTGCACAACATTCAACATTTCACGAGGATATGGTTTCAGATCATCGGTATCAAGCGTTAGTTGAGTCATTCCAATAATTCCGTTCATTGGTGTTCGGATTTCGTGGCTCATATTGGCAAGGAATTCTGACTTAGTACGATTAGCGAGTTCGGCGGCTTCTCTTGCTTGTGTATTTCGCTGAATACTATCACGCAAGTTGGAAACCATCTTGTTGATCTTGCGCTTCAACTCATCCATTTCGCCGGAAGCATTCACTGTAATTAATTTGGTAAAGTCTCCATCGGTTGCCGCATCCGTAATCTCTCCGAAAGCTCGGACCTGAGCTGTAAGATTATCGGCCATAGTATTGACGTCTTCAGTGATCTCCTTCCATCTGCCGGATATGCCTTCAACGTTCGCCTGACCACCCATCTTGCCATCCACACCGACATCACGCGCAACTCGTTTGAGTTCGTGAGCAAAGTTAGCAAGGCGGTCCACCATGTTGTTGATCGTATCTTTTAAGGTAAGGATTTCTCCTTGAGCATGCACTTCAATCTTCCTGCTTAGGTCGCCCTTCGCAATGGCTTGGGTGACGTCTGAGATGGCACGAACTTGGATTGTTAAGTTTTGCGCCATAGTGTTGACATTGTCTGTCAAATCTTTCCATTTGCCTTCAACGTTATCCACTTTCGCCTGTCCACCCAACATTCCGTCAATGCCGACTTCACGCGCCACCTTACTGACCTCGAATGCAAACGTATTCAACCTATCCACCATGCTATTGATAGTGTTTTTCAAGTCAGAGAATTCACCCTGAACATCAGAAGTTACTTTCTTCGTGAGGTCTCCCCTCGCCACTGCCGTTGTAACATCAGCAATTTCTCGGACTTGGGTTGTCAAATTCATCGCCATTCCGTTGACATTTTCGGTAAGATCTTTCCAAGTGCCCTCGACATCGTGAACAGTAGCCTGGCCACCAAGGACACCATCGGTACCGACCTCTTTTGCGATTTTTGTAACCTCTTGAGCAAATTGTTTGAGTTGATCAACCATAGAATTGATAATCGTTTTCATCGCCAAAATTTCTCCCTTGCAGTTTGCCTTGACCTTTTGGGTAAGATCGCCCTTGGCTACAGCAGCTGTAACAGTTGCAATATCGCGCACTTGAGTACTCAAATTCTCGGCCATGGCGTTCACATTAACAGTCAATTCATTCCACATTCCTTGAACACCGTCGATTTGAGCTTGGCCTCCAAGGACACCTTCAGTACCGACATCACGAGCGACACGGGTCACTTCCGTAGCAAAAGTTCGAAGTTGGTCCACCATGGTATTGATAGTTTGTTGAAGCTCCAAGATTTCACCTTGGCCCCAACTCTTGATCTTCTGGCTAAGATCACCGTGAGCAACAGCGGTGGTAACAGTCGCAATCTCTCGCACTTGGTTTGTGAGATTGGAAGCCATAAAATTGACATTGTCAGTCAACTCTTTCCAAATACCATGCACGCCGGTAATCTGCACCTGACCACCGAGGATACCCTCAGTTCCTACCTCCCTTGCAACCCTTGAGACTTCACTGCCAAAAACTTGAAGTTGATCCATCATAGTATTAATAGTACGTTTAAACGACGTGATTTCAGGGTCCATTTCAAGTGGGTGAATCTGAACTTTCATCGAAAGGTCACCATTGGCCACCTGGGTAATGATGCCACCGATTTCTCTTAAAGCCTTCTGGAAGGCCTCGTTCGCTTGTTGATGTTTTCGAAGTTCTCGTTCTAAAACACGAACATCCTCATGTTCCACCCTCACCAGTGCTTGTTGCGTCCTGTCTTCTTGCTGTCGCAACTCTTCTCGTACTTGAGAAATGATATCCTTTTGAAGCTGGATTTGTTCAGCCTGCAGCTGAACTCGGTTTCGCAAATAACTGATGTTATCTTCATAATTATCCTCGCTGTCACTATCTTCACCATTTACTTCGTCGCTATTCTCGACGGAGCGCTCAGTACTTTGTCCGTTATTAAGACTACGAGCGCTCATCAGACTTGAAGTACGTCCAGATCTGCGGGATGGAGGCTATAGACAGAATGATAGTCAGATACGACCCTAAGATAAAAAATTTCAAGGCAAGATGACGAGAAAGGAAACGTCAGGTCGGGAGGCTAAGAAACAACGCTTGGGGAGTTCGGAGAAAGAGTTAAACTTACCACAAACGTCTGCAAAGTATTCACTCTACGAACCAGAGCGGTAAGCTCTCTCTCCAGAGCAGCCCTGCCTTCAGAGTTCTCTCCTGGTAGTTTTATTTTGGCAACATCGATGCCATTAGATGTTTGACCCGGTTTCCGGCCGTTGAATGGCAAAGCCATGGAATCAGGTACATCCTTGGCTAGCCCCTGTATTATGGCGGCGGCAGCCGCAAGAGTGTCATCGCTGCAAGCCATCTTGCCTTGCTTTAAGGCAAAAATTTGCTATCTTGCCCCAACCGTTAAGGATGTGATGAGATATCGGTATGAGAGAGATAGACTGAGATCGTGTGTGCAACCCCAACTGCGACTAAAGGAGCGGAACGGACATGGGTGGCAGGACGAAAGTGAGGAAACGCTGCTTCAAACTCGGAGGAGGACGAGGAGGCAAGGAGAGGCTAGCGGGGTATCTTGTGAAAAGGGAGGTTGAAACGAGCTCTGGGTAAGAAAGCGAAGGAGATGGGAGACGATGGGAGCTTGCGATAACCTGAAGACGCGGACGACTGTGCACCTTGCCCAGGCTCGAGAGAATGAGGAGGATGAGGTTGAGGTGGGCGGTTGTAAACTATCGGTTTTGTAAGAATTTTGTATCAGGCCCAGAAAGGTGGTAACTTAGCACCCTAGCCTAGGCCAGAAGGGGACTAGGCAGGCTTACGATGCTTGGTTGGGAGGCTTTTGACGGATCCACTCCCCATCTCGCGAATTTTTAAAGTGCAGAAGATTCCAAAATTCAAAACGCCCCCCTCAGAGGAAAGACACGATGGCCGTTATTAACTGACAATAAGAGGACAGTCTGTGTGATTTGCTATTGACTTAGGCGGCTGCTCCAAAGGCGAAATTGTAAGCACCTAGGTGGTATGTTGGGTACCTAGAGTCGGTACCTATTTGGGTGAATGTGATCTCAATGCACAGCAAGGGCAGGTCTGTAATCTGGTGTCCGTTTTGGGCCAAGATCAGTGGTTCTCCGACAATAGTTCCCTGAAATAATACCGTATGTATGGAGTACGTAACTACGGACTATGACCCACGGTGGAAGAATACGGGCGTGGATGTTGTCTTTCGAAAGTTCAGACGATACACAGGCCTGCCCCCCTGTCTCTCTCTGGAAGACGGCGGATATACGCAGAACGGCTGTGCGCCCCCCCCATCCCAGACACTCTGTAAATACATTACCGCTATTTCATCGCTAGCCACCGGCCTAAGCGCATCGAGCTAAGCGTCGCGGAGATGCACTGACCAATCAATCCTTTCTGGCGCCTGCCCGCAAATATCAGAAACATATTCGCTTCGAGACTGCGCGAGAAAGGTTGTTGACAAACCTGAATCACCATGGCGGCATCCTGCTAGTTACCTGAGCTGTGCAAACGTCGGGGAAGCCTATTATCTAGGTAACTAGTTAACTAGTTAGTTGACTACAAGCTGAGAGCATGAATGTCTCCCTAGGCAGCCTCCTTGATCATGTCGCCCCGAAGCTTGTTGTTGAGCGGGAGAGGCCTGACCGAATATCTACGTGTTTCTTCCCCGTCAAACTGGCATCACAGATAAATTGCCAACATACCCTGTTTGCCCCAAATATTTTTATTTCAAGCTGCTGCTGAGAATGCCTGCAAGCGACCCAAATGTCTTCCAACTCTCTTCGATGAGTGGCTGCCTTGCGAATTAGCCATCGAAAATCGTCTTATCTCTTTCTTCGTTTACCAGCGAGTATGTTCTTGCTAAAAAAGCTTTAATTAATGCTCCCTGACATTGTTAGAATCCCTTCGGTTGCAGTACAGTACATTTCTATTAACACTTACTGCCACCACCTACAGCCATGTTGAGGAATCATGAGCAGGAATCTGAAAACCAAACCCCATCACCACCACATGAAGTTTGAGCCTGTCAGCATCGTCAAGCAGAAACAAACTATTAAGTTACTCAGCGGCAGACTCTCACTTAGAGTTCCGCTGGGCACTCCGCTCTTGTCATAAAGGTGCCTCGAGCCAAGGA
This sequence comes from Amauroascus niger, assembly GCA_001430945.1. NCBI lineage: Eukaryota > Fungi > Ascomycota > Eurotiomycetes > Onygenales > Onygenaceae > Amauroascus > Amauroascus niger. Next base: position 305,015 of record LJPK01000901.1, on the reverse strand, counting down.
TAATGCAAGCACAGAAGAAAAGGTCCGTGTCGATAAACAGCGGAACCAGGCTTGACGGTCCAAGGCCGGGCATCTGCCATATCGTAAAGGATTCAAACCCCTGGAAGTCAACCAGAAGTTGGAATATATCCTCGGCTTCAAAAATTCCACCATGAGACCGTACTTATCTATAGAACATTTTTCTTTATATGGAGGCACAATCCAGAGCTTCTAGTCCCTCTCGTTTCCCAAGGGTAGTTTATCTACCAGAAAGTCTAGAGCCGTCCAGATCATGAGCATGAAAACACCAAAAAAAAAAAAAATCATGGTGTAATCCTGGGCTTCAAGGCAAGAAAAACAGGGAAGAACCGTTCCCCGTTCGCAGCCCCGTTCCCCCAAACGGAAGCAAATCTTGGAAACGGACGCGCTTGGCTCTGGGCTCCCCGGACTTCGACCCGAACGCTTCGCTACGTAATGTCTATATGTGGAAAAAGCCACTCGAATCAGCTATCATAGACAGTAAAAGTGTTGCACCGTCATGAGAAGAGACGAGCTCCAGTGGTTTAGTTAACGGTTATGGGTCACTAGTCAATTGGCACAGATGTCCCGTGCAGTTTTGTATGGGCAAATCAAAGCTGATCTCGCCTTAGTCCAACAAGACATGTTGCAATGAAATATTTCGATAAGACCGAGCAGGAGGGTTCTAGGTGATGTTTTTAATTTTTATTTTGGCCTATACTGCCTTGAGGTTTGTTGTATCTAGAGGAACGAGGACTCAGTAAAGAAATATGGAAAAGAGTAAGGCATGAATACAGCCTGGCAAATATATATATCTTGATAGCGCCTTTGTAACTTATACACCACATAAAAAGAAATGTCCCATAGAAATCCCTGACATGAAGATATAATAAGATACTCTGGTATCTACAACCCAATTCAAGATATACAACAACACGAATTCAGATAACATAACACCAGCAACCAAATCATGATGAATTCACCTCAAATTATGGCCCAAATCAAAGTCAAAAGGAGGGATGATTAATAAAAGAGATCCGGTCTCCTTTTGGTTATCAAACAGTTTGCCCTTCTAACCGCCGTCCTCTCCTTTCCAGCAATGTTGCATTATCCAAACTCAGCTCGAACGGTTGGTGAGCTGATCTGGCCGCATTCTCCCGCGCGGCGGCTGCAACCGCCGCACTATGTTGTCCATAGCCGCCCTGTTGCTGGTATTGTTGGTATTTGCGCTGTTGACCCGCTCCGGTAGCCGCTTGTCTTGCCTGTGCTGCTGCACTCGGTTGCGACGAACCCAAGTTGGTTGCGCGAAGTTTGGATTCCATTCCTGCAACATCTGCAGCATCCGTGCGACGGACCTTGGACGCGAGAGATGATGTAGCCGCCGCATAATTGTCTTGATCGTAATACATCATTTCCTCATCATCATCGTAATCATCATCATAGTCCTCTGTGACAGGATTAAGTTCGCCCCGGTAGGGCCCTGCAACGTTGGCACCGCGATAGCCTTGTTTGAAATTCTTCCGCCGCTTGGCTTCTTCCTCCTGCCGATGGACTGCATAGCCGACATCAAACACTTCACGGAGGTTGATGGCACCAGGAGAACGGAAGTCAACTCGTCTGTCAGCGAGGGCAAACGGTGTTTCGAGAACAGTAGTCTGTGTTGCAAGAGGAGTGGCTAATGGTGGGGCATCTGCTGCAGCATGGGTTTCTTCGTTTGTTTGACGGATCCATGGATGGTTGAGGAATTCACCAATCGTGTAGCGCTTGTCTGGGTCGACTGTAAGTAAGTGGGACACCAAGTCTTGGGCTGACTTTGATATATCATCCCACCAGGGTGATAAGAATGTGTACTGGCCACACGCAACTTTCTCGGTCAAGCTTTGGATGCTCTCATCATAGAACGGAGGAAATCCGCATAGGAGAGTATAAAGAACACAACCCAATGCCCACATATCAACGCTTTTCGAGTATTTTTCATCCTTCACGATCTCAGGCGCTGTATACCCGACCGTACCACACGGTGTCATGGTTTCACTGTCCCATATGACCTTTGAAAGCCCAAAATCCGCGACTTTGATCACGCCGATGCCCCCTGCACCAACTCCTGGTATAAATTCTCCTTCATCGACCTTGTCCTCTTCACCCGGAGCAGGTGGCTTTGGGTTCTTCGTTGGGATATGAGGAATGTTATAAAATAGGAGATTTTCGGGTTTGATATCACTAGCCAAAGAGGTTAATATTGCACCAAGAGCTAAAAAAAAGGGATGTTTTTGCGGGTATGAAATTACCGGTGTACGACCCCTGACGTTTCGTGCAAATATTCTATCGCTTTTGCAACCTGAACGATGACGTGACGACTCAAATCTTCACTGAAATAGGTCAGACGAACGATCTGATGAAATAGCTCGCCGCCGGGGCACAATTCAAGGACAATATAATAAAACTGTCGAGACTCGGAGAATTCGATCAATTTGACGATATTAGGATGATCAAGTTGGCGCATTATTTGAACCTCTTTGAGGATGTTGGCTCGCTGCAAAGCAAAAACAGATAGTCAGCAGACCGAACAGGAGTACGAGCCGACTCTTTGGTACCACAGAAGCAAAATAGCATTAAAGGACCCAAAAGCCAACCCCTCGGGTGTTTGATGGCTCACCTCTACAATGTGAGGTTTCTTTCTGAGGTCCGGATGAAGGTGAGAATCGCCCTAGAGCAGCAACGCCGGTTATGTTGGCGCTCGTTGAAATATAATCATTTTTGCGACGATGGAGAGGCTGACATCTCAACGAGCCAGGCTGGGCATGGGTGTGAAGCGGAAAGAAAGGGAAAGGAAAGGAGAAAGAAAAGAGAAAGGAAAGGGAAACGAGCAGATTTAAAGGGCCGGAGAAACTAGGCTTGCATACCTGTTTGGAGCTCATTTCGAACTTTCGAACTACCTTGATCGCAACCTCGCCGTATTTCCTGGTGCTGTCTCGCGCACGATACACATTGCTAAAGGCGCCATCGCCCATCTTCTCCAACAGTACCCATCGCTCGAGACCCGGGTAGGAAGGCATTGTAGCTCTGCTCAATTTCTCCTCGGCGACAATCTGCTCGATCTCTTGCTCGTGGTTACGGGTAGGTTTCACGGTCGCGGCGCACTGCTGCTGATGTTTCTGCTCATACCTTGCAGGTGCTGTCTTGTGATCATGAGCACTGAAGCCGGCATGCTGCTGTTGCTGTTGTTGATGTTGCTGTTGCTGCTGGGCTTGAGACTGTCTTTGACGTTCCACGTGGACGGTCGTCACATTGGTCGTCGGTTCGCCATGGGGGGTGCTGACACGGGCTTGCTTCCCATGGCGGATGAAATTTTTGAGGTTTTGTATGGTGCTCATGATGGGTTTGACGGCGTGATACGCATGAAATGATATGAGAAGACGGGGAAAAAGAATCTCAGGAGCAGACCCCTTTTGATGGTATGTCTTCCTGTGGAGGAGAACAGGCGCCAAAGAATTTCAAGAGGGAGAGGATGAGAGTTGGAAATGTGACCGAACGGGGGGTATGACGACACGAAAGGCGTTGAGAGGGAATGGGGGAGGGGTGGATCAGGGCAGGCCGACTGCACTGTGGCTCAGCGGGTTAGTTAGTTAAACTAGGCCGTGTTTCCCACAAAAGCCTTGCGACAAAGAATGGGCAAATTCCCAGGGCGAGAATAAGGTGGAGGACTGATGGTAAAACGAGAGACGCACTAGAAAAGGAGAAGTAAAAAAAAAGGGGGAGGGAAAATATGAAGCAGCTAGAACGAAGATATAATTCCTGATCAACTTAACCAGGTGGAACAAGGAAAGAAAAGAGCCGTTGGTTCAGGGCGGCGTGGGAACGAGTAATATCAACCAGCAATTCCCATCTACTCTTACTCTCCCAAAGGAAAAAAAAAAAAAAAAAAGTGGATTTTGGCGGGGAGAATCAAGAAAATTTCAGGATCTGACTTATGTACTGTCTGCACCAGAAACCTATTGCCAGATACAAACGTGGCCCGGGGGGGGGTGTGAAGTGCAGCGATGACGATTGACGAGGGCGTTAAGTTACCCCACCACCCACAACCACAACCACAAAAACCACCACTCAAGCAGAGCAAAGCAAGCAGCAGCGATACAGAGAACCTCATATAGGGGCAAATAACACGGCAAGTTAATGCGATGTATTGTCAGCCCTCCGATGACAACAGGGGAAACCAAGGCCCCGTATAACTTTTTAACTACCTCTCTCACTCTACACGCCGGAATGATGAAGCTGGATTGTTCGCCAGGAACACACTGCCAAAAGAGGATCTTTCCTTGGCTCTCCTCTGTTTCATGCAGGTTTGTTTGAAAAAAAGGTCTATCAGCCTTCTGGGTACCCAGGCGGGGTAGTTAGTTAATAACTAAAATGATGCATGTATGGGCATAGGTATGTACAATACTGGTGTCCGGTTTGCAGGAGAACACTCAGCTCAAGGGCCTGGGTAGTTAGTTAACTAGTTAAAATCCCCAAACTTGACTTTCGGCTTCCTCCGTACGAGCTAAGTTTTGCATAAAGGGCGGAGACCCGTGAATTCGACCACCTTGTGTTTTTGATCAGCAGTGGTCATCAAACAGCAAATCCCTGTTTTTCCTTACAAATGTGTCGACATACATAAGTTAACTCCGTTAACTAACTTAGTTTAACTAGTAGGTTGGACGCGATGATAAATCCAAAGAGATCAAGAGTGTACTCCGCACGGAGTAGATAATCTTTCAACTCGGGTGGCAGAATCCTCCATAGTTAATACAGGCCTCCGATCAGATAGTTAGCCACCCTCAAACGCTCAAGCTCCGCGGAGATCAACATAAAAAAAAAAAAAAAAAAAGGGCAAAGGCTGGGCCGCAGGTGACCAACGATGTCATAGGGCCAAGACCAGCCGCGAAGGAGCGGAACAGTGGAGCCGCACCAAACTGGCGCAGGTGCATGTCGGTATAAGCGAGAGTGCGTGTGCTCTGCCGCCTGCGCTCCCTCCATCCATGACGCTGGCGGCGTAGGCCCCCGGGTGCCCTGGAGCGGAGATTTTTCGGCATTAGGACAGGACAGAGCAAACTCTCCTCCGCCTTTCCGCTCATTGGCGCGGACTGCACTTTCCCCCCTGCGTTCCGCTCAGTCTCACATAGCTAATCACTCATAGTGCATCATGCTTCCCCAGCATTGTATGGAGGGCATTATCCAGGTATTTATCTTTTCTATTTATTTCACTAATAGCTTGAAAAGCACTTTCTGTGACCCATAGTTACAAATACACATGGAACCCAGCTCACAATCATTCTGTGCTTGCATGCGGCACAGTGGAAGGAAATTATCATCATAGGCTTGAAGGGCAGATTGTTGCATTCTACAAAGGTCTTCCAGCCCCTTGACTCATGTTTCATGATGACCATTATCCCTCCAATAATTTTTGTGGAAGGGCAAAACCTCAAGAGAAGCTGCAGGTCCAGGTGGTCCAGATGGTCCAGAAAGACAGATCAACTAGTTAACTAGTTATGCCAGCAAACTCGAAAGGCAGAAACACTCAGGTCCAACAAAACATGCTGTTGCCTTGTGATCTAACAACACCCTGTATTTAGTAGTAGTTAATATGTTTGTGCTTGTGCCTGTTTGCGAACCACTCAAGTTGATCTTTTCAAGTGTTCATTTTACCTTTCAAATGGGATCGCACAAAAGACAATTGCTATTATTGAAACTTGTGTGTAGCCAGTCCCTTTTGCAAAAGAAAAAGGGCAGATTCATGCTGTGATTTGCTCTTGTGCTTTGGCTTCATCTGTTTAAGTTATTTTGCAGCTAGAAAGTACTTTTGCACCGCCTAGAAAAAGGGCCAATGAATCATCACCAATGGTGCTTCAGTTGTTGCAGGGCAATTTGACAATGACAAGGTAGTTATCCACATCAGCCAAACTTGCAATTTCAACATTCTTCCCCCTTATTTATCCCATTTTATCTCTCTTTCTGGTATCATTGACTGGAGTGAGGCATGAAGAGGTTTTCGCTTTGTCTCAACCAATAGTTACCCCAAAATCTTTTTCTATGTTGTTTGAGCTGGTCTCTCCATATTCCTTGTCAGCAGGTGTTGTCACTCACTCTTCAACAACACAATCACCAATTGACATCTTACCATCTCACTCCCTTCATCGGATAGCCATTTGCAGTTTCTCTTAATCATTTCTCACTCTCCGAACACAAATACTCTCCGGTTTACCCTGCGTTTTGTTTAAAAATACCTCCATTTTGCTTGGACACGACACGGTACACCCTCGCTCCCGACCCTCACGCTCCCTCGAAGGTCAATCTCCGTGGCCATCCGCCCTCCCCGCACGGGAGTTCTATCTTGCGCCTCGCTCGTCTGTGTACGGAAAGCGTCTACGGACGGGTATCGGGTCTGCGGAGCAGTTGCGGGTTGGATACCACAACCGGTGTTTGGGGAGGGGCGGGACCTACTTTTGCTCGGCTTTCTCGTTATGGGACGTCCTGGAACGCATACGTTGGACATAGTCGCTGATCGAGTGTTATGTTCATAGCTTCTCCGTTGCGAGACGTTTACCACAGCCTTTTGAAGCCCGCGATTTCCCTCTGTCATCTTTGCCCGAAAACTAGTTCTTTGGTACGGATATGCGCTCATGGCACTACAAGCAGTGGATTTAACCGAAAGCGAATTGTCTAAAATGTCTTCTGATAGAGCATACATGAGATCTCATAAGGTGCTCCCAAGGAAGAGGAATCTTGTTCAAGATGTTGACCTTGTTTCAGCCACAGACAGTGGTGAACCGCGTTGCGACAGCCCGCTATTAAATGGATTTACCTCTCCTACAACCGCACCGGCCCTTCCACTGACGCCGCCGTCATTACCTCTTGAGCCGAAGAAGCCGTCACCGCCAACACTCACTCTCAACAATTCGCAACCTCAAACATTTGGTTCTCCGGTGAACGCAACGCCAAAGCGCCAAGCAAATCTTCTTACCCCAGATATCACGCCTCCACGGTCTTTGTCGCAAGGACACAAACGACCAGCACAAAATCGCAACTTCCCGTCCATGTCCTCCAGAGCGGAGTCCTTCAAGACTGCGCGCGAAGTTTTCTCATCAGACGATGATTTAGAAGGAATAAATGGAGCTGGTGCAACCTCTTTGTCGTCACCCAAGTTCGGCCAATCTCGTCGGCCAGCTGTACACGATAGAATCTATAGCTCTGGACAGTGCTCTGGTCTTAGTTCCCAGGAGAGTACCCCACCAGTGAGAAAGAAAAAGAGTTTGACGGATCCCCATCATTTCAATGCATTTGATGGAAACGGGAAGGAGAACGGCACTGGCTCACTGATTTTGCCAAAGGTGAGAAATAAGCGGGAAAGCGGAAACATTATGAATAGCAATAAAAAGTCTCTGCATATGCCATCTAGCGAAGAACCACGCCAAAGCCTGGATTCCGAACCAAACCGCGAAAAATCTTTACGTGAGCGAGTGAAGGAAGCCGAGAATGATGTGAATCGTCCATCTATGGAGATATTTGCAAAGGATATTGGGTGGTTCACAGGGGAGGAGCGTGATAGGCACTCTCGTCGCCTCTCTGCAGTATCAGTAACGTCAACAATTGAAGCGGTCATCATTGATTCTCCACCTCGAAAGATACCGGCCCTGCGTCATACCGGTAAGGCAGAATCCCTACGCTCCGTCAGTTCGCCTATTTCATATTCAAATCGAGACACTTCAGTATCGAGAAGTTCAGAGCAAGGACATCGCTTAGTACGTCGAAGTGCACGAATAACTAACCAGGACCGCCTGAGTGTTGCATCTGATAACGTATCTTTGGCCTCAACGAGGACCTCTTCAAAGCCAAAACAACCGGAAGAAGTGATACCTGTCATTGTCATCCCACAGCGACGGTCTTCGCTGCGATCTTCTACCTGTGGTAGCAGAGAACATTCGCAGACCCGTTCCATCCTTGAGTATCGTCGGCCAACCACAGCACCTGAAGGCGAAAAGTCGTCTAGGTCTACGTTTGATTTCCCCAAACGGCGACGTACTATGTCGGAATCTTTACCTCATCCACGAAGGTCGAATGGTACTACTCGGCGTATGTCAACTTCCCGGCCTAAAATCCCAGCCAGAAGGTCTTCATTATCAGCACCGACGAGTAGGAACACATCTCGGACGACATCGCTTACGTCGGATAATTTGCAGCGGCTCCAAATCGCACAGACGACCCACTATGTTCCCAACCAGGAAACGCAAGAAAAAAGTCAAGAAAACGTACGAATTTCCAATGTAACGATTTCAAAAACCGAACAGCCTATATCTGGGAATTTCACCGCTCGAGATAACAGTGGGAACTATCTTTCCGTTGAAATGCATTCTTTTGAACCTCTGTTCCAAACCCCTTCTTTGCCGAAAACTCCTTTTCAGGCGTCGATTCAGTCCTTGTCGCCCGGACCCATAGAGATATCAGAAGCTCGCGTGGTACCTTTCTTTGCGCATAATAACAGATCACTACTAGTCGTGGAGCAATATTCCCAGGCCGAGTCTCGTGCAGTACAGAGACTCCGTACCTCGCCGACAGATCTCGAAGTAACTTTGGTTGATCCTCGTACGCCTATTATGGACTCCCAGGAAGAGGCGGTTTGCATTAACTCCCCACTTCGGAACCCTAGGCCACCGCCAATTCCTCCAGCATTTAAAGTCACCCCTCCCACGCCCTTTGAAATCGGTCACTATCGACCCAATCATTTGCCATCAAGCAGCACTGAAAGTAGCAACGGGCTTACACGCCGCTGGGGCTCTCTGCGTCGTAGCTTCAGCTCCAGAAACTACCCGGGTTCGCGGGAGTCAGGCCAACATGTTCATAAGTTTCGGAATCGCAAATCTGGGAAGGATATTGATAGTAAACTCCATCCTTTTTGGCGGCCACAAGGGTTTTGGGAAGATTTCAAAGATTCAGATCCTGATTGCGAACCTGTCCAGCGAAAGTCTACACCACGGAATTTGGGCGAGGCAGGCGACGTGTACATTGGAAATTCTCTCGGTATACCGCAAAAACGGACTTTCCAAGGCCCGCTCACCCTCATACGACGGGTGTCAAATCGGGCTCGATCACGAGTACCGCGCCGTAAAAATGGCAGTCATACTAGCATCCTGAGCACCAGTCTATCCCTTTCCAATCGGCGTGGCCGTGATGGTGTTCTATCCTATCTTCTCTCTTTGCGCCAGATGCAAGACTGGCTCGCTCGCATCAAGCGCAAAAGGGAGCGAGAGAGACTTGAAGCAAAGAGAAACAAATTGCGACATATGATTGGCGAGAAAGTGACCGTTGACCCCAATTCAGTCGCCGCAAGTTACCATCAACCCACTGGATCCGCGTTTGATAGTTGATCTATTTTCCATTTTTATTTTTATTTTTCCCTCGATTGTATATGATATTATGATCTACGATGTTATGATGATATGTGTTTTACCATTTTGTTCGTGATTTTACCCTGTTAGATGCTGCCTTTCACCTCGGTTTTTGTTTTGCATCAAGTGGCCTTTTGCTTCATTGTATTCGTGTTTTTGAGGTAGCTGTTGTTTTTTACGTAGTATGTATGAGATGACTAACGACTGATGATGCTTTGATGAATGACTTTGATGAGGTGGGAGATATCTGCTTGTGTTTTCCCTTTTTTCATGACTCTGGCTTTTCCGTTTGCTTTTCTATTTCCTTTTCCCTGGCCTGATAGGGGGAAAAGGCAAACAGAAAAGCCGGAGTTGAGCGCTAAAGCCCGAAGACCCCCAGGCTAGAGATAGTTTGATCCAACATGCTTTGGTTGCGACTGTTGATATTACCACAAAGATGAAGATGTTCAGGACCTATTTAAATACATATGCAGGTAGTCTTTGTGTTCTTCAAGAGTGCTACGTCCGCATTGGAGGCTGCTTGAGAGCACTTCTACTGTGGAAAGTCCATGAACAATATAACTCGTTTGGCCTGATGTTACAGTACACACAATCTAAATCTTTGACACATGTCGCTACAACTCGCTTCTACTTTCCCTCAAGCCGTAGACATCGCCACGTCCTAGATATCGTTGGTGGAAGCGATGGGAATTTTAGACACTCATTGTGCTAGATTAGGCGTCAACTCGGAGGATGTTTCTAGGGATAAAATATCTTGTTGAACTTCTTGGTAGCCAAGAAGCGTAGTTACATAGGCAACCTTGTAAATAATCATAGCGTATATACAGCCAACAAGGTAGCTATCTCCTCGTACTTGGCCAGTCTCCTAGATGGGAAGACAATATAGAGCAAATATATACAACGGCAAAATGAGAAGACGAAATGAGATAGTTACGACTTGTCGTTTCTCAAGAAGGGGCCCCTTTTTCCCCTTTAAAGGTTGGTAAAGGCAAGTTCGTAGACCCAGCCGACGATCAGTTTGGCGTGCTGTTGGGCGTGGTCATAGTTGATGAGGTTAAGATCGTCATTGGGAGTGTGGATGTTGGGGTTATCATGTGCCTCGTCGGCCTCGAAGATGAATGCGGCTGGGTAGCCGTTTCTGTTGGCTGAGGCGTGGTCGGAGCAAGCATATCCGCAACGGGAGTCGACGTAGGTGATGTCGGTGTACTAAATTTGCAACGTCAACAAATAACAGCAAAAAAAAAAAAAAAAGGAAGGCGAAAATGCAGAATAGTGAAGTTTTGGTTGATGAACCGTGTTGCCTGGGGGAAAAAAGGAGAAGAGGGTGGAAAGGAAGGGCATTTGGTCTTACTCCTTTGATGACGAGTCTGGAGAATGCGTTCAAGCCCGCATCCGTGTTATCAGTGATGACACCAAAAGCCTCTGGTAATCCAGCACTTTCCCTGCGTTTGGTGAATCCAGTCATATCTTGGTTGAGCATGGCCTTGATGGGTTTGTTCTGGGCCTTGTATTGTCTGAAGATATCCTGAGAGCCGAGCAGACCGGCTTCCTCGCCAGCATACCAATGGAATTCAATGGTATTCTGCGCCTGCCCCTGAACAATCTTCTGCGATGACAGAATAGCACGGAGGGCGTCGAGGATTGTGATCGAACCACTTCCGTTGTCGTCAGCTCCCGGGGCACGGCCGGTCATGGGAGATCTGAGATTAATGCTGTCTTGATGGGCACCAACCACGATGGTGTTTTTGGTCTTTCCTGGAATGGTGGCGATGAGACTGGGTTGCGTGAACGAATGCGAGAATTTCTTCACATTCCCACCACGTCTCGCTACTCCGGAACTTTGGAGGATCTGATTGACTTGATCGAACATCCAGTTTGCGGACTCGACTCCGGTCGGCGATTTATAATATCGGTTGTTGAACGAAGAGAACTTCTCGAGGTCCCTTTGCATGGTGGCTTTTGACAGCTTGGCTGCGAGAGGTTTCGCTTCTTGCACATACTTCAATTGCGTGGGGAATTGCACACGGACTGCCTCAGAGGAGGCCTGGAAGGCCATGGCATCTTCCTCTGTAATATCGAAGAAATCGATGTGTTGCTGAAGAGAAAAAAACAAACAAATCAGCCCGATTATGTCTGCTTACGCATCTCTCAATCACCAACCATATACAACGCTGATGATATGAAAGTGCAAATATGGTTGGGGATTATTCCATACCGCTTTCAGTTGAAGCTTCTCTGCCTCCGTAACCCAGCGACTCTGTCCTGGAGCGGTTTCGATCAGGAATTTGTCGGCGTCTGGCGCTGGTCTATACGCCCAGGCAGAAGGGGAGACAATGGCGCTTAGCGCCAATACAGCAAGAGTCTTCATGTCTGAGAAGTAGAAAGATCCACGGATATAGTCAAAAACACTGCAGGAAAGTCTTGTCGTGAAAGAACAACCAGTATCACAGAGAACTTCAAAGCCTGAACCCGAAAGTGGAGAAAGTGGAAGATGCTGGAGATTTATACATAAAAACCATAGCCCTGTCTTTCCAGGATTGCCGTAACCGTCCCAGTCGCGCCAGCATTGAACACTATATGGAGTAGAACCCTGAACCCCGTTTTTATCCGAAAAGATGCTCCCTTTAAGAACTCCACGGGTACTACTTCAGGCAGCCCGGAAGAAGTTTCAACGTCAGCGTCGTATGCCGTTCATACCAAGCCGCCAAAGAGAAAAGCATTCATAATACCCGAGGGTCTGTTCCTCATTTGAAGGCCGAAGGACGTGCGGGCACCCTGATATATGTATAAGCGCGTGCAGGGCTCGGTTAGATCATTCTGCTTCGAGAAAGAATGTAGAATATGTTCCACGAGCAGCAGGGGCCTCGTCACAAGGAGAAATTTTTCTTGTGACTTGCAACGGAAGTCTTGGGGAATGCTTCTTTGAAGCCTGCCTGCAGGACACTGTATCGCTATTTTCGGTGGACAGTTAAACCCCCGACACTGAGAACAACCGGCTTCACTCCGACAATATGGTGACAGGCAAACCCCAGTATGTGCATTGGTGGCTTCGCACATTCCGGGACCGAAACGGCTCAGTAGGGGGGATCAGTTCACATGGGGAAGATCTGACGATTTTGCCATCCACCGAAAGTGTCCCAATTTCGGTGATCCCATCACAGGTTAAAATTCGATCGTCCTTTTAGTGATGTCAGATCATTCGATCTTCTGATCAGAATCCCTTGCAGAGATACTCCCTTGACCCCACTCCCATAGTGCGGTTTGTCAATAATAATACACTAATGAATAAGTTGAGGATCGCCTCGATCAACAGGGCAGAAACGGAAGGTTTTGGGGAGAAATCCAGCAAAGGAACAATTCCGGGGTGTTCTGGTTCGCCTATTTACGGCTGACGGGCTGCAATGAAACCCCAGTCGGATTCTCTTGGCTCGGACTACATGTGAAGAGCTTAATATCGAAGTATCTTGTAAATGACCTGCGCTGCGAGCCGTCTGGGCCCCTGGATTTGGTTCCCAGCTTTTGTTTCTTCTGTTCTTTTCTCCTTCGACTTTCTCTCGACAACCAGTTTAGTGACTGGGTGATGATTTGACGGGTCAACTTCCTTGGAGAGATTGCACGCTTGGTTGGGCATCAGACCAGACTCGTAACACTTTTAGATTGGAGTTCATGAGTGTGGTTACATCGAGTGCTTTTGATAGTCTCACAAAGTTGGATCGTACTAAGCTCATATACCAAGTGCAGGATTCTGGGGTAAGAGAGCTTGATTTCTCCCCTCTTTTTTACCATGTCCCATGTGAAGATTGGCTTTCTTTTTAAGGTTACCTTCCAGATTGTCAAGCCTTTCATGCTGATCATTGGATATCTCTGATGCCATTGGAGCAGGTAACATAACTACTGTTCGCTTTGCCTGGTAGAACGATGAAACAAAAGGTTCTGGAACATCAATGATCGCTGATCACATTTGTGTCCCCGGCCCTTTTGCGACCCTTTCAACAATCTTAAAAAACGGATTTGACGGACAACTGAATTAAAAAGGGCCGTTTTGCATCTCCACGGTTTCTGATTTCCAGTTTACTTAGCAGATGATAGTACTTTGGAAGTAGAATTTCAATGACCAACGAACCTTCAGACAAAAGTAGAACGTCGTGATACTCGTCAAACCCTGCTAGGATGCGCATATCCTTGTTATATCCCAGTTGGTTTTACCGGGACCTGCCATCGCACGTACACAAGTTATACCGGGTATATGGGTGCATGCAAGAAATAAAGGCCCGAATCTCGGCGAAAATCTGCATAAAGGATTCTCCGAAGTTCATAGTATAAATCATAGGTGTTGAATATCCTGCTAGTCCCTGAATGCACACCGTAGATGTTTTCCAGCGCTGAGCTCTTCGAGTCAACAGACAAACGGAATTTGGATATATGTTTTTTGTATAGATGCCAATGTCACGCCTTCCCCGGAGCAGGCGCTTTCTTGGGCATCCGAAGTCTTTGCATTCCCTCGAGAACCTTCTCCCCGTCTAGAAACGGCTGGGGTACTCGGGATGCATCGAACTCAATGACACGTAGCTCGCGTTCGCCACTATGTTTCGTTTGCTGCTCGGTAGACCCAATTCTTTTGCAGTCCGTTGGTAGTCGGAGTTGGATTTCTGCGCTTTTGGAGCTGGGGTTCAGCAGGCGAGGTGTTTGCCTGGAGGGTTTCTTAAGCGGTTGTTTTGGAAGGAGGCTGCGTTCAACGGACTTGGGAGACTTTAGAGACATGTTGAATTGTAAAAGGTGAAGCCTCGGGGCGGGGGGAGGGGGGATGGGTTGCTATGACAAGAGAGGTTTGTTTGCGTCCAGCTTTGGCTTTGTTGTCTGGCGGGGAGGAAATGGTGGAGCAGCGGAGAAAAAGGGGGAGGAAGATGGTGGGAAGGTCTTGGCACACGGGCGCGGAGCGCGGCGGCTTAGATAAGCAGACGGTACTACACGTGATCCGCTAGTTAACTAGGCCTGATCTGGACCGCAGGCGGGCTTCCCTTTGTCAGGTGGATCGAAAGACCGACATCGGACTGAGTCTCAGCCCACGAAACCTCGTCGTCAAACCAAACCCCCCGCGGGCCCAAAAAGGGAGTGCAAGACCTGGCCGATCGATCTACGGCTTCATATCGCCATTGGGCTAACCACCAAGCGAACCTTTTCGAAGGTGAAGCAATTGGGTGGGAAACGGGGCCCCCATCGCCTGTTGGTGGGTGTTGGAAAAAGCAAAAAAACACAACGACACCTTTACCGCTCTGGGCGAAGCTTTCGCTTTTTGGGTCTTCAAGGTCCCAGAAGTGAACTTCATTACGCCCCCCCTTCATTTCGGGGGCCCCCCGATCTCTGTAAAAAACGGCGACCAGGGTGGCGGCTCTAGTAGCCAGCGACAGCCACAGAGTGAGTGGCACTGTCGCGGGTGTCCGTGATGGCAGCGGTGTCGGAGGCGGTGCAGGGGAGGATAGTCAACTCATAGGCAAGGGGGTGAAGCCGGCAGACATGCGACCCACTATGTTAGGGAGCGATAAGGACCTTGCTTCCAGCCCGTTAAGCAGTTCCTTGAACATCTCGAGCGGCGCCACGGCTGGTGTGACGACGGGCGGAAATCATCCTGGGAGACAGCGCAATGTTTCTGCTGTCGGGCAGAGCTGCTCGCCAGGAAGCACGAATGGAGGTGAGGACTTGGAGGGGCAGGAGGAGAAGAGGAAACATCCGGTCAAACGAGCATGCAATGAGTGCCGACAGCAAAAGGTGAGTTGCACACTTGCGACCCGCCTTTCAAGCCCAGTCTGTTGCACGAAACCGATGCTGACCAGCCTTTCTTAGTTGCGCTGTGACGTGATCCAGGAACCATTTAATACGTGCTCCAGATGTCAGCGACTCAAGTTGAGCTGCAAAATTGAGACCAACTTCAAGCGGGTTGGAAAGCGGAGTAGGAATGCAGAGATGGAGCGTGAGCTCGTCGAGCTGAGAAAACAAATTGCCAACGCGAATGCAGCAGCCAGTGCACAGCAATATATATCTCAGCATCAATCTCCATCAAACCACGGATCGCCGCCTCTGACAATGGCCTATAGCTCTACGCCACGGGCTCTCCCACAGAATTCGGTCATGCTTTCCGCGGATGATTATATGAGACCACATGAAGCTGTTGCATCCCTCCTTGACCTCAGATCGGGTTTAGACTCCTCTAATTTCTTGCGGAGTCCGAGCAGACAGGTGACAATACAGAAAAGAATTGAGGATGTGTCTCTCTCTCCTGAAAGAGTTTCTGACTTATTCGGCCGGTTTGTTTCTCCACCCCTGGTGATAACAAGATCATCCAATTTGACCTCGCTGTAGATTCTTTACATTCTACCACCCATTCCTTCCCTTTCTCAATCAGGATACGCTACCTGAGGACTATTTCACTACTTCTCCCTTACTCTTCTGGACTATCATAAGCGTTGGCGCACGTCGATATCAAAACGACCCAACCATTTTGAACGCCCTCTCTGGACCAGTGATGAGGCTGGTATGGAGCACCCTTGCAGATGTTCCACAAAGCTATCACCTCGTAAAAGCATTAGCTCTACTCTGCACATGGCCCTTCCCGACAAACAGCACATCGACAGACCCTACTTTCATGTTATGTGGAATGATGATGCAAATCGCTTTGCAGATTGGGTTACACAGGCCATCCCACGCGCAAGATTTTACCAGGTTCCGCGTAGAGCTTAGAGAAGGTGAATTGAAGGACAGGGTTGCTACATGGGCGATTTGTAACATCGTCGCGCAAAGGTACTTTGCATCATTATTGCCCTTTGTCTCTGAATAGTCATACTTACGTATTTCCAGGGTCGCAACGGGTTACGGTCAGCCTCCAGCGACACTATACGATTGGACTTTATCTTCTGGAGAGGCAATAGAGCCCACATTTAGGCTTCCTGCGGGTATTAAATCGAGACTGGATATAGAGAAGTTCTCCGACAAAGTGACAAAAGCCTTATACAGTAGTCATAGAGATCCAGTTGGTTTGGTGAATGACGAAGAAAGAACAGTTATGTCCTCCGTTCTCTCAAGGGACTTTGAGGACTTAGAAAGCCAGCTTCATTTTCAACGAGACCGTGAGTATCAACAACTTTCATAACATTAAACCATTGACTAACACCCTATAGCATTCACAAATATGTATCTCCGAGCGGCCGGACTCCATCTACACTTGTCAATCTTTTTCGATGATCCAACCGCAAAGAATTATCTTCAAGGGCTATCGTCACTTTATGTCGCAACTACTGCCTTCCTCGAGGCCGCTTTGGGCTTGGAACCTGTCGGGCCAAGTCTTGTTTATAGCCCGAATTACATTTATCAAATGACTCTTGCTGCTGGATTCACTTTACTCAAATTGTGCAAGAGCTTCTTTGCTGTTAATATCGACATGGATTACACCAAGTCGCTATTTAATCGGACTATCTGGGCTCTACGGAGTATGTCCGTGTCGAACAATGATCTGCCTGAACGATTGGCGGAAGTGCTTGCTCAACTGTGGAAAATGGGCAGATTGCCACCACCTCAACAAACCAACAATAAAGGATCGGGTCAGTCGGAGAAGGATGATACTCTACGATTAAAGGTCCGATGCCGAATGAGCATGTCACTTGTTTACGACTCCGTTTGGCGTTGGAGAGAAGAGTTCCAATCGCGAGGAAAGAACCTAGAAAGTAAGGCCTTTCGCTGGGTTACAGCATTGCAAGCAGCTAATATCATTTTGAAGCTTATCTTAAAAACCCAACGAATCCGGATTCTAGCGCAGATTCCTCAAGTTCTTCAATATCTCATCTCAGAAACTCTTCCTCGACTCCCGGTGTACTCGGAACCGCGGATCCCAGTCTCGCACCAGCCCCCCCACCGCCATCGACCGGAATTGGAAATCTGTCGTCGACTGGGGGAAATATGGCGAGCATGGGTGGCTTGCCGAGCGGGTTCTTAGAGCCGACGTATGAAGTATTTGATCCATTAAATTGGATTTTGGATGGTTTGGTAGACTTTCCGTATTCTTACAATTCAGTTCAAAGTTTGGAGACTCAGGGAGTTGCATAGAGTGGAACGGATACTTATATATTCAATTTTTGAATATCCTCACATCTATGGTTGGACGTGTAATTGGCCTTTTGCAGTCGCTTCTGGAGGGAAATTACATGTGTCTTGATTCCTAATGTCACAAGGAGATGATTTTCAGAAAGAATTATAGCTTGACAAAGCGAGACAAAGTTACAACTGATGGCCTATTATTTTATCACAACCGCTGAGAACCTCCTCTGATCTCTTGACCTTCTCAATCATTCATTTCGACCCTATTCCTACCAACAAACACATAGGAAAGCACGTATAACAAGGTATCACATTATAGTTGCTATTATTAAGTAGAAATATTCCGCTCCGCTCCGCTGCCTGTTCATCAACCCCCGCCGCCGTCGCCTCCACCGCCTCCACCACCACCATCTCCACCACCACCACCACCACACCCGCCGCCTCCGCCGCCTCCGCCATCTCCACTCCCACCTCCGCCACCTCCACTACCACAAACGCCGCTGCCGCCGTCGCCGGATTGACACGCGCCACCTGCAGCCGCCATAAACCCACAAGTTCCAGAAACGCAGTTTCCCGCCTGGCCCTGCGCTGTGGAGGCACACAGCGGGTTACAGGGGTACATTTCACAACTGATAGACGGGTCCGGCGCGAAGGGAAGGTAACATGGCACAAGAAAAGCGTATCCGTAGACCGTCGCAGTGGCGCTGTAATTATCAGCTCTTGAAGCTGAATCCTTGTCCTTCTTCTCCTTCTGACGGTCGGCGTTCCTGTTTCGGTTCCTCCAGCGTCGTTTGGATCGTTCATAGTTATATTGTAGTCTTAGAACTGCTACGTCATGTCGACGGACGACTCCAGTGCTAGAGGTGTCTTGAGGAATGATAGAGTTGTGAGCTGAGATGTGTGGGTTCTTGGTTGGGTCGGAAGTGATGCTTGGTTGATCGTGGAGGGCCATGGCACTACCACGGCCGCTGGAAAAGACTCTATTGGAGCCGTTGCATTCACGAACTGCTTCACAGTACCAACAAGTGCATTCGCTGTACGCTTTGCCGCCGGTGTATTTCTGGTACATTTTGGCGGTCCATTCAAAACTGTCTGATAGTTTGCTCGCTTCGATTTTGTCATCATGATCGATAAATCTCCCACCGGTCACGGCAACGGAATTAACGAAGTAGCGTTGAGGAGAGAGCTGGTGGGTATGCCATGCTAGATCGACATCAAGGGTGGGAACGGCCATTTTATGGGGGTTTTCAGCTATGATGGAAAAGAAAACTTGATATTTCTCGATGAGACGCTGAATTGTAGAGTCGAGAGCGGGCGAATGAATCCAATCGATGTTATCCATCTTTTCTATGAAAAGACCCTGGCGAATAACGGCTCCCACTAGGTTGAGAGAAAACGGCGAAGAATTATCCCAGTATCGGGACATCATCTTCCGGATGGATATTCTCTCCTCTCTGGTTAAAGTCCCTGAATTGGAACCGTTTGCACGGGCGATAGTCCTCCTGGACTTCAAATTCTCTTCAATCAATATCCGAACATTAGTTATCGATGCACTCGGATTCGCATGGAAATCCAGAGCTGCCTGAAGTTCCCGATATATGCAGTGCAATATTAGCTTACTCGGGAACAGAACAGAGTGCTTTTCTTTTTCAGGGGTTTTTGGCGGCCCCTTGAAGGAGAGGATAGTTCCAGGCATCGGAATATTGTCCTTTCTAAGCAGTCTCATATCGGTTAGGAATCTCACCACTTGAAGATTGTCATGGGTGCATATAAAAGAGCATTTTGGACACTTAACCTCGAACCCTTTATCGGCGTAGCCATTGCAGTTCTCGAAGGGTTTCTCGAGGGAGCCAATCTGAGGTCGTTCTGGCACCCAGAGAGCTTGCACGATATTTCGACATAGTGGACATCTCATAGTCTTTTTAGGAGAATCGTGAAGGTTTTCCCAAGACAATGCCGTTTTCGATTGGAAATTTCTTTTTGCATCGCTTCCCGGACTGTATTCGAAGGTACGATTGTCGATAGATGCATTCACCACTTCCCACGGCAGGCCGGTGGCCCAAAGACCCATCTTTCCAAGACGAAGACAGTCTTCAAGGTAGTCTCTCGGGTTAAGCATATACGCATGCCAAACCATGAGAACGTCTTAAGAACCTTCGTTAATATCAAAAGAAAAAAAGACTATTAATTCGTGTAAGACTCACCCAAGGGGGGTAGATCATCTACAGTCCAAATGACCGTTTTTGGCCATTTCGGGAAGTCCTCGAAACTCGGGTTCTTCTCAACATCGTGTATGGTGGTCATACCCCGGCACGCGCCGGGCCCGTCTGTTGGAAGCCGATAATACCATCTCTCAAATCTGCTCACCGCCCGAGCGACATACACAGCCCATCTCTTTTCCCTGATCAGTGCAGCGATCTTGCTTCTTTGCGGTTCGGGCGTTTTGACGCTATCAAAGCCTCCATCGTCAAGACCGAAAAGCCCATTCGACTGAGAAACAGAGTCACGGAGATCTGCAAATGCGGCTAGGAGCTTCAAATGTGCGATGCATTCATCCGCTTGGACCTGGAGGATCGGGTTTCCTAGTTGATCGGTTGGCACTTCAAGGTTGAGGCGCCGTACTTCGATGATCGGAGGCTCTTCGATCCGCGATGCTTCGGGACCTTCTTCAGAGTACTGCGGTGGGCTGTTTGGAGGCTCGCCGTTTGGATATTGAGCAGTGCCGGAAAACTGCTTCTCTTTCTTCGCAAAGAGACCTTTAAACATGGTAACAACGATATAATTTGGGAATCAAAACATTAACAGTCAACTGAATGGCTAATCATCACAATCAACAAGAATAAGGAAGGAAATGAAAGAAGAATAAGCACTGAATTTGTATTCTTCAGGTTAGTTCAGCTATAGTCAACAGTTTCATCCCACGAGGTCAAAGCAGTGGAGCAGGTTAGTTATTGTACAATGGAGAGGCAGACTATTAGTTAGCTAGGTTCAATTTCTCAGATTGTCGGCCTTGGAAGATGCTCCGCCGCCCGGCTCTTAAGCAGGAAGGCCGTCACGCAGGATATACGGACTTTTCTGAAGCATTCCGAGGTCATGCAGTCTCTCTTGGCCCGTAAGCTTGTGGGGCGAAGTAAGGCACCCAGTCAGCCTTCCTCCGGCAGTTAATACGATCACACGATCGGAAACAAGAAAAGGTGTTGGCAAGCTCGTTAAACTATCTTGGCTAATAGCTAATTTTATTCCTGATTAGGGCCTTATGTCGATGGTCCACTACGTCGCTACCTGCCGATGCAGTTTTGTCTCCAGCCAAGGGCGGCTTTGGATAGAACTACGCTGGGAAACGGGGCGAAGAATGCATACATATCCATAAGAAACACCAGCTACGGCCAAAAAAGGAAAACGGTCAAGGGAGCGGAATGACAGATCTCCTAATATATACGCTCATACTCGTATTGTCATAATCATCAGGTCAAAAACGGCGCAAACTCAAGGCGTCATCCCGACATCAAACGCCGATGCAAATCAAGTCCGAAGGACTGTCCAAATTGCCTTTGCGGGGCCAACAGAGAAAAGACACGAAGTCGAATATCAAATCGCGAAACCATAAAGTACATGGTATTAAGGCTTGGTGACTGTTTAACGAAGATTCTGAAATACAAGATTGTAGCCGTAGGCAACGTCACATCATAACACACCTGCTATCTTTTTTCGCATTCCGGTTTACCCCCTGATTCAGCCTGTCGTCTGACTGGGAAGCAACGATGCTCCTTCCTGTACGTCTGTCGCGAAGGCCGTAGCTAGTCATTGGCATGAGCCTCGGCGCGTCTTGGGAGCGAGATCGGGATCGCTGGACACCATGATTTCCGTTGGCTAGAGCATGGCCTGGGGCCAGGCTATGGTTGTTCCGATAGTACTCTCGCGTACCGCCGGACACGAGATTGCCTTGGGATGCTGGCCGGAAGTAAGTGGTACCGTGATTCGGGTTGTTTGCCTGCGGTAGGGTATTATACCAGCTTCTTCGGGTTTCAGCCACATCCAGGGTGGCGGGAAATGACCGTGTTTCTAGTGAATTCCTTGTAAGAGGCGCTGTTGGAGCGGATGGGGATGCTGCAAGGTACGTATTCGGGTTTGGGGTTGCGTGTTGAGTGGGCGCTTGGTGGCTCACAGTAGAAGCGTGGTCTTGGTTGCCAAAAGAGCTCGAGGACTGATGGTGCTGAGGGCTATGGTGTGGTGCTGTTTGACTTCTCAAGTGGCTACTCACGCCCTCCGCTTCTGGAAGTAAGATTGGAGCATGCTGAGATGGGGACACCGTATTGGGGCTCTGTGATGAATTATTTGAAGGCGGATAGTTGGTGTTCAGCTGTGGTAGACGCGGAGGATTGATTGGAGAAACGCTAGAGGGTTGCAAAAAAGCATTGGGAGCACGGCCTATTCTTGTCGAGGAACGATGGATCACTGCTTGCGCCATAGATTCTATGCGAGAAGTCCTTGATCGTCGCAGTTGATTGTGATCCGTCGAGTTTCCGACAATCGGCTCAGTCACAGCCGGTAGCAGAGTTCTTCTTAAGTGCTCTGGCAGTGGTGTTTCAGCATTAGGCGTATAAGGCGGCGGTGGTGGTACCCAATTGTCCGCGTCGCTTTCATGTGGGAGCAACCTAGGTCTTCCGACGCCCGAATGAATTTGACGAGCATTTTCATATCGTGGATCAAGACGATTCGAAGCAGCTGTCGCAGCTCTAGTTATCGTATCACGAGAACGCGGTGACGAATTGTTATATGGATTGTCCATAAGTGTGAAATTCTGAACTTCACGGGCAGTTGAAGTTGATTGTAAGTGCTGGTTATGCCGAAATCCTCGTGCAGGTTCTGTAGAGCGCGGATTACGGGAGCCACCGAATCCGCGTCGGCGATTCATATGAGTCCTTCTCCTTTCCAGCTCGACCTGTTGGTCCAGATTCGAGCCTGGAACCGGTAATTTTGTGGGCTCCACCTCACCCAATTCGATCGTTATCTCATGCTGTTCTCCATTTGACGCGGAATATTCAAAATCGTACACCACAATCCTCCCACCATCAATGGGGAGCATATCTCCGGTTTCCGCACCCAACCACGAGCTGACGCCACCGGGCGCTACGGTTGCTAGCCTGCAGAGCTTATGAGAATGTATATTCCCTTTGTTTGAGTTGTCAACCCATTTGATGGCAGAGACACCTTCCATAAGACGCAAACGAGATCCATGGATGAAGCTTTTGGGACCCTCAATAGTCTTCTTGAGACGGTTAAAATTCGTAGTTACTAAGCTTGATTTCCAAATCGGCTCCTTCTCCTGAGTATTCGCAGATTCTCGAGTCGATGAATCGTTCGATGTATGATTCTCTATATTTGGGATTCCAAAAACCCACAATTCCGATTCCTGGAACCCGACAGCTAAAAGTTCACCGTTGCTGCTAGCGGCAGGCAAAATACTCGGTTTCGGTTCGTCCCTCTCAGCGTCGGGACCTGGGCCGACAAAGTATATCGTCCCTGCGTTCGGGTCGTCAATCGAGGCTAGACGAAATGCTTTAGACTGGATGTTGTACCCGGCAAACCATGGTGAGCCATCTCCGCCTTTTATGGATGGGATCAATACCGCATGGCTATAGCCGTCACGTACTTGCGGAAACAAAATCTGGGTGGTCCACATTCGGCTTTCTAGTTCTTGGGTTGTGAGATCTTCATCGGAATCCGCACACAGGGGAGGCGAGATGGTGACCAAATTAGAGCTTTGTGAATCAACCGAAGTCCCAAGTAGCATTGACCCTTCGCAGCAAAATGTCAGAGAATTGACACCCAGGCATCTCACAGCTCTACGAGCGGTTGGTAGCACGTCCTCTCCGATAGCGTAAACTTCGATACCTCCATCGTAAGCGACACCAAGCACCGTTGCACCTGGCGCAAATGCAAGCGCCCGAGGCACTTCATTCAGCACGATACTTTGCATCAAGTGTGCGTGACCTTCTGTAAGTCTGTATATATGTGCCTGGTGTTCCGAAGACACCATGGCCAAGATTGTTCCTTCATCTGCTATGGTGGCTGCTAGAGGACGGCGCGACGATTTCAGTTCATGACGTACCGAGACTGGGTCCGTTGTCATATCGATCACGAAGATCCTTGACGAGCTCAGCGCAAGTAGTTGCCGTCCCCGGGCAGAAAATTCGAACCGGAAAGCCTCTCCTTGTGGAAATGCAGACGACGAGCTAGCTGATGCTGAAACTAGATTTACCAACGTCCGCTTCGGCCGAAGAAACACTTCAAAAACATTCCTTCTTACTTCACGCGTGAATCTGCTTTTTACAATTTTGATATCATCCAACGGCGACAATCCTGAAGCAGGGTCATGGTTTGCGGAGCCTGGCGTGCGGCACCCTAGGAGGTGATGGCAGTATATCTCTGAAGAAGAGGAGATATCCCTCCATTTTTTGTTAAGCAATGAGAGGGAAGCGAATACATTAGCATCCACCGCATATAGTATCCTAATTTCGCCAGTGAGTACACTTTACAGACATATATCAAGGTCAGAAGCTATGAAAAAGATGCGACAGACCGTTCAATGACTTGGTCAGGAAGCCGACTAAACGCATCAAGCGAAGACCCTACTTTCGTTCCTTCAGGCTTCCTTCGATCGGGGTCTCCACCCGCCAAGTTACGAGGCCGGGCCTTGCGAGGACCTGGGTCACTGGCTCTGCGTTCTGCGTCTGGTATACCGGAACCTTGCTGCTCCCCATGATTCCCATCTCTTGCTGGCAGCTGGACGGGATCAAGTTCCATAATCTTGGCCGGCTCGTTCAATGAAACATTATTCCATGAGAGAAGCGGACTGACACCAGGACTGCATCTCTCCTTTCTCGTTGGTAACTTGGTAGTTAACTAATAAGTCTTCTCCCTTTTCAACCGAGAATTCATCAAGACTGCACAACCAAAAGTCTCGCCCAGCAGCAAGAAAGAGAGAAATCAGTCACTAAAGTTTTGTCTCCGCCAACAATAGAGACCCTCCTTCATCGAGATGGAAACAAAAAGTTCTGTCCTCTTGAAACAGGTTTGGTTCGGTCGTTTCGCGCAAAGACCGCCTGCAGCGCTTGAGGGTCTGAACGGCCGCCAAAAGGGGCTTAAGCCAGCCAACAGCCACCGCCAGGCTAGCCAATCACAGTCGACTCCTCCCGCGGCGCACCAGAGGCTAGTCCTAAAAGAGTAAGACCCGCCGGTGCCTGCTCTTATCCCACGTGACCGTATCGGACGGTCTAGAATTGGCCAATGAGAAGGCCGATAACTAACGGTTATGATCAGATTGGAATGTAACATTAACCGTGCACCCCCCCCAACTTGGCTTTTCTGCCGTTTCCCACACCCCGGGGGCTAAACGAGTCATCAGAAATAGTGGCCTTCCCGCGATGAGCCATCGGATTGATCTGCGGCGGTAAGACTGCCATGAAAGATCAGATGCTGCCATAATGGATGCGTGCGCTGCCCTACAATCACTACTAGTTACATAGTTACTGCTCAAAGGTTCCACTTCAATCCAATCGCTCTTTGCCGGTTGCCGGATGGTTCTCCGCACCGGAGCTCGTCATCCCGTCAGATTCCAGCAGCATAACGGCCCGAGTCCGCTGATGGGCTAGGTTCAGACGCAGGAACTTCTGGCTTTGTATATAATATAGTTAACCATGTCGTCTTCAACGGTGTCCACTGGTGCTACCTCGAAAGGGGCACCGGCATATACAATTAGTACCGGTTCCCGGCCTTACCGATCTCACAAAGTGAGAGCTTGCGATCTATGTCGGAAAAGGAAATCCCGATGTACTGTGGACTTGCCCGGCCAGTCGTGCCTTTTATGCCGAATCCAAGGCGCCGATTGTCACTACAAGGAGGACACGGGCTCATCGTCATCCTCTCTCCAGGGCACCAACCACGAGACCAAACAGTGGTCTCCAGCGCCAGCTCCTCAGCGAAAACTTAAGAGAAAATACGAAGAGCCCTCACTGGAACGCCCCCCGCCCGCTCAGGACGTTATGAGTATTCCGTCGGTAACGACGGTCGCTCAGCCACCCGTTCCTCATCGAGATGAACGCAGCTCTGAGCGCCAGAGGCACAACGGACTTGGTGGGTCCATGAATGAATTCGTGCATATCATTGGACCGGTGGCAGCCGAAGATGCTCAGATTATCGAACGCTACATGCCTTCCGAAAGGTCAAGGAAAAGCCCCGACGTCAAAACACCATACAACGTCTACTCAAATGACCCGCGCAAGCCAATCCTCTATACGACAGTAGCAAGGCAAAGACAAGGAGTCCGCTCCTGCGGAATTCCGGGAGAAAATCAAAAGGACATCATCGAGCAAATCCTGGGTCCATTCAAACATGACCTTGTTACACTGTATGTTTTGTTCCCACCAACATCTGCAGATTCGTCCATATTTACTAACGCTTGCTTTTCTGAGTCAGATTTCTGGATAAGATTAATGCTTCATTCCCCATTTTTGATGAGCATGCTTTTATGGAGGCTTATAAAGCCGGCGATGGAAGTCTTCCGCCGCCTCTGATGTGTCAAGTATATGCCATGTCCCTCATTTATTGGAACCAGTCGCCAGTACTAGCTCCACACCCGAAGCCTGATATTAGGTATGCGGTAAATCTTGCCGTTGCCGCGCTTCATGAGGAGTTCTCTGCGCCTGGGTTATCGACATTGGGTGCTGCCTTGATTGATCTGACTGGTCGACCAATATTTTCAATGACCGGAAATGCAATCAACACAGGACGGACCGTTGCGCTGTCCCACTGCCTCGGCTTAAATCGCGATCCTAGTAGTTGGAAGCTTTCTCACTCTGAGAAAAATAATCGCATCCGATTCTGGTGGGCCGTTGTTATCCACGACCGGTGGTGAGTAACCCCAGCTTTCGGTATAAAGAAAAGTACCTGATGGACGGGATGCAGGGCGAGTTATGGGCATGGAGTACCACCGCAGATCTCGCGAAATCAGTATGATGTTCCACTTCCCACTATAGACATGCTCGTCCCACAAGCTAGTGCCACCGAGCAAAGATTCCGGGCGGCGCAGGGATATATCTTTTTATGTCGGCTCACCGAAATCCTTGGCGACCTGCTTCCCTTGGTGTACGGGCTGCAATCGAAACACCCCAAGGAGACGTCGAAAACCGTAAGGCGCATGAGAACGGAGTTAGACAGCTGGGAGGAGTCGCTCTTTGAATGGCTGAGATCCCCTCAGATTGAAAATAGCACTCCGACGTCCGGATCAAGCAGTTTGCAGTTATCGTTTTTAGCTGTGAAAATGCTTCTTTGCCGGATAGAGCTCCAAGTATGGTCAATCTCTGTCCTCATCTCTTGGGATTGGAAACTCAAATAGCTTTCTTTGCAGGAAATAAGCCATTCGGAGAACTCCAACCCCGAAGCTCGTCGTTATTTTCAGACGGAATGTAGGAAAGCAGCCGAGGACATAGTGCAGTTTCTCCTGTCCCTCAGAAGGCCCCATTTCCAAGAGTTTTGGATGTCATGTACGTCAGGGGAATTTGACCTAAGTGAAAAGCGGTGGTCAGTGGATATCTATAACCCAGGCTAACAGTCTGTGTAGATAGCGCATACCATCTTACGTCGACAGCCACGCTCCTTTTCCGCTGTGCCCTCGAGACTTCCGACCCGGACATCGCACGATCCTGCCTAGCGAACGTTGATACATTTCTGGGTGTTCTCCGGCGAGCTCGTGTCGAACATGAATGGGATGTCGCAGACATGTGTCTTGATCACTGCGAGAGGATTCTGAGCAAACACCCGGGAATCAACCCTGACGATCCTCACACCTCTGCCGGTCCCGCTTGTGAAATAAGCGACACTCCTGTGTCAATGGCCATGGCCATGCCTGAGACTCCAAGTCATAATGATATCGTTGGGGACATGATGTCCATATCCGGGACATTCGGCACGATGGACGGGTTCCCGTTTGACATGACAGGAATCTGGGACGTTCCTGGGCTTCAGGACCAGGAAAGCCATTTTATGAATATCCCAACCACGATGTGAACTGGGAGGTCCAAAAAAAAGGAGCAATCTTATTTCGTTGTATATATGTATTTAGCCGATGTGATTTTCATTGCTTTTTCTCTTCTTGTTTTGAGTGTACATACTGTTACATCCCCCAGGCAGTTCATCCTAGAATTCGTACTCGTTGCCCGTATGCAGTAGTTACATATCTGGAACCCGAGACTTTCCCACGGGCAGGTGAGGCAGAGCACCAGCTAATGCCGGGCTAGGAAGCTGGGATCTTCGTATCGGAGAGGTCGAATCGCCGGTCTTACTCGCCGGCCGGGCATCAACACGAGCATCCGGCGGGCAATAGAAGAGTCAAATTATATCCCATCTTGCATGCATTAGCCAAAAACGGTCCATACAAAGACATTCCAAGTCCGTCCAAAAGGTCCGTTTGTCTACGGTCTCCGTCGATGGGAAACGTTTCCCGATGATTTATAAGTCACTCCTGGAGTTTCCCGCGCTTTGCTTTCCCGTTATCCCTCAACTCTGTGAGCAATGTATCATAACTTGTTGAACTGTTGAAAAGGATGATGCTAGAGCTGTCCGCCACATGTCATTCGCGGGTCTCCTTTTCCTCTCGGGTCGTTTCCCACGCCCTTCGCTGTGTAACCACGTAGTTAGTTACTCCACACTGGCAAGAATTCCGACGTTTCAACATCGGAAATGCCCAAACTGTGAGAACTCGAAAGCTATACATATCGATCCCTCTTCTCTCGGGCTTTTCGAAAAATCCTAGAAAGAAGCACGGGAAAACGAACCAATCCTTGATCGCGCGGCATTTACGTGCGCCGAGTTTCACGTATATTGAATAGTTACCGAAATCCTTTGCAAGGGCCATCCTTGTAAATATCGTTCTCAAGCTCAATCTCTACCTAGATATATTATCCCGGTGGTTCACCTTTTACAAGAGCTCGAAAACTTGCCCTTGACCGAAACAAATCATTAATCAAGCACCGAAGATGGCATCCAGCTTCAGCCACGGCCAGAACAATGTCGAAGCGTCAAACATGACGTTTCGCTATTCTGCGCGGTTGCTTGCTGCGCAGAAGAAGGCTTCACATGATTTCCGCTCGGATGTCGTGACGGCACCGACGGAAAGTATGATACAGGTAATCAATCCTAGATGAACAAATTCCTTGGGGAAACACGGGGAGTTTCAATTGGATTCTACCAGCTAGAATAGTTAACTAGTGGTTTGTTCTTTGATGACGGTCGCCTCACTATGCGAGAGCTCTTGTGTCCCATTTTTATCATTGGTTCTTTGGTCACTCGTATCACCATGGTTATATAGCTTCGCTGGCGTGTTGTTGACAGTTTTCTGTGCAGCTGGCAAAAAAGCGAAGCACTTTGATTTGATGTCTGTTGTCTCAGCTAAGAAGCCATGTCTAGGCCATGATTGATGGGACGTTCGGGGACGATGTGTTCGACGAAGGAGATCCCTCCATCAGGGCCCTGGAGCAGAAGCTCGCGGAACTTACAGGCAAAGAAGCCGCTCTCTGGGTCCTCTCCGGAACCATGGGCAACCAGGTCTCTCTCCGCACACACCTTTCACAGCCACCACATTCGGTTTTGCTTGACCATCGGGCGAACACGTACGCTTGGGAAACCGGCGCGTTGCCAGTGCTGTCACAGGCTAGCGCGACTCCAGTCAAGCCGGCAAACGGGCTTCACTTGACTCTCGAGGATGTAAAGAAGCACATGATTTCCGAGGAGGACTGTATGTGATGCAACTCCCAAGTCCATACATATATATACCCTGTGAAAAATGGCCTAATTCGAATTCAAAAGTCCACTTCCAACCTACGCGGGTTGTCGCACTGGAGAATACCCTCAACGGGACCATACTACCCCTGAAACATGCGAGAGAAATCTCTGACTATGTTCACAGCTATCCTGTCCCACCTGGTCAGAAGCCTGTCGCCATGCACCTCGACGGGGCACGGCTTTTTGACGGCGCCGCCGGGGAAGGCATTGATATCAAGGACTACTGCGCCTGCTTCGACAGCATTAGCATATGTCTTTCAAAAGGTCTAGGTGCGCCCATGGGAAGCGTCGTCCTCGGCTCAAATTCCTTCATTTCGCGGGCAAAATGGTTCAGAAAGATGTTTGGCGGCGGAACAAGACAGGTAACTAACTAGCCACCCGAATCTTTGTAGCGCCCCAGCTTTTCCAAGCTCAGGAGACAAAAGTGACTAAAAGCGAAGTGATTCAAATAGCCTGGGATGATGGCTGCGGCTGCTCACGCGGCTCTGATGCACTCACTTCCGCAGCTCCCTCGCATTCACTCTCTTACCAAATCCACTGCCGCGTCCCTCGCCGAGTTCGGGTACACATTCTCCTACCCGGTCCAGACGAACATAATATTCCTCAATCTCGAAGCTGCGGGAATCCCCAACTCAGCGTTTGCAGACTACTTAACCGAGGCCGGGTTACACGTCTTCCCATCGCCGAGATTGGTGTTCCATTATCAAACTTCGCAAGAAGCGGTGGACAAACTCCTTGCTGCATTGGAGAGGTTGATGCAGGATAAGAATGCCGGGAAGGACTTGGCTGTTAGAAAGATGGCAGGCGGTTATTCCAGGGGTTAACCAGAATAGGCAAGTGTGAGGTTTATGTCCTTATCCCCTTCTGCTTGGCAATGGCCAGTTGGTAGTTGATATTACGAGCATCCAAGAATTGATTATGTTTTTAATTGAGCAAACATTCTAGATGTGATGAGAGATGGAATGTAGAAATCTGGTTCCATTTTTTCAAAATATAGTACAAAATAAATCCGGTTGGATGAGTAAAGTAGACCATCTTGCAAGGCAACATGGACAAATATTTGCAAGGGAAAAAATTCTTCACAATGCAAATGCTCACAAGGGGACAAAGTGGGAAGATTGAAGAAATATGATGAATCCAAGATCCAAACCCATAGAAGGCTCAGAGCGGAGAACACAAATACCTGTGAGACAGAAACCTAACCACCGATATGCATGCAAAACCCAAGACAGCAGGTGAAAAGTGATGGACTTCCTTTTATACAAAAGACAGCAGGTAAAAATTGGCCTTCACATCATTAGTTGCTTCATCGCATTATCAAATCGGAAGCCATCGAAACGTAAGTTCATTTCCTTTCCTGGCTGGGACTTCCAAAGAAGCCTGTGAAACTGCTCTTCATTCCTTTCATCTGTTCTTCTCTCGCCTTCTCTTCTTCCGCAGCCATTTCGGCGAGCCATTTTTCTCCATTCTCTTGAATCTCCTTCTCAATCATCTGGTATTGCTTTTGTCCTCGTTCTCGGATTTGATCCCACAGCATTTTGCCCTGCTCAAAGCCCTCGGAAGTAGAATGGTCCAATCCGTCAATGGCGGTCCCCGACGGCTTTATACCAAACAGCGATGCAACGCTGCCAATGCTGTGCTTCGGCCTTTTGGCACGTTCTTCTTCTAATTGTTTCTCAAATTTTTCACGCATAGCCTTTTCTCGACGAGCAAACTCGACAGGGATGTATGTACCGTCAAATGATTTCAAGACGGATCTAACGTCCTCCATACCCATTCCAGCTACATATTCAAGGAAGGGAATGAGAGCAACCAAAGATCTATCTTTTGGATCGCCATTCCATTTGGGAAGGATAATGGCATTCTCTGGCTGCCGCTTAGCGTGGGGCTCGTGAGTATCGATTAATATAATTTTGGAGAGGTCACGGTTGAGGTAGGAAAGGTCCTGTCTAAAGTTAGGAGAGTCTTGGTGCGTTGAGACACATGGAATGGAATATACCTTAACATATTCACCATCTTCATATTTTGTCGCCTCTCTGAATAGCGGCCAGCGGATAATTCGATAAGGATCCAACTTCCGAAGCACTTGATCGGCCATCATACTAGGAACGCTAGTGAAGAGGACAAGCTCATAGTATTGGTTAAGATATCGGAGGAAGTAATCCACCCCTGGCCTTTTGGCGACGCGCCATCCGTGTTCCCGGGTCCATTCGCTGTGGACGAGGAGATCCTCCATACTTAAGACCAGAGTATATGGCTGTCTCATCAAAGGGTCCTCCTCCGGCAAGAGTTTGTCAAACGCAGGGTCTTTGTAGTAACTTGTCAAGTCATCGAAACGTGCTTTGATGCGGTTAAAGAAGAGGCCGAATCCCCATCCTGATGGAGCATCTGGGTGGGCTTTCTCCTCTTCCTCTGTCGCCCAATCCCGGCCCAAAAATATCGTTCCAGCTAAACCAAAACCAAGAATAACCGCATACGTCAGATTGGCAAGTCGGTTGCGACGGCGATCAACTGAAGAGACATAGGCATTCTTTGGAATATCACCACCGCCGCCGCCGCTACCCTCATCGCTTGCGCTGGCTCTTTCAGGATCTTCGGTAAGGTTTAGCCCAGTGGGCCCGCGGCGTTTTGCTTTGGCAGCAAGTTCCGCAGCTATTGTAGACGGGATACCTTGTGTAAGATCGGGAAGAGGCTGTTGAGGCTGCACCGGTTCCGAATCCGCGGCACCTTTTGGGGGAGATGTGGCTGACTCGAATTCGGGTTGAGAACCTGAGAACTCCGGAGACTCCGCATGTGCACCGGATGACTCTGTTTGGGCGTGGCTCACACCAGCGCCAGCACCGGTAGACTGTGGAGCTTCATTCTGTTGCGATTCGGGTCTCGACTCGAATTCGGTTTGTTCTTCGGAGAAGTCGTTCGGCTTTGAAGTGTTTTGTGGCTGGGAGACGACGCGTGGTTTTTGAGAGGGCCCGATATGGGAACCAGATGATGGAGCGGAGGGAGGTATTTCGTAGCCACGAGGTTTGTTGTCTTTGGCGTAATACCTTTGCTGGAGGGTTGTGTAAGAGAGTCTGATGGAGGTGGGAACAGCTCTGTGCCTCACTAAAGGCAGAGCAGCACGGCTGAGCATCTCGGCGAGGTGTAATTCACAGCAATTCAAAAGCAGACCTAGGTGTTAGTGCTCATGCTCCGTGCACCATTGAGCATTGAAGAGTAAGAAACCAGAGAGCGACGGTCTGGATGGTCTGGAAAAGATATGATTCCTCTCTTCTGCTTTCTCACCAAAAATCTTGATCAAAAGAAATGTCTTTTGAGCTGCAAAGCCAAGGCCAGCAACTAACTACGGTGCTCCCCATCAGCCCAAAGTGCAGATCCCGTGACAGTCCCTTTCTGGCTTAGCGGCTACAATGATTTGAAGAACCAACATTTATTAGGCATCACGATTCTTCATCTTCTTCTTCTTCTTCTTTCTTCTTTAACCAAAATTGAAAGTTAAAAAATCAACCCAGAAATCTGACACGCTGCATGAGACCCTAGTCTCGTAGGTATGCATTGTGTTGTATTAGTTGGGGAGACCGAACTCGAGCCCCCAAGAACGACAGTGAAGGTTTCCCATGACCGTGTCGTCCCGTTGGTTTCGATACAGCCATCTTGTGGTGATGGATCTTGCCTCTCAAGTCATCTTGATGCTGCCTGGTGCATGGCCTGCTAGGTTTCTTAATCCATTTGGCTGCTCTTCCAACTTCAGTAGTAATGAGAAATACAAAACGGTCCCATTGTTTTGAATAAATGTAGATCTGGTTTGTGGATCATAGATGTCCTTGGGATACCGCTCCCTGCTCGGACGAAGATTGTTGTATATCATTGCAACGGAATCAACTTGCTATCCCGGTCCGCTGGTTGTACAATACATACTGAGCGCTTCTATTAAATGCGAAAGACAACCGATGCCAAAAAAAAGCACTACCTTCCCAACCCAAATCATAATTCCTCATCAGTCTCCATCTTGTCGCCTTGCTCGTTTTCTGCATCTGCTTCCCGAGCCAGCGAGGCTTCCTTGTCAATCATTTGCCGAGATATGGCCACGATGTTGTCTTCAATGAGTTGTTGACCAACGTCTTGAATATCTGTATGATAGTGAGAAAATAGTTCACGGCTGAAACGGATATTAGGTCCACTCACGTTTCTTCGGGTCCACCTTTCCGACATATCTAGTCTTCAGTTGCTCTTTTGTGAGCTCTGTCTCCTCCTTCACCCGCTTCTCATACCCTTCCGCAAGGCCCACCAGTTTCTGTAGCCTCTCAACATTCTGTTCTCTGTCTTCACGGAAATTCTTCATCTGCAGGGCATCCGTCCAAACATGTTTATGTAGGTTCATCAACATATTCTCCTCCAACCCGGTTTTCCTATAATTGATAGCGATACTGTAGTAATGTCGATTGAGACCATGAATGAGAGCCTGAATCGACGGTTTATTGAGGTGGCCCAAGTTAGATGTAGTTTGACGTGGTTCTTGACCCATGACGAGAGTCTGTGGCGCGATCAACCGGAATGCGTCGATAACAACCTTTCCTTTCACGGACTGAATCGGGTCGATGACGACGGCAACAGCGCGCGGCGTAAGCTGCTCAAACGATTGCTGGGTGTTGATATCGACAGAGGAAAGCCAGCATCCAAAACCGGGATGAGAGTGATACCATCCAACGACGGTCTCTGGTCTTTGAAGAACTGTCAATGCTCGCACTAATGTGTTTTGGGAATTCATACTCAACAAACCTTCCAGTTTGTCGGAGCATATCCATCATATTTGTCTGAAATACAGGGTCGACAGCTTCGACACTGACTCCGGTACCGCTTTGCGGCATCGCAAACACATCGACAACTCTAACGGTAAACTCGTCCACGAAGTCTCCTAGCATCAGACCCATGACTTCCATTGGCACACCAGCACGGCCATGCCTTAACATCTTTAGCAGCGCGAGTGAAGAGATATGGACTGTCTCTGAGTTATCGATAAGATTCGGGGTATCCTGGGGAAAGCGCAGGGTCAGCTTTGAAATAAAATAGCGTATGGCCTCGAAGGCGCAACAGCCCGGAATGAAGCTAGGCACGGCCGCTACGCAATACGTAAGAGGTAGAACTCACCCCACTGGGAGCAGCGGCATTCATCCCCATGCCCTGCGCAGCTTGAAGCATTCGACTCAAGCGCTCCATACTGGATGCGCGGCGTGTCTGGGTTCGCGAAGAATAAGAAGTGAAAAACGGGACAAAGATTGTTGAGCGTCGACGCCGCAAAAATCACGCAATCCTAATGATTAGATGGCAAAGCAGTCTATTGATTTTAAATAGGTTCAAAGGTTGTTCAAAGGTTGTTCAAAGTCGGTAGTTCTGTATGATTTTGGAGGAGATGAGCTGAATGAGACCATCTTTCCCGGTTACATAAACAGCAAGCAAGAGAAGGGACAGCTCGCCTGTCCAATCAACAAGCAGATTTCTTGATTAATCATTCAAGCTAAACTTTAACGCGAAGTTCCGCAAGTCAGCTGCCCTCCAGCCAATCAGCGCCGGGCTCCGTACTTTCTGCTCTTCCCCCATGAAATCATTCTCAGAGCATTTATTACTTACTCTTCTCTCCATTCTCCGCCGCCCGCCCCCCTAATTCTCTTATAACTCTTTCAATCCTCACTTCTACGCCCGCCGCGGAGCACTGTGGTTTTTCCTCTTTCTACTGATCACAATCGTCTGCTTTTGCTAATCCAAGACTGTTCCAACCACCTAGCTACTTCTTTCCCAACCTCCTCAAATTTTCCCTTATCGTGATCTACTCTGGCTTTCGTTTGATAGCAGTGACTGTCTGATTTGGCGAATTACAGCCATGGCTGGCCTCGGTCCTATCGACCTGTCCATGACAAATGGCGCAGCCGAAAAGAAACGGGTTGCCTACTTTTACGACTCTGACGTGGGCAATTATGCCTACGTTGCCGGACATCCTATGAAGCCTCACCGGATTCGGATGACGCATAGCTTGGTGATGAATTATAGCTTATACAAAAAGATGGAAATCTATGTAAGTTTCTCTTTGAAGACATCTCCTTGTTTTCACCTGTGCCGGCAGTCTGATCCTAGCTATTCTCCTTGTACGATATTTGCTGACGAATTCTTAGCGCGCCAAACCTGCCACCAGACTTGAAATGACACAGTTTCACACTGACGAATATATTGATTTTCTGTCGAAAGTCACACCAGATAATATGGAGGCATTTCAAAAAGAACAGCAGCGATACAATGTCGGGGATGATTGCCCTGTATTTGACGGGCTTTTTGAATTTTGCGGGATCAGCGCGGGTGGCTCTATGGAGGGTGCCGCACGTCTGAACCGAGGAAAATGTGACATCGCTGTAAATTGGGCTGGTGGTTTGCACCACGCAAAAAAGAGCGAAGCAAGTGGATTTTGCTACGTCAATGGTATGCTGCCCCGTTTTCGTCTTCTGTGGCCCCCTTACTGACCTAATCAAAGATATCGTCCTCGGAATTCTCGAATTGCTTCGTTTCAAACAGCGTGTTCTCTATGTCGATATCGATGTGCACCATGGCGACGGTGTGGAAGAAGCGTTTTACACGACTGATCGGGTTATGACTGTTTCGTTCCACAAGTACGGAGAATATTTCCCAGGTACTGGAGAACTACGCGATATTGGTGTGGGTGCCGGAAGGTACTACGCAGTCAACGTTCCGCTTCGAGATGGTATCGACGATATCTCATACAAAGGAATTTTCGAACCCGTGATCAAGAACGTTATGGAATGGTATCGACCTGAGGCCGTGGTCCTTCAATGCGGCGGTGACAGTTTGTCAGGCGACCGTCTCGGTTGCTTCAATCTAAGTATGAAAGGTCACGCCAATTGCGTTAAATATGTTAAAAGTTTTGGTCTCCCCACCATGATACTGGGCGGTGGCGGCTACACCATGAGAAACGTTGCGCGCACTTGGGCATTCGAAACTGGACTCCTGGTCGGAGACCAGCTGCCTACAGAATTACCCTACAATGATTATTATGAAGTGAGAACCCTGTATTCCCTTTGATAACCACTATTGCTAACGTCATCTAAAAGTACTTCTCCCCTGATTATGAACTGGATGTCCGACCATCAAATATGGATAATAACAATTCTAAAGAATATGTAGAGAGGATTCGGACACAAGTCATTGAGAACCTCAAGCGGTCGGCCCATGCGCCTTCCGTGCAGATGACCGATGTTCCCCGTGACCCCTTGCTCGATGGCATGGACGATGAAGCCGACGCTATCCTTGACGATTTGGACGAGGATGAAAACAAGGACCTACGATATACCAAGCGACGATTCGATCAATATATTGAGAAAGAAGGAGAACTCAGCGAGAGTGAAGACGAGGAGTTGGCGGCCGCGAATGGTGTCCGTCGCCAGCCTAATGGCATGAAACGGCGGAATCAGGCCAGTTACCGAAACTCAGAACCTGACTCTGGGGTCAACAGTGCCGTTGCCACTCCTCGAGATACTTCTTCCGTCGCGGATGACGACAGCATCGCCGATGAGAAGATGGACGATGCTGCAGATACTGATGGTCAGGACAAGCAGTCGCCAACACCTACGGCGGAGCCATCGACGCGACCAGAGTCGAGGATGGAAACAGAAGAACCCTCTGTTCCCGAGCAATCCATCGCCACAGCGATTGAAAATGATGAACAGGCACCAGTAGCATCCCCGCCCGCGTCACGAGAGGAGTCAGCACAACCGAACGGTGACGATGATACCCTTATGGAAGACGCAGTTCTTGAACCTGAACCGTCCGAGCCGCCAACAGCTCCCAGTGAAGACATGGTGGCCACCCCACCAAAATCACCCCAACCTGAAACTTCCGCTCAATCGGCCGCTACTCCCCCTGCGGTATCTGAGGAGACTCCTACGGCTGCTGAGTGACAAATGTGCGCGTCTAATTTCCCAAAACATGTGATTCTACGGCATTGGGTTCTAAAGGTTTGGCGCTGGGAGAATAATCAAAGTTAATGTTCTAGCAAGGCGTGAAAAAGGGAATTGGAGCGGCGGGTTATTATTCTGTAACAATGGACATTTCTCTTCATATTTTGTGTGATCTCTGCATCGTCGGTTTAAATTAGGCGGTTTGTTCGCTCGAGTATTCTTATCAGACCATTCTTAGATCAATCTTATCTTCCTAAAGACTTGTGTCGTTTCTTCCTGTTACCCCCGTCAACTCTACTCCAGAGTCCGTCCTGGTTCGCATCAACTCCTTTTTTTCGATAAACTTCGTGATTAGGGCTTAGGGCTACTTACGTAATTTCGATGGTCCCGTGATTCCGAAGGCGGGCGCCAAGATTTTTGAGCCCACACTAAGCGAAGCACTTGAAGGAAGAGCAAATTGAGATCTCAATCGCCAACGAGGGAATCGAAGTCAACACCCCGTCCTCGACACCGCGACCCCCTCCCGCCAGCCGACCGTATATTTCCGTGTTCGTTGGGTTGCCCAGTTAACCCATCGCCAAAATGTCTAAACGAGGGTGAGAATTGCGATGCCCCTGTTTGTTTGTTTGGTGGGGAAAGAAGAGGCTGGAAATCCTTATGAAATATGGATATGAGCGTGACCGGTGGATTTGCTCGAGCGCCAGGGAGAAATTTTAGAAGACAAGCTGCTGACTTTTGGGGGTTTCTTTTAGTCGTGGCGGTGCCGCCGGCAACAAACTCAAGATGACTCTCGGTCTGCCAGTGTACGTTTCCCTACGAGATTCCAATGCGTATTTTTTTTCCCCCTGGATATCGTTCAAGCGCTTGATATTGCAAAATGAAGCGGAGAACTTGCACGGTGTTTCCAAGGAGATACTAGAAACATTGACGTCGAAAATAAACGTGCAAAGACTAATTACATTCTCTCACGAATAGCGGTGCCGTGATGAATTGCTGTGATAACTCCGGTGCCCGAAATCTGTATATCATTTCCGTGAAGGCCTGGGGTGCTCGTCTCAACCGTCTTCCAGCTGCTGGTGTCGGTGACATGGTTATGGCTACTGTCAAGAAGGGAAAGCCGGAATTGAGAAAGAAGGTTATGCCTGCGGTCGTAGTCAGACAGAGCAAGCCATGGAGACGTCCCGACGGCATTTTCCTGTATTTCGAAGATAACGCTGGTGTGGTGAGTGTTCCATGAACTAATGATGTTCTTTATGTCCTTGTGTTTTCGCCGAGGTATATAAACAGGTCATGCTAATGACATGCTTCCGCTCCATTGCAGATCGTCAACGCAAAGGGTGAAATGAAAGGTTCCGCCATCACAGGGCCTGTTGGAAAAGAGGCTGCAGAGTTATGGCCGGTGAGCACAGTCCCCATGGCATTTTCTATGATCACATATGCAGACAGAATCGGACTAATTCTTCCTTAGCGTATTGCAAGTAACTCTGGCGTTGTGATGTAAATTGGGATTCTCGAAATAAAATTATGAATACAAACCCTAGGCGTTTAATGTGACACGCAAATTCAATTTTCGTATTCCCAATTCAACCAGATCAACCGCCGTGCCTTTGCTTCCTCTATATTCTATCAATGCGGTGTTAAATGTGCCCAGATAGAACCCAATGCATTCCATGCTGTACAAGAAGCTGAAGGGCGAAAACTATCTACAAAAGTTGTCTCTTCCAACCAACGGTGATTCTTTCTTTACCAAAGCAGATCAAAAAAAGAATCAAGGTATATTCGCCGCAAGATAGTCCTCAGGGACATTTCCAGAATGACTGCGGAGATGAGACCCCATTTCAAGTACTAGAAAGATCGAGCAGACTGCCTTGCGGTTACATTTTGAATTATTGTTTGGTTTCTGCCTTCACTCAATTGTCAGGATGTTCATGTTGATTTTATCTGTTGCGAATTTTCAAGCACACAATTGAATCATTCTCGTACAAGCCAGACAGCATGGCATTTCTAAAGACAATGTTGAGGTTTCCCAAGCGAGGCTCTGTAGTCGTTTCTGGTTCACTGTCCAATATATATATATATATATATATATTTACACCCAAATAATACCATATATCCAATTATTTTGCCCCTTGCTTCATGTCAGCTCCCTTGTCGTTCTTAGTACCTGAATCCACCCTATTCTGTTTAATGACTTGTCTCTTCAGTGAAGCGGAAACTTCAGTTGCTGCTGTGGGAGCACTGAGTGCCCCATTTAAACCCCAAACTCCATCAACCAAAGACAGAATCAACCAAACTATTAGCATTCCCAACACAACAAAACCAACAATATGCACGCTCCACCAGATATGTTGCACCCCCAAGTGGCAAGTAATAATGTCATACTTCCATTCACTGACTCCAGGGTCAAACCATAGTGACAAGAGGCCAGCGTTGCCACCAAATTCACCCATCATGGAGCGGAGGGTGACCTCCCGGATTGAAGGGGTAGATGATGAGAGCGGTTCAACGCCAGACTCCCGTTTATACCGTGTCGCACCCCACGACCAGCCCGGCGCGGTCTCACTATTTAAATCCCCCGGCTCGTGGGAAGTGCGATTGACAAAATGCACGACGTCACATCCAGTATGATCGTGGCCAGTCAAGATTAACCCATTCCTTCCCCTGCCTCCAGCAGGGGCGTCAGAGTTTCCGCTCAGGCCAAAGATACCTTGAAGGATCCCGATGTGGCTAAGGGTATCGCTGATGTGGTTTTGTTCGCGCAGTCCTCCTTGCTTGAACCGTGGTTCACCTTCTACTGGCGGTTTCTCATCGTCTTTGGCAAAGAAGCTGAAATGCGGAGCATCGGTGCAGACGCCTGCTCTTTTGTGGAGGGGTAGGTGAGTAAGAAGCAGTGTGAAGGTGCTTCGATCCTCGACTGGACGAGAGCGGTGAGAAATCAGCTCGTTTAAAAAAGTGTAGGTCTTCTCCTGCAGCGACGGAGTGAGAGCCGGCGTGTCGAGCAGAAGACTATCAAAGACGACAAGGTGCAAAGATGGTATAAGCCTGGTATCTCCAGCGGAAGAATTGGCTGCAGGAAGCGGGTACTCAAATCTCATATCCCAATGATGTCTTCCAAATTCCCTCTCGAAGCGCTCGATGCGCTTCTCGGAGATATCTCCAGCATATCCAACATCATGATTCCCGGCAATGCTTATAATCCGACGCGACCAATCTGTTTCCTTGCCATAGCGGGGATTTGTCAATTTCTCTACCTTCTCAGGCCCATCACCATACCCATCACTTCCTGTAATAGTAATCTCATCATCAACCCTCACGCCTCCTTTGAACACCCGATTCCAATACCTTCTCGTCCGCAAACCAAATTCCATATCCGACACCCACTGACTCCCGATTAGATCTCCCAAAACCGTTACATGCGTCGGCTTCGCCCACCAATACAGCGTGCGATAGATATGCGCAAGGTAATAATCGTTCCCAATCAGATCCACTCGTTTACGCACAGCGTCGAGGGTACGCGGAATATCGACAACGATTATGTCCCTCACACCTTTCCCAAACGCAGCTACAGTCTCATTCCACGTTGGTGTGGAGATAAGGCGCGTCCAGTGCCTCCCAAGTCTGTCTGTAAACCCATCATTCGGCCTTGGAAGCGAACTATCTCCTTCGATCTGTGGGTCGGCAAGAACGAGGAGTCTAAACGGTGCTGGAGGAATTAACCGCTTCGGAGCATCATCATCATCCTTATTCCCATCGCCGCCCTCATATACATAGCCAAGATGTTCTTTCAGGATGTTCACGAACGCGGTGGACGCTGGGGCGGAGTCGGCGAGAGTAGGGTCAGGGACGGGGAATGCGCAGCCGTGAAACACAGGATACAGGTATAGGTAGACGAAAGATGCTATCGATATGGGTAGCCAAACCGAGAGAGTCCGCTGGAGCCAATAGCGGAGTAACATAGAGATACAGGCATGGACGCTGCGAGAAGATATGTGCTGTGCGTCTTTGATGGTTTAGTTATGAGCATGAAATTACTTTCAGGGGGGCTTCGTAGAAACTCTCTCGAGGGGGCAATGTCCCGGGTTCAACGAAAACATACGCACCCAATCGCGAATTATCAAACACTTTCATTCAATGCGAGACCAACTTCGCTTCAGTCAGTTTGTCGACTTTTTACGGGAATCCGGTAAGCTATTTCCGTCTCACTCTATCGGTGTTTAAAAATACAATTAAGGAACTTCATTAAGTTGTAGATATCATACATTTTAGAGGCTATCAGGGAAACTCAACAATTATCAACAAACTCATTAAAAAACCCACAATGCTGAAAACAGGAAAGGTAGGATAGAATAGTGAAAAGGCATATCCCTCTTTTTTGCCGAAATATTATTTGAAAGCAGTTTGTAGTTAGCTCACATGTTACCATAAAACTTTGAAAACAACTTGGAGAAATAGGGTATATCTCAGTCTCACAAGGCGCCGAGTAGCCCAACGCCGGCTGCGCATAATGAATGAAAATAAAACAAACATAAAAATGGAGAGAAGACTTAAAATTCATATATGGAAGAAACCACACAAGAAATAAAAACAGTTGAATGATTCAACATAGAGAAAAGTAAAGTGTTAAAATTCACACTAGGTCGAATAAGAACGGGATGGGGGTGACTCTGGATACAAGGAAGAACCCGTATTCTGACTGGATTCTAGTTTGTTAAGCTCGTCCAGGCTGCTGCTGTTTTCAGCTGGAGGTGCAGTGCCACCATTTGATTGGGAATTTCTCTCCTTTGGCTCTATTTTCAATTCTTCATTATCCTGTGAATTCATCAATGCTGGCGGGCGTTGATTCATCTGGCGTGCCTGTCTCAAGCTGATTGTCTTTTGTTTATTTGTGGTTTTAACAGGCAGGTTGAGATCCCGCTCAATGGTAGCTTTCATTAGAGCTGCCATCCATGAGCGTCCCTGTTGAATATTATCAACCTGGAAATAATGAACTGCTGGCTTTGTGAATTGCACAGCACGAGATATCCCAGCCTTGGGAGGAACGAGTTTGAAGATAAATGGCTCATCAGCAAGATTAGCCTTTTGTCGGGGGGGCTCTGGAGTTGGTTCTGAAGTAGGTGACATAGGCTGCGAGTTGTTGGAGTTGGTAGGCGACGTTGGCGAAGCTTTCGCTCCGGTGATAGTCGCATGGAGAGAAGTTATTGTGTCATTATCAGCGCGGAAAACGCGGTGCGACGATATGTCGATAAGCCCTCTTTCCTCAGTATCATCTTCCGAATAGTAATATGAGAGCCGACGCCCACGAAGTACGAATAACCGTGGCTTCCAAGTAGCCATCAAATTTGATGACTTCTTTTTCATCCATCCATAATAGTCGCACCCTATCATTTGTTCTTGTGGGGATTTCTTTTCCAAGCCACGTATATAAGCGCTTGTGTCTCTCTTCGATTTGGTCCGCTGGGCAGGAATTTTAGACCCAAGAGCCAGGGCTATACCTGTTTCTGAAAGCTTCGATGAAGCATCCGTCCCCTCCATCTCAAAACTTTTAGCAGTACCCGATGGTGTGGTAGAATTAGTACGAGCGGGGGATTTTGGAAGATCTTTTACCGGCGAAGGAGATGCAGAACCCAGCTGAGCCTTTTCATTGCCCGTTACAGCATCGGAAATAGCGCGAAGCCCGATTGCCCGGCGAAACTTAGGGCCAACACTCTTGCCATGAGTGGGAGGTAGCGGAGAGGAACGTCCTGATTTCTCACCATGAGGTTTTGGTTGAAAATAGGGCAAAGAAGAGAGGAGCCCACTACCTGAACTGCCGGCGTCCTCCAAGTTGGTAACTGTCGGCGAGTGTGATTCATCTTCAACTAGGTCCCGACGCTGATTCGTCTCTGGTGCAGCCACTGCTATATGATTTAGTTTTCCGAACGAGGCAAAATATGGTGCGAACTCTCTGAAGGAATCTACACTGCTGAACCTCGAGTGACGTTTGTTATGACGTCCTTTCACATCCTCTGTGGTGCTAGACTGCCTTGAATGGCTCAAACTTCGGCCACTCGAGTCCTTTTTTCGCAAGACATTACGGGATTTCCTAATATCGACCTCACCGCCAGAAAAATATCCTCTATCCAGGTCCGGAGAATCGTCAGTGGTGACCGCTTCGGTTATGACTGCAGGGTTGGTTCCATTGGTTTGACTGTGGTGTTGAACGGTTGTGGTTCCCAACGCCGTGCCTGGTCTGGTTTCGGTCACTGCTTTTATGGTCCAGCCTCGGTCAAGGGATGTTTTCTTTTCGTGAGGGAGATTCGGCATTTGAGATGACAGCGTTGGCAAAAGTTTCATGGTGTGGGCGGACGACCTAGAGGCCTCGTCTATTGATGAGTGCCGACGGTGGTAATTACTTTGTCTTATGAAGTCCGGAGACGGTCGTGATGCACTATCACGGGTCCTCGGGTGACTGAATCCAGAAGGTGGCACAGGAGAAGCGGCCGTCCTCCCTTGATAGCTTGAGAAGGTAGATCCCCTGGATTGTCGAGTCAGCGGTCGATGTGCTTCACTGAGGCTGGGAATCCGCGGAAGGAACGAGGATGCCGTCCCAGAGCGGCTTTGAGAACGATCAAACTCCACTGGAGACGCTCCACGTCCGGAGTATGTGGATATCGATTGCCTAGGATGCCCAATTCCCTTTACTTCCTCCTGGAAGGCCTTGATTATGTGCCAGGTTTTGAGTCGTCGACCCATAACTCCAAAATCGAAGTCTTTCATGTATATGAATTCTTGGTC
This sequence comes from Amauroascus niger, assembly GCA_001430945.1. NCBI lineage: Eukaryota > Fungi > Ascomycota > Eurotiomycetes > Onygenales > Onygenaceae > Amauroascus > Amauroascus niger. The sequence goes on along the minus strand of LJPK01000901.1, from coordinate 260,938 downwards.
CATCTCAAGGAGAACATCTCCCGTTATCTCTTGGTGCTTGAATATTTCACAATGCTTTGAATCTACACCAAGATCCCGGAGATGTTCAGCAACGTCTTCATGGTCCCAGCGCCTGACATCTGTCTCAGTGAATCTTCTGTCTTCCTCTTCGTCAGTTTCAGCCCCGTGAATATAAGAAAGTCGGTTGCCCGCATGACTACTATATTCACTGCTGGAATCATTAACACCTCGATGGTGTTCTTGCGCAACAACACTCTGGCGTGGTGTACTGAAATTGGTAATGTGCTCGTCGATTACACTCAAAGTTTCATTGAGTACGGGGCTGTCTTCGCCATTAAAATGTGTTACAATTGTTTCGCTGATTGTTCTCTGAATATCCGGAGTCCGTGACGGGCCGGGGTTCGAGGAGTTCCTCGACAACGCAGGAGCCGGATGCGAGTCCGTTGCGTTCTCAGCTTCCACTAACTTGGTGGAGTTGCAATCAGCTGTACTGGTATGCCTTGATACCAGAGGGGTGGTATTGTCGTTTGAAATAGGGGACACTGGTTCTGATTCGTTCTCCTGCTGTTCTAATGCTTCTGGTGCCATGGGTGCATCGGACGTGACGGTGTTACTCGGGTCCCTAACGCTGATTCTTGGAGGACTGGTTGTGTATACTGCATGCTCAACCCGTTAGATGAAAACAACCGAATAGATAACGCAAATCCTTCATACCACCAGGGAAGAGGCCAGTCTGATTTCCACCCACTTGCCGACCGAGATACCAACCATCACCAAACCCTTCGTCCAGCTCCAACAATTCTACTTTATCGCCTCGTCGAAGGGTCAATTCATCGGCTCCTCGGGCATCGAAATTATCTAGGAGATCCAACTGTTAGCTGAGAACGACAACAATAGAATAGACGCGTGAGGCCACCGAAGGGAGCTTTGGGTAGTACTAACGGACAACAAGAAGGATATCACCAGGTCGCACCTCACGAGTGGGCTCTAAAGTCTGAGACATGGTGTTTTGAGTGGCGGAACGTCAGAGGCAACTGCCGAAACAGTTTTAAGTCGATACCTTTACCAACACCAAGAAGGACAGAGTTACCCCCAAAGCGGCATTTCGAGAGTGGATAGGAACCAAAGAAGAGGCGGAAAGTAACGCAAGAACCCGGAGAATGCCAGTAGTACCAAAGGAGCCTCGAGGTGGCAATACACGGCGAGCAGGTAAAGACCGCGGCCAGTCGGTAGCATGTAACGTTTGGAAGTCCAGGCCGTTTGGCTTATCGATTGCAATTCTTCCGGTATCTGGAGCTTTTTCCGGGAGTGCGCGGGGGTGTGCGATGATATCTTCAAAGCCGCAAATGAGAGGTTAGACGCCGTACAAAACGCGAAACTGAACGTAGATCGACAGCACAAGCCTGCGCAACGTAGAATATCCAGCCTGACGGGCCCCAATGCGCGCCCACACCAAACTGCGGCAATCGGGACGTACCGTTTGGTCTCAATGCACGGAGGAGCTAAGATCTGAACCCCAACACAAAAACGAGCATCGAAGAACCGCAGGCAGAAGGGAAACAATTGGGAAGCGCACGGAACTGAAGATGAGCGGGAGAAGAGAGAACAAGCGAAGACCACAGTTTCGAAATTCAGAGAGAAAAGGGAGAGAGAGAGAGAGAGAGAGGTAGAGAGAGAAGAGAAGATGATGGGCGGCTTGACTGGCGAGAGCAACGTGGGACGACAAGAGGTGGCCGGCCAGCAAATGGGCGATTACATAAACCGTTGCCCTGCTGAAGGGAAACACAGCTTATGTAATCTGGTACCGTGCCCTGTTTTCAGCAGCGGTAATATTACCCCACTTTTTCCGGGTACTAGCGACCAGGGACAGGCGGCGCCAAGACCCCTAAGTTTCCTCGAGCTGTGATTCGTGGAATACAGCCAATGAGGGCGGCGTGTTCACCGCCTTGGGGCTCCACCTGTCAGAAACCTCCCGTGTTTCTTCAAAGCGCTGTTCTCGCCGAAAGTTGAGATCGTGAAGAGAGGGAGAGAGAGAGAGACCCTTCTTTTCTTTTGCCCTCTCCCTCTCACAGAACATCAATGTGCGTCCCGGCTTTTCTGCAAGACTATGTGTCTGGACTTGTCGGATCGACTGACTTTCAATGGCCGGCAAAGACTAACCCGGTGTTGTAGTTAGTCGCTGAGATTCTGGGCCTGGTTAACGCTGGTCAACGCGAGCAAGCCGATCGCTTGAATGCCCCAGCAACAGCGCCTCAGGAGTACACAGGCCAAACAAGAGACCTGAATCTTTCTTGACTTCAAAAGTCATTTCCTCGCAATTATACCGGGTAAATGGCCTGCATGAACTGACCCCGCTCCTCGTTAACCCTGCTCTACCTTTCACTTCCTTCACCTTCACTGTTCTCCCCAAGGCGCGCCTGCAAGCTTGTTTTTTTGCTGGGCACGCTTTATCTACTTTTATATCTCTAGCTTCCAGTTGACTCGCTCATCCAGAAGAGAAAGAAAACAAAAAAGGGGATTGTTGCTAACAGAGCCCTGAAGCTCGAGGCCTATCGAGGTTGCTACCTAGTTTCTGCCCGGAACCGCGTCCACTGTCCTTCCTTCGTCCTCGGTGAATCGGTGATAGCCCCAAGCAAAAATCAGAAATGCCAGGCCAAGCAGTGCCCAAAACATCAAAGGCTGCCCGTCGTCCATCAGTCTCCCATGCCACTGATGTCTCAATATCGCTGGCAAACTCAACTGCCAGTAGGTTCCTCGGTAGTCACCAGAAGACTTGGATGCAAGCCACTTCTGCAACACCATCCCACATCTCCCACCGCCCTCTGCACCCTGCGAACCCCGTGAAAACAAAAGCTCCTACAGATGCTGATGGTGAACGTGCTGAGGAAACAAATCCAAATCTAGCCCAGTTGCCATCGCCCCAATCCCCACCCAATGAGGAGCCACTATTGCCTGTTCCTGCAACAGAACCACAGCCTTCTGTTTCCTCTCCGACCCAAATGCCGCCGCATCCCCAGTCAATAGCTCCTTCACCTTCGCCATCTGTGGCTATTGCGCATACTCCCGACTACTCCGGCCTTCGTACCCCTATCGATATCCAAACGGCTGCTTCACCCGCCCCTACGCGAAATGAACCTGAAACGGTCGGCACGATCGAGCACCACAATTCAAGATACAGCGGCAGCGACGATATGACAATATCACGTGGGCAGGCGCCAACCATTTTGCGGCCTGTCGCACCGAATAATGGTCATCCTGCTACTAACCCAGACATACATCTTGTGCAGCGAACAACCAATCCTACGTCCACCATATCCACGACGCAAACTCCACCACAGGCCGCTGTTCCCCACGGGCATAAGCGCGCGCGGATCGGTGCAACCACTTGGGCAAAAGCAGCTGCCCCCGCTCAACCCCCACATTTCGCTCAGTCAAATATCGAGGCGCCTACCAATCAACCTCACAATTACAGAGAGTCGTATCCGGGCTTTCCGATGCAAATTGACCCGAAATTTTCTTCACTCGACCAGATTGCTATAGGTCTCTCCTGCAACTTAGCGCATCTACAGTGTCTGGCCTCAGCGCCAGAGTCTTCCCGTGTGGATTCATTACAAAAAGCATGCCACACACATGATTACTTCTTCCTTGCTCTTCATCAGATTTTTTGCGTCCATTTGACCTATCCGACCCTGCTTACGGCTGTTCCAGGGTTTGGATCGGAACAAGTTACAGGCTTGTTAAATATCAAATGCGCTTTATTTCCACCCGGTCTGTACTCCGTTAAGTTCGTAAACTCCTGCTCTCATTTTCCTGCCAATCTTTTGGGGCTGGTTCGTCACAATCGAACATACATGCAATCAATAGAGTCTGTCTTGTACTGTCTTCCCTTGTTTGGGAAAGGATGGCCACCCTTTGTCAGTGCTGTCGTTCAGCGCCGGTGTCCCCCTCTCATTGACGAACTCGTGTGCCAATTCGGTGTGCCGTCGACCCTTGTCCAGCTCGCACTATTTCTCAGATGTTGTGAGCTTATATGCCCGCGTCGGGTTCCAGAATGGTTACGCCGGCTCAGCTCTGCATTTTCACAAGATCGAGCATTGTATGACAAACGGCTGGCTGGGGCACTGTCTGGTAATCCCGTTCCTGCGGAGCGAGCCCATCATGAGAACGAGTATATTATGAGGGAATATCAACAGGCCCGCTTGCTCCTTGACCAGCCTACTGGAACGGGAACTGCAACGACTGGACACCCGACTTCAATGCCTTCGACTCCAAATTTCCACAGCGCGCCGTCTCCTACACAACCACAATTCTTCTCAACACCGCATCCCCACCGTCAATCCATCACTCCTACACATCCCCAAAATCCCCGGCCACCAGAAACGCGGATACAGCAACCTCAGCAAGCCCAAAATCATTCTACAATGTATTTTCAAAATCTCGGCCAGCCCCAGTTTATGTCAAATGGCGTTTTACAACAAAATTCTGCAGTAGTATCCCAACAAACACTACATTCTCCACATCATATTACGGCTGGAAACATGAGCCCAGTTCAACTTGGGATCCCAAACCCACCCACACGTGTCCTCCGGTCAAATGTCGGACCAGCAAACCAACAACGTCTGCAACCTCAGTCTCAAATGGCTGCCCAGCAGACCCATGTGAGGCACCGTCAGGATCCAGCCAGCGGTATCAATCAGCGCCATGCTATGGCAGTGCCTCCACCGGCTCTGGCATACCAGCGTTTCTCTGCTCCTCACCTTGTAAGTGCTAACCAGCACACTTATGGCCCAAACCCTGTCGCCTCCCAATTTGTGCTATCGCCACATTCACCGGTGCAGAGAACTACCAATATGCCTGTACTGGTCCCGCCTCATCAGTATGCCTCACCGGCTATGCCTTCACCCACCTTCCCTACCGCACCACCTGCGCCAGCCACGCCGTTGCTGCCCCATCCCGGAGTTATCACACCAGAGTCAGCATGCCCGAACCCAGTTTTACTAGGGCTTCATCAGATGCACTTGAGAGTCAGGAGGGAGCAAGTCGACAAAAGCAATAACGATCCTTCGAAGCGGCTTTTAATCTACATGCATTCGTTTGCTGTTTCCCCGTTCTGTCTTGGAGCCCGGCAGATTAACTTTTCCTGCGTTTTAAGGCTGACATCGGAAGAATTACAGAAGCTTCCAGCCCGACTCGCATCTGAACATGGCTGTCCACTAGAAGGTCATATGCCGGGAACTTGTACCTATCAATTGAAATGTGTCAGATCAAAGTCAATGACAGAAAGCTTGCCTGAGGAAAAATGGGTGACAATGGACTGCGTCTGGCCAAATGCCATATACATTCATGTTAATGGAACAGAACATTTTGTGTGTCGCAAGTTCCATAATGGCAGAGACTTACCCCTCGGCATTTCTAGTTCTCTGAGAGCGGGCGATAACAAGATCACTCTGACAATCTTGCGCAAACCACATGAACACACAAATACGTTTTATGCTGTTGGTATAGAGAAACTTGAAACTACGGAATACGGTTCTGTGCGAAGTTCCATTGAAGTTTTATCGACAAGCGCCTCCCTCGCTCGAATCACCAGAAAGCTTAACAATCCAGTGGCTAATGATGATGAAATTGTCATTGTTGGCGATTATATTCCGGTTGATTTGATCGATCCATTCATGGCGCGTATCTTTGTGACACCTGTGCGCGGAAAATTTTGTTCGCATTGGGAATGCTTCGATCTAGACACTTTCTTTGACACTCGCATAATGGGTACGTCAAGTAGAGACACCATGACTGAAATTTGGAAATGTCCAATATGTCGCAAAGATGCACGTCCGAAGTCATTAATCATTGATGAATTTCTTCTTAATATCCGCGCTCAGTTAGCGGAGAAGAATCTTCTTGGTGAAGTGAAAGCCATCCTAGTGAAAAAGGATGGTAGCTGGACTCCGAAAATCGAGACAGCCATGGCCATGGATCAGCGAGAAAAGGCATCGCATAAAGCAGAAGCCAGAGGCTTGAGCATGACTTCCCAGGGTGTCGGAGACTCCCAGACATCAGCAAAAAAGCCAGCACCAGAAATCATTGAACTGGACTAATGAATCGGTTCTATTATATCTTTCGAAAAAAAATAAAAGAAAAAAAAAAATTGTTCTCAGCACTTTTATACCCCGGCCCTGCAGCATTGCACTTTCGAGTTTGGCTCACATGGCTAATCCAGTTTTGCATCTTGATCTTCTCCTTTTCACTTTTACAAGCATGCTTTCTGGATGTTCCAGATTGGAGGGCGCAGTTCTTTTGTTGTTCTATCTTCATATGGTGGATTCACCTAGGACCAAGGCATAAAAGGTGTTGTGCTAGGGTAAAAAAGGGACATGAATGCTAAAAGGGCATTTTGTGGGACCCGTTTTTGTAATCTTGCTGGGACCTGTTATTGTTGGCTCCTTGTTACTTGTGCTTGGTTGTTCATTGGTACTTTTTTCTGAGTCTGGAACAAACTCAACAGTGTTCAATGATGCAAGTATCAATTGATCCTACGAGGGGCCATCCTGCATGTGCTGTATGGAGTACGTACATCCTAATCTATGTTTGTCTCAAGTAGGGCTCTTGGTCTGAATCATCATTGGCAAGAGACGTGAATGTGTATAGCCCAGAAGGAAATGCTGTTCAGAAATTTATATTAAAATGGGGTACATACAATGTCGAAATAAAGATGAACATAAATATGAAAGAAAGAATCCAGCTTTCCTTTTTTGTATTCTTTTTCCTTTTGACCCAGCACCGCTTTTTGTGTCCCAAAAAAAAAAAAAAATGGTAATCCGAGATAGGCCAGGCAATAGGTCATTTCTTTCCTGTTAGCTTCTAACCTGTCTCGCATGCTTGACCAGATTCTCGATAACCCCATTATAAGCTTCCTTCTCACCAACTTGACCATCTCGCTTCTTCAACCAATACTCCAACACCTCACCCGCCCGCGCCGTCATCCCTTCCAACCTCTCAACATGCTGCTTCATCTCTTCATCCGTGAGTCCGTCCAGCGCAGCGTCAGTGGTCGCGCACAATCGCCGCACGGCAGATAAATCCAGCCCCGGCGCCGCGCCCTGTCCACGCTGGTGGCGGCGCGACGAATGGTGTCGCGACCGCGAGCGTCCGGTGTCCGTCGACGTGGATGAGCGGGCGGTTTGGTCGCTACCTTCGTGGGATTTTTTGGGACGGTTGTGGAGCCGTCCGGAGGCGGCGTCGTGGGGTCTGCGGGGGGTTTCGTCGATTGTTATCGATGGTAGGACTAGTTTCTTCTGTTTGGATGCGGGGAGGATTTCGTCGAGGTCGACAGGGACGCCGAGGGAGACGAGGAAGAGTCGGCGGGTGCGGGACTTGGTCCAGTTGGGTGGTTGGAGGGGAGGTGGTGCGACCAGTTGGGACCAGAGAGACAATGAGCGTTCTGTGTTGAATATTGCGGAGGAATCCGGGATAGGTTCAATGCCTGGCAACGAGGATATGTTTTTTGATCTGGGGAAAAGGGTGTCAAGATGGTCGGAAGTAGCTGCAATGAGATCTGAGAGAGAATTGAGAGAATCAAAGTTTAAAGGAGAAGGCTGTATTGTGCAAATATATTCATATATAATGATCAGCATGTATTCCTTTTTAGAACGGAGATGGATTCCGGAGTGGATATGAGTTACGTAGCGTACAAGGCCACTCACAGCTGATGTAGGAGAATCTTCAATTGAAATAAAGCTGCTCTGCGACTGTTCAATGTCTACAACAGCATCCGAAGACGCTTCCTGAAACTCGGTATCGAAATCACCAAAATCATCCTGTTCCACGTTGTCTTCTCCCTCCTTGAAGTCGTCAAAGTCGTCGCCAAACGGTGCATTCCCTCCGTCATGAGCAGGAGCATCTCCGAATCCGCCATCAATTGAGCCAGCAGCCTGGTCTAGTTCCGGAGAGGAGCTTCTATTTTTAGATAAGGTCGTTGACCCTGGTTTCGTCAATCGTCCTTTCTAAGATGTAGACAAAAGGAATGGGCGGAGTATGAAAAACTGGTGGGCTTACCGTCAGCATCCGGCACAATTACTACAACGTCAGGCTGTGTGTCGCTTGGTCTCCGTTTATGCGCAGTGAATGACGACGGCGATGTTGCCCGCTCCGGTAGAGAATCAACTCGGGACAGTTTTGTCTCGGGAACGGGAGTAGTGGCAGGGCTCCGGGACGGATCCGGTGAAACCCGTCCAGGCGATTCCGAGGACCATTCTCCCGCCTTGTAAATAAGGTCCGGCACGGCGTCCATCTTGCGAATTTCGTACGCGGGTGTCCCAGGCTCGTCGCCGTAACTGGGGTCAGCAGGGTCGACCTTCTCAACGACTGTGAGTGGTATAGGAGTGCCACCGGGGCTAAGCGGCGGTCTCAAGCGCAGATTCTCCGCTTCTGGGAGCGAAGGAGTGTGGCTGCGTGGAGCTTCACTCTGGTTCCGGCCTTCGGAAGCGTCTGAGAAGTGGTCGTCATCACTTTCGGCAGCTATTTAAGCACAGGTGAGATGAGCTGTGGTAGATGGCCAGCCAGATCAGTGTTCTTTCGGAAAGAACTTACCAGACTCCTGAGCTCCAGGATCCTCCAGCTCGACGCCCTTTGGAGGAGGCTCCAGCAAGATACTTGGAGGGCGGGACTTGGCCAGCTCGGTCATTGGGTAAGTTAGAGACAAAGATAGGGAGAGCGAGATGGTATGGGGGACGCTGGTTATGAAAGATGACAGAACAGAAGCAAAGAGCAAGGTCACAAGAGAGATGCCATGACAGAGAAAGTAAGGAGCACAGAGGACAGAGAGGGGATGGAAGAGCAAAAGAAGAGCAAAACAGGTGGGTTTTGGGGGGGGGAAGAAGAAGGGGAGACGAAAGAATTGCCCAAACAAGGTTGCGACCGATCATCTCCTTGGGAGCGTTCTAGACCTCCAAACACGTAAAATACGGAGTACACACACACCAATCTTACCACCCACGCACTCTGTTGGTAATCTGGTGGTATTGCTGTATCATAGCTCAAAAGGGAAACTTTCTCTCTCTCTCTCTCTCTCGCTGTGTCCTTCAAGGCACCACTTCTTCATCTTCTTCCCCTTTTTTTTTGGCTTCCAAGCGGCATTCTATAGCTGCTTTTTGTTCTCTAATAGCAGATACGAACCTGCATCTTTCAATCGCTGCACACTTTTTACTTTCACTTGAAAATTATGAATGCTTTGCAGCTCTAATCAAGTAGTCAAACTACCCTCGTCTTTCTTGCCTTGCGCTCAAAGGTATGTGTGCAAACAGCTCCAAGTCCAAACTTGCTCTTCACTCTCTAACAGCTATACCAAACTTGCGCTCAGTGAATATCTGTGCCCTGGCCTCAAAGACGCGAGAAAATATATCTCTGGAAAATGTCGACTCCATTCCAATTCGGCAAGCCCGCGACGACGACGGGCGGCGACGGCTCAACCACACCAGCCACTTCGCCCTTTGTCCAAAGCAGCTCAGGAGGTAATATATTTGGCAACGTCGCTGCATCATTTCCGTCGAACACCATGGCCGGAGGCTCTACGCCTGCTCAGACGACCACGCTGTTTGGAGGAACATCGCTAAACGCGGACCAGAAACAGTCAACGACTCCAACTTTCTTTGGCACCACGCCGAACAAGTCTGCTGAGTCCGGGCAACAACAACAACAACCACAAAGGTCGGGAAACCTTTTCGGCGAGGTTGGAAAACCCAGCTCGGGATCCGCATTCTTCGGCAGCGCAACCCCCGCTTCCGGTGGAGGAATGTTCGCGAACGCATCGACAACGCCTGCTGGGCTGCCTCCAACAAACACATCTACCGGCCAGTCTACGACTCTCTTTAGCCCAACGTCCCAGGGCACCGGTGGACCGTCTGCACTCTTTGGCGCAAAGCCCGTTGCAACGTCCACGGCAGGACCAGCAAAGTTTACTAGCACCCCGGGCGGAGGATTGTTCAGTGGAGCTGGTAAACCGGATGCCGGCAGCCCATTTGCCTTGGGAGGGCATTTTGGGGGAATGGGTGGGGATAAACAAGCTGGGGCGGCCCAAGCAGACAAAGGTGATGGAAAGCCAAACTTCTTTGCTGCCGCGGCATCAACACCGACCACCACTCCAGCACCTGGGTCTTTGTTCCAGCCGTCTTCAGTCTCAGACAAACCTACTCAACCCGCCTTCAACCTTCCATCTGCAGCGACGTCGGCAAATCAAGGCGCCACAATGGCACCTGCACCAGGAGGATTGTTTGCGGGATTAAGCGCCCAGAAAACGTCTGCCCCAAGTGAAGCTTCAACGACGACTACCCCTACACAAGCATCTGCTGCTCCTCTTTTCTCACTTGCTAAACCCGCAGAACCGACGTCTACTGCCCCGACCCTAGGAACTCCCGCTCCCGCTTCTACGACCACCTCCGCACCAACGACAACCGCAGCAACAGCAACAACAACATCAGCAACAGCTTCCGCTCCCACGATCACGGCCCCTACCACAACTGCCCCATCTGGCCCCACTATTGCTCCGGCAATTACCGCTGCTGGTGCTACCACATTAGGCGCGTCCACGATTGGTCCTGTCCCCCCTGCGCAATCACGTTTGAAGAATAAGACCATGGATGAAATTATCACACGCTGGGCAACTGACTTGACCAAATACCAAAAGGAATTCCAAGAACAAGCCGAACAAGTTGCAGATTGGGATCGCATGCTGGTCGAAAACATTACCAGAGTGCAAAAATTGTACGGGAATACAGTCGATGCAGAAAGAGCAACGCTGGAGGTCGAACGGCAGTTGGCGGCTGTTGAAGGTCAACAGGAGGAGCTAGGCTCTTGGCTAGAGAGATATGAACAAGAGGTTGAATCACTGCTATCGAAGCAAGTTGGTGCTGGAGACTCGTTGCAGGGACCTGATCAGGAGCGTGAAAGGACGTAAGTTAATATTTAGTCTTGCCAGCTCAAAGCTATCCATTGCTGATTTCATTGCAGTTATAAACTCGCCGAGCGCCTCTCCGAACGTCTCAATGGCATGGGACAGGACCTCACTAGTATGATTGAAGAAGTCAATTCTGCATCCTCAAATTTAAGCAAGACCACAAAAGCAGATGAACCGGTATGTAACATGAATTTTTTTTTTTTTTTTTTTTTTTTTTTCCTTGAGCTCCCATCACAATAATGAAATAATACTTATATATATTTTTTTTGTTATAGATCTCCCAGATTGTTCGCGTCCTCAACTCACACCTCTCCCAACTCCAACTCATCGATCAAGGAACCGCAGCTTTGCGCGCAAAGGTCAGTGCGACTCAAAAGGCCGGCACTTCACTCAGTGGGCTTCAGAGCCAGTACGGTGGATATCGAAGTGGAACGCCGGGGAGTGCAAGCGGAGGTGCTGCCGAAGACTTTTATCGAGCGTATATGGGCCGGCGATAGATGAGCAGTTTGCTTGAGAATAATGATTTCCCTGATACCTTGTTTTGTTAAATTTCCCTGCCATCCGTTTTGTGATAATGATCCTTGTGATTATATTGTGTCTCGTGAATCCGGAGGCTCATTGGTGTTTTTTTTTTTTTTTTTTTTTTTTTTTTTGTATGGATAAGGAAGTGAAAAGAAATAAGTTTGGGGCTTCTTGTGAAATTCATAGAAAGGGTTGACACAATCCGAGATTTGCATGAAAGGAAGGTCCACTTCCCAGATACATATACAATAGAAAAAGATCATGCCGGAAGCCTGCCAACAGGAACTAGATTGATCTTTTACGACGATATCCAGGCAACATACGGAGGGGGCTATATACACATCGTACCGAGATACACTGAGCAATATCTTTTTTTTCTCGGTCCATTCTCATCTTTGTAGTTTGAACATCATAGCAAACTATCCATCCATGGCGAAAGAGTGGAGTAGTAGAGAAAGGGCCTCTTTTTATATCGATTCAAACGAGGTGGGAGGGCTTCTGAAGGCTCGTTAATATCGAGGCATTGGTAAGCTTAGTGCTGCTCGCCGCCTTGTTCCTTGGTGAGCTCATCGCTGGACGTTTGGAAAAAGAAAAACAACTGGTCAGCATGATCTCTTACGCCAATTGAGATGTGCTTGAGGAAAAGAAAACGTACATGTGTGCATCAAGGTCATCAAGGTGCTGACGCTGCTGCTTCAGCTTCTCCTTGAGGGAGCGGAGTCTATTAAATTGTTCCCACATTGTCAGTAATTCGATCTTTTTTTAATAGTTCTCTTTATATTTTTATACCCCTCCCGAGGAGGGAATTGGGTGGGTTTTGGTGTTTTCCATACTTTTCAATCTCCTTTTGTCTGATAAAGAGGTTCTCCTGTGCAGATTCCTTCTTGGTCCAGGCATCACTGCGATAATTTGTTAACTTTTTTTGTTCCAATGCCTTTCTTTTCTCTTCTCATGCGCTTGTTTTGTTTTGCGGGTGATTCCAGAATACGAACCCAGATTGAGCACCGCCTGGGCGGACGGCGCCGGTGTCGCCCTCACCCATTCTGGCGGCAGCAACGGAGAAAGATCTATATGCGGGAAGCCTGCTGGCCCGGGCAAGTCTGACGATGGATGAGCGGAGCATAGCTGGGCAAGGTCAGAAGGGAGGAGGTGTTTGTTGTTGTTGGGTGGGCGGGCTGGCTGGATGTATGTGCAGGTGGCAACTATTCTATGCACCGCCATTTGTCAGTTTTCCAAATTCACCTTTCCTGGGTGCAGATAAGAGCTCCTCAAGAGGGGGTAATCCTTCCTTACCTTTGGGAGTGATCTTCTGCGAGTCTTCTTCCGTGCGAGGACTTGACGTTTCGGCTTTTTGGCTGGGATTGGAAGGCGAGCTTTGTGTTTTGGAGGTTTTGGTGGTTGCTGGTGGGCATGCCTTCCAATGGAAGGAAGGATCCGGGATGGCGCTTGCACTAAATAGGATTGGCGTCGTTTTTCTGGCACCGACGTCATGTGACCTTGCCTGGAGAAGCCGAACTTGAAGTCTTCCAACGACCAAGGGGGGAACAAACCCGACTTGACGACGACATTTGTCACAATCGATAGTCACATATTTTAGCTTGGGAATCATTGCAGCCCGGGCTCCTACACGAATGGGGAGGACGTGTTGTCCCTTTGTAACTATTAATATCACAGGTCCAGATTTCTTTTCTAAGAATGGGCAGCGTTTAAATGTGTCATGCGCCATTGTTAATGATAATTTCAAATCTGTATCCGCCAGACTATTTGCAATGAATGCGTTGAATACCAATGATCTATATATATATATATATATATATCGGGACCCTCAAATGAGGCAATCACTCCGTAATCGAATCAAGGAGGATAGAAAATAGCCGCCAGTGTAAGCAAGGATTAGAGTGGTGTGACTGCACTGGAAAAGGGCCATCACCCTGCTGATACCAACAGTGTTTCAAAGAACCTTTCGGCGTAGTTACCTAGCTGGAATATGCCAGAGATGATGTCCTTTCAGTCCAGCAAAAAAGAAAAGAAAAGAAAAGAAAAGGCAAAAACAGATGAGCCAATATCAATTGTCCATCCATGTGCTACGTGATGTACTGGTGAAAGACTCCTTTTTACTAGATCGGCCTGGACATTTTTCACACCGTTAAACTTATAGAAAAGAATACGCAAAAGAAATCATTCTCTTTGGACAGCTGCTCGCCCGCGGACGGAGTAATGTACTTTCCCATGTTTTTTTTTCTGACAGGCAGATAGTGAACCAGGAAATCGTCATGGGCGGCCATTACCTCATTCCCATCCAAGAAAATGAGGAGAGAGAAAAGCCCCGCTAAAATTCATCCTTTAGGCGCTCGACGCCCAGTGAATGCGCGTCTCTGATTCGCCGAGTCACGGGCTGTGTCTGTATGTAAGCGGCCGCTGCTGACTGTACACGCAAGCTAGGCCCGCTAAGCCCAAAGCAGAAGCACCCCCCCCCCCCCCCTCTCTCTCTCTATATATATATATACATGTAC
>LJPK01000901.1:220078-246916 GCA_001430945.1 Amauroascus niger | reverse complement strand
AAGGGAGACCCCCCCCCCCCCCCCCAAAACAAAAATTCTCCACCTTTTTCTCTTCCCCTTTGGCGTTCCCACTAGTTAGTAGGTTCAACCTAACGACTGCCTTCCTGCTGCTGTCAACCTCCAAATCCCTCCAACAAAACCTCAACTGATTCCACCATCTTCCATTGCTCCTCTTCATCCATCAAACCATCCATCCTCCCACCAGCCCGCCTCTTTACTACCTTGGCCTCCTCCTTCAACAAACCAACACACAAACCACACTCGATAGCCAGCCTTTTCTCTTGGGTGTTTATCTCTGCTTAATTTTTACCAGGTGAGCCCCCAAGTTCCCTTTCGACATGTGCGCTCTTCGGACGTCCCCCCCCCATGTATCGCTCTTCCACAAATCTCCCTGCCCATACCCCCGGCCCTGACGCACAGTCTCTGCTTCTGATGATCTTGACTATTTGAATCGCATCTATCACTTACTGGGCGTGCTGGATCTTCAGCCATCAATTTGATCTCACTGTTCATTTCGTGTGATGGGCCCAGAAGGCTTCCTTCTCCCTTTTGGTGCATTGTGCCTGAGAAACTGCAATACCGGCGCGTCAAGGGCACATCGACGAACCCTACCCTGTTAGACCACAGGATCTCACTACTCTCTCACTTTCTTGCTGGTCATTTTCGTGATTCTGCATTTCTTTTTTCTGATTCGCGTGGTCCGCTGTCGTCCTCCTGAGGCTCAATTACCCCTCCTTGGTGTGATCTTTCCCCAAGCGCTGCCTGTAGTCGACGTGTAATTTCTCCAAAAACACGCATCACAAATCTTTTTTTACTGACTTCATCTGACTTAGTAACCTCAGTTCATCATGGGTATTGAAGATGCGGTTTACCTCGCCAAGCTCGCTGAGCAGGCTGAGCGTTACGAAGGTCCGTACAACACGCTTCCCTGCGAGATGGCATCCTGCAAATATTGACTTTCAGTGGGGCAGAAATGGTTCAAAATATGAAGGTGGTCGCTTCCGCCGATAAAGAACTCTCTGTTGAGGAGCGCAACCTTCTATCTGTTGCTTATAAGAACGTCATTGGTGCCCGCCGTGCTTCTTGGAGAATCGTCACTTCCATCGAACAGAAGGAGGAGTCGAAAGGAAACGAGGCACAAGTCGTTCTTATTAAGGAATATCGCCAGAAGATTGAGTCTGAGCTCGCAGAAATTTGCGAAGATATCTTGGATGTTCTTGATAAACATCTGATTCCATCTGCCCAAAGCGGCGAATCAAAAGTTTTTTACCACAAGATGTGAGCACACTTTTACTCTTTGCTATTCGCTCTATACCACCCGATCATCTTGTATCCGGACTTTGTGTGCTAATACATATACCGCCGGTTTCTAGGAAGGGCGACTATCACCGTTATCTCGCCGAGTTTGCCTTGGGCGACCGTCGCAAGAAGTCCGCCGATAACTCTCTTGAGGCCTACAAGAACGCCACTGAGGTTGCCCAGACTGATTTGGCTCCAACTCACCCCATCCGTTTGGGACTTGCCCTCAACTTCTCAGTCTTCTACTATGAAATCCTCAACTCACCTGACCAGGCTTGCCATCTTGCCAAGCAGGCTTTCGATGATGCCATTGCCGGTACGTGTGTATCGTATCGTGGGAATTTAATACCTATCGTAGCTAACCCTTTTTTTTTTTTCAGAACTTGACACCCTCAGTGAGGAGAGCTACAAAGATTCCACTCTCATCATGCAACTTCTCAGAGATAACCTGGTAAGCTATCTGTGTTTGGATCCGAACACCGTTGGTATAGAGCTAACTTTTTGTTTTCAGACTCTCTGGACTTCTTCTGAGGCCGAACCGGCTCCAGAGTCCGCTGCCGCACCAGCCGCTCCTGCCGAGCAACCCAAGGAGAGCGCTCCTGCTGAAGAGCCCAAGGCTGCCGAGTAAAGTGTAAAGTTGGAGGGTTTTTTCTAGATCGGACGGTATACAGGGAGCACTGGTTCTGTTTGTCACTTCGTTTGCTTGAACTGTTTTACTCCCTTAACTTTTCCCGGTCTTTGCGTCAAGATGTTTTATTCGCAGCTGATGGAGTCCGACGGGATATTTGATGATTGTCATTAAGACGCGTCTGCAAAAAGAGACAAAAAATTAGTTCAACAGTGGTAGAAACTCAAGTTCACGCTCACATGCGATCTTCCTTTCGCCTTTTCCAACGCTGGCTTCTCTCGGTTTTTGCTTTTGATGGGAGTTTGCTCAGTGGTTGACTCTTGACAAAAGACGCAGAGCTTGCGGGGAGGTGCAAGTAAGGAGCCGAAGTGTTAAGTTATACTCTTCAATCTCCATATTAACCCACACCTTCTCGGATTAACGATGGCATTGTCTTTGACAACAAGTTTTGGCGCAAGGTCCAAATGGAGAATACGATATCCGCTGCAACCGTTCACAGAAAGCGGGATATGTCGGTCTCCATCAAAACGCGGGCCCCCAGGAACGATGGGGATCTTTGATTGCTACCAAGTTTCGTCCGTTTGTTTTCCGGGACCTATTTATTTTCTCCCCGTAGGTAGGTAGGAACCAAATGGTGAAATCACTGGCGAAAAATGAAGCCACAGTTGTCATCCCATCCGCTTTTTATTACCCCTTTTTTTTCTGATCCTGCACGACCAACTCCCGACTGCACATGCAATTGATTCCCGATCTAACCGGAGAACGACAGGATGTAACTCGGGTAACTATGTCCGTATTGCCTTCTTTGCTAGGTGCTCGTCAAGGCCTTTTTGCTTCTTTTTTTTTTTTCACGAGAACGGAGGACCTAATCTATGTGTGATGATGTGTGTGGAATGCATGTGAAGTGAGATGCATATCATCTGGTGGGATAGGATGTTGTGCTCCCGTCTTTTCGCATCTTCGATGGACGTGGGATTGACAGTCTTTCTTTTTTCGTCTTTTGGGTAACTAACTAGTTACAGTTAAAGGTAATCAGTTTATTCATTTGCTCAACTATTAACAAGTTAACTGCCTATCTATGAAACTTGCTCTTAGACATCTTATGGTACTAGCAAGCAGTTAGCTAGTTAATTAACCACATATCCCCTGGCTTCCTTTCCTTAACGCCCGCCCGCTTTCCAAACACGGAATTCCACAGGTGATTTGAGTGTTGTTTTGTTTGCCGAATCAGCAACGCGCGTGGGGGAAGCAGGAGGAGGGGGGATTTTGGGCAAGATGGCACATGACACTTGGCTTCCCCCTCCGCCCAACCAGAGAAACCGGAGGCAGAAGGAGAAAGAAGAGAGAAAAACAACATCAGCCAAACAAACAAACAATTAATCATAACAGGCAGTCAGTCAGTCAATGATTGGAACCTTCTCCAGTGACATCACTCCCCTCCAGGCCTCCCCCTTCCCTCCCGAGCCTTTGTCCTTTTCGTGAGGTCACTCTTTCCCATTTAGGCGCCGACAAGGCCCCTGTTTTAAGCCTCCTCCAGGGATAACTCTCTAACTACCTGCCGATACACAGCCTCATTCCTACAGCCTCAACCCCCCCCCCCCCCCCCCCCCCCCCCCCCCCCCCCCCCCCCCCCCCCCCCCCCCCCCCCCCCCCCCCCCCCCCCCCCCCCCCCCCCCCCCCCCCCCCCCCCCCCCCCCCCCCCCCCCCCATCCCCTTCCACACCCGAAACGGCGGAAAGTAAACCAGATACACCGAGAGAAGAGAAGAGCGGTCAAGGCCGGGGGGGAAAGTAACTAGATCTCCATGATTCTTCTGGCCTTTGTTTTCATCATGACAAGAGAAATCCAAAGATGGTTTTTCATATCTAGTTTGAACGGGATGGTTGGAACATTCGCTTTTTCCAAACCTATAACTATAGACACGAAACTGATTCGTTCCTGAATCGTTGGACACCAAGGAAGGGGTTTTCCCCAGTCTCAAAGGTTAGGTAGAACACTTGGGATAAGCGGGTTGATTGGGAACGATGGCTAGGGGGGCATCTGACAATGGATTTTGGCTAACTAGCTTTTTAAGCATCTATAAAGTTGATAACTATCCAATTGTAAAAGGGAACCTTGACTGTGGGACTATGTAACTAACTTCTTCCTACTCCGTAAAAAGGCACACAGAATCGATAGGAAAAGAAGTCATTCTCTTCCGATTTGAATGGGGGTGGCTGAAATGTAGTTACATATTAATGACGTATTTGTTGAGAGCGCGGACCAAGGCAGAAACAAACCAACAACAACGCCTCCTACTCCTTGTCGACGCCGCCGCCGTTGATGCAGACGCCGCAGAGAGCTTCATCCCTCAAAAAATGCCAGCCGACATGATGATGCCTCTCACTGTTTTGCTCATTGTCAGCTGACAAGGCTCAAAAGCGGCACCGAAGGCAGACACGAAGACGACACATGGACGTTCGCCTCGCATGGATTTCGAAAAGGACCAAGTTTAAAGATAAATACTTTTTTTTATAGTAATGCATTGCGCTTTCGCTTTCTATTAGAAACCTTGCTAATAGCACTTGTTGATAATCCATGCGAAGCCAGCAGCCAGACAAAACAGCCAGGAACCGGAGCACAGCGAAAAAAAAAAAGGGAAACCAGGTACCTAGCTATAAAACATATAGAGTATCAAGCAAAATGAACACAACTTGGGGGAATAAAATGGCGATTTTTGCTAAATGGAAGAATGGATCACCCCACCCCAAGCATAATCTTCAAATGTCATCCATCACCAGGTAGAAATCAACGAAAAAAAAAATCAAATCAGTGAGGGAAAAGATAAATAACAGAAAAAACAAAACGCCATCGTTCATTCCATAACCCGAATCTCTGCTAGAACACGGAGAGTAAGTTGCTACCCACGAATCATATAAAGGATTTGAGGCTATAAAAGAACAACGCAAATGACAAGTCAAATGGTACACAGAATGTAATGTGACCCAAGGTATGGAAGTGCGACATAAATCTTCGCTGATCATCCTATCCACAGGAAGGCCAGTGTAGGTAACGGCGCGCTTACGAAGAAGCAGCAGCTAAGGCGGGTCGTAACTGGGGCTCGCTTCAACATGCAAGAATGGAAAAGGAGAAAAATGAGACAAAACAGTGTCGGATAAACACACAAAATGCCACACCACCCCAATTCACAAAGACACCATGGTATAATCCATTTGCCGAACTCACGCCATACGTATTCCCTGTCGAAGGACGTCAAAGGCAAAGACGGCAATTCCCTTCGGTCATATGATGAAAAATTTCGATCTGGGTTCAGCGCATGGGATACACCACAGGAGCTACGCGGCAAAAAAAAGATCCCGAGTTAAAAGGAAACACCCGACTCCGCAATTATAGGACCGGCAAGGAAAATGGATTTTGATGCAAAAGTAAAGTAAGCGGAAAGGCCATCTATCATTGTTGGGTTGAGGGTAAAAAAGGGCTCCGCAGTGGTTCGCCGAGCGGTGGCAACGGGACGATGCGTCGTCACATGAGACGATTTTCGTTGTTGTTGAGGTAAGATGTGGCAAGTAAGACCAGAAAAAGAAACCCTTGCCTGCTTTGCTCTTAGAATGGAGACTGCAGTGGCGAGTAAAAACCACACGAAATCGTGTCGAAGATCGTTGCTTGAGGCCGATCCGGATTGGGTATATTCGCTCTAACAAGGCGATCCGGTGAGTAAGAAGTTCCATAAATGAGATCATCAGGCAACCGGATCCAATAACTTGAACGCAGAGCCTCCACTGGAACAATTCCTGGCCAGGACGAATGGGCAATTCGAAACGTTCGGGTATCACATCATCAAGGACTTGCTGATGAGTTTTTTTTGGCTCTCAAAAAAAGAGGTTTTATCTTTTTGGCGTGGGTGTAACGGCTTCAGGAATTAGAAGATTAGGTGGCGTATAAGCTGAGAGAGAATTTGTAAAGGAGCTCGCTAAATGCGAATCGGAAGGTCATAACGCGTGATAACGTCATATAATCCAGAAAAGAAAAAGAAAAAAAGGGCTGAACCTTGGTTCCAAATCCTCTTTGTCACCGTAGTCGCTTATTCCTTGGGGAAAAGGTGGGTGGGAGAATGTAGTACGAAGAGAAAGATCACGGCCTTGAAGGAAAGATGTAACAGGTCCCATCCGTCAATCTGTTGCAAGATTGGAGAGGGCGTTACTTGTGATGCTTTCTGCTCTTTGTGTGACCAGAGGTGGAGGTCAATTCGGCCCTTGCCGACATTGTGCGCGTCAGTCCCCCAATGTAATCTTGTAGGAATCTGTTTTCGTTTTCAAGTCGGTCATGATCGGACTTTACTTCATCAATGCGTTCAGCTAAAGCTTGCAGGGATGATTGTAGAGTCTTTGCTTGTCTAGTGGATAGGAGTAAAGAGATCAGTTTGAGCCCATAGCGAAACGACTGGTTGCGAACAAAACAAAAAAGGGACACTCACTGTTTGAGGGTTTCTCTGGCCTCTCTTCCCAGCCTCTCGACATCAGCCGAGTTTCGGCGAGGACTCATGGCACGAGCATCATCTGGCGGGAACACTTCGTCTTCAATTTCGATTTCCGGGTGGTCTCGAGGCACGAGGATTGAAGCACTGGGTTTTCGGCCCAGACGCGGTCGGTCGATGCGTGTCTTTCGCTCATTTTCGCCGTCGGAGCAGGACGACGAGGGCGAGAGCGAGAGGGAGGAGGACAAGTGAATGGGATTATCATTATGATTATTGGAAGTTGAGGTACTGGTGTTTGTTCTCTTGAGCGTGGGAGATGGCATGGTGGGAACGGGGTAGCAAACGCTCTGATTCAAGACGTCCGGTCCCGCTGCCATAGTCGGCAGAACCTTCGCTCGACTAAACACCTTCGAGCTCTGCTGCTGTGTTTTTTTTTCGGCGCGACTGAAAAAGCTGAAGACACGGGAGAATAGTAGGAGAGGTAGGAGAATGGTAGACAGAGGGAGGGAGAGAAAGAAGATGAGGTAGGGTGGGTGGTGGGTTAGAAAATGAGTTGGAGCGAGGTGATGTGCTTCAAGCAAGTCGAGAGAAGGGAAGAGGAAGAAGAAGAAGAAGAAGAAGAGAATGAGACCTGTCAGGCAAATGATTTGTAAGAGAGAAAGTGAGGTTGTGGATTATGCTAGTGGGTGATAGGGTGTGTTGATGGGCGGTTCGGCGGGGGAGGGAAAGAGTTGGGTGCAGCAGTGTGTATACCAGGCAAAAGAAAGTGAACAACTGCAGAGTGACAGAGTGACAGAAAAAAGAGAGAGGGAGGGAGAGAGAAGGGTGAGATGAGGTGAGGTGAGGTGAGAGATGGGGGGGAAGGGTTCAGTAACGGATGTAGTGGTGGTGGTTGGTGGCAGCAGAGGGAGCGAGGGTGGTGAGGAACAGCAGGAGTGAACAGCGACTGAGTGAGCAGAAAGGCACATCCCCGGGTTTAGGGGGGTGTGGGAGGGGGGCAAGGGAGGAAGGGGGAAGGGGAGTGGTTTTTTTAGTTAAGGGTTAAGGGCCAATAGCGCGATTTTCTGAGCACAACTTTTTATTTCTCTAGTTAAGAATTATGGGTCGGGGGGAGGCACCAGAGACGAAAAAAGGAACGAAGGGGAAGGAGGATCAGCATAAGAGCGGGTTAATATATCGACGGAACCCAACGGGAAGTGCCAGGAAGGGGGAGACGGAGGGAAGAGAAAGAGAGAGAGGAAGAGACAGGGTGGTGTGTGGGTGGTGCGTGGCGGTTAGGCAGACGCCGCAGTGGGAATACAAAGCTTGAAAGATGACTGATACTCTGTCTCTGTGGAGCCTGTTTAAACCTGGAGGGGGCCAAAGTCGCCCGCCAGAGTTGCCTAAGGTTGAGAGCCCGCTGCTCTCCAGTGCCCACTCAACCCAGCCAGCTGGTTTCATAGTCCTGTCTGCAATATCCTTTTTTTTTACTGGACTCGGTCACACTCTTTACTGGGCAAATTTCCTGCCTTGAGGATGGTGAGATTGTGGTTATGATCGTGCAAGGTGATGCGGTCCTGGCAGTGTGCATGTTGATAACATTACCTTAGAGACACACACCCACTGACTTGAACAAGCTCTGCCGTCCAAAGAAGGCGGGAAAAGCACCTAAAATTCGCTTTCGTTCCGATTTCTTCACCGCTGCCAAAAAAAATTCCATCAAATCAGAAATCTCGAGTCAAATTCCACGTTACAAGGCTGATCAAAACGTAACTGGTTATTCGTAGGGTGCGTTGAGAAAACACAGCTGTCCAGTCTCCCTCCGTTTCTATCTTCCTTTTCGAATTCATTTTCTTTTTGTTTTTTTTTTTTCCCTTTCTTACAAAACATGTTTACTTTTCATACTTCTTTTCCCCTGCTTTCTCCCGGCCCATGCCGTGCTTCCATGCCAGACGAGTGGGTGGCCGGCATTGTCTTGATTTTGCGACCCGGTTTTGGTTTAGCCACAAAAATGGAGGGATGCCGACGCTGCTTTGGGAGCGGCCAAGGGGGGGGGAAGAGGATCAAGCATGACGAGAGAAGAAGAAGCACCGAATTTATCCTCCACCAGTGGGTAGTTAACTAGTTATTTAGGGCTTGGCTTGGGTAGTTAGTTAAGTCAAACTACAGCGTAACTATGGAGTATATCCTGGCTTCTTGAGCATCAAGATAGCGAAACAGGAACGAGAAGAGAGAACAGCAGAGAAACCGCTCCAGGCTATAGCTAAACCTGTTGTCTAAATGATCATCCACCAGGACAAGATAGAACAACATTATATCCATAAGTTACGGAGTACATAGCGGTTAGTTGGTAGGGAATGTGCAAAATCAAACCCTGTCTCTCCACGTTGGGCTTCCATCCTCATAACTAACCCACCGTTTCGTAATTTTGGCGAATCAAAAGAAGAGAGGAAAGAAAATGTACATCTAGGAGAGCATGCATCCAATTTTGTCTCACCTTCTAGAAAAGCCAGCACTCCAAAGGAAAAAAAAAAAAAAAGAAAAGAACCACCCCAATCAACGTGGGCTACGGTTTCGGACTATCGAAAACTGTATTTCGACCGCTTGGGATCATCAGCCTAAATCGACGGAAAGTTCTCCGGCTTGAGCAGCCGGAATAACAAATTCTGGCGAGGGGGAAGAAAAAAGAGAAAGAAGAAAAGAAAGATACGTAAGTTGCAACATCACATCGGATGTGGACTCATAAAATTAACTACATAGTTAACCAGTTAGGAACGTGGTGTAGCAGGCAGAAATATGTAACTATACAGAGTGGACAAGATGTAGAATGTAGGTAGGTAGAAAGAACAAGAGAAAAACCACCGGCATACAATGCTTTTTGTCTTGTCTTTTGCTCTCTTTCTCTTCAATCACCACTTCCTCTTCATTTTTCCTCTCTCTCAAATGACCCGCTAACTAACTACTAGTTAACATAACTAGTTAACAGAAGTCTCGCGTGGGATCGGATACTATCGCCGCCTCCGACTGGCTCGGCCAATCTCTCTTTTTTTTTCTTCTTTCCTTCTCGGTGTCTTTTTTTTTAATTTTAACCTCACTCGATCTAAAACTATGGGGCAAATTCGGATCAAAGGTGAGGGGCTCTCCCCTCTCCCGACTCAGACTTCCTCTTCCCCCCGGGCCCTGGGTGTGTGTGTGCGTGTGGATGCGCCCCTTCAACGAAAAAAAAAAAAGAAAGAGTGGAGAATAAAAAAAATAAAAGCATATTTGACCACGAGGCCCAAAATCTTCTTTCTTTCTTTTTCTCTCTTCCCAAATCGTCCTACCACCACATAGTTACTTTGTAGATGCTATATATGAAAAATAGATTAAAAACCCCCTCCCTCCCCATCTTCCAGCCCAAGATTATTTCCTCAAGGCAGAAGTGGAAGCCCAAAGCTGGATTGCACGAGGTTGACAGCTGTCAAGAAGAAGACCCGGCCATGTGATTCTCTCAAACAAGCAGCACACAACAGGCAGTGATGAAAATTGACTCTTTGGGAAGAGCGTTTGATATGCAATAATGGATACTCTAGACAGATAGTTTCAATGTCTATCTCTGTCTTCAACCATGGATCCGAACTTCGATCGTTATCCCTAAACCCATGGTTATACATACATTGAAACTAATCAGCAAGTCCTCTGGGCTTCTAGTCAGATCAAGCCTCCTCTAACTAACTAGTTACCCCTCTGTATGCACACACACCTCGAGTCCAGAACGCAACTACATGACTTTTGAAGTCCTCGGACATGTTCTTCTACCCCTCAGCCCCGCTATAGATCAATCAAACGACTCTTTTCTCAATCATGCAACAATCAGTGCCGCTGTACTATACATACATAACTCTACATATCTACGCCCTACTCAATCCAATCATCAAAGGAGAGAAAAAAAAAAAAAAAAGAGAATGACACAACCAAAGAAAACAAAAAAATCCGATTGCATCTTAACTCCCAGACACACCATCGTTTCACATCCACTAGTCTAACTAGTTACTTAACTACCCATATTTAAAGAAAGACAAGAAAAACGCACCGGTCCGTAGATTTAGCCTATCATGATTTGTCGATCTGTAAAAATGTCAAAATGGGGAAATAAGAGACGACAACCCATATTCTTGATCCAGCCAGTACCAGTTGCATATCATAATTGATAATAGCATGGCGTATAATAGAACGACACAATGGAGGGTATATTCGGTGTTCTTCTGGAATACTGGGTTGGTTGGTGGTCACTGGTTGGGCTCTTTTTTTTTTCCCTTTCCCTTCTTTCTTTGTTCGCTCGCTCGCTCAGAGTAACTAAAGCGTAAAAGCGGAATACATGAAAATCCCCCTGATGCAGATCCACAAGGTTGGAGCCCGTTTTATCGGACCAAGGCGAAAAGGAAAAATGTCTCTTCCAACTGTGTGTAGTTATACCGAGCAAAAAAACTCATCTCTATTGTCTTCAGCGCGGTTAAAACGAGTTAGTTACCCATATGGCTCTTCCTGCGTCTTACCTACCCTATTGATTCTCTTTCCAACCAGTTCATAGAATCGTGTGCAATCATGGTGATGAACCTCGGGGTTCAAGCAATAATGATCCACAAATAGAGCGAAAGACAATTGATTATTGGCAGCGGGCCAAGGGAAAAATATGAGACTAACCAGACCTACATCATGCAACGCAGGCATCTTGTTCACCACATAAAAATGAACCAGTCAGGACCGGCAGCCCGCCTGCATTTGCAAATCGTTTCCTGTTAACCTACTTACCCGGTGACGAGTATCATGTAATGCAGCGCCTTTTTGTTTGCCACAAATGGCGCTTGCATCCGCGACCCGTTCAGTCGGGAGCGCTTCCGCATGAAAGGCAAGCAACCAGCCTTGGAGGGAGGGATTCTGGATATGGAGGAAAGAAGTCAAAAATTTGTTACCTGACTACTCCATATACTCTCGACAACGAAGTTTCCTCGTTTTTGTTGCCATGTGAAGTCTTGGGTTCCCTTTCCTTCTCTTGTTCCTTGCGTTGAATGCTTTCAGTCCTTGATTCTTGGATGTTCTTACGTATGCAATGAGATCATTTGGCAGATGCTAAGCTTAGCTGATCTTCGGGGCGTAGCAGAATCCTTGCGTGAAGATCGAAGTGAAAAAAAATTCTTTTCCCCTTGACTTGCGAGGTTTCGGACATATGCCGCAGGTACAAAAAAAAATCCTGCTGGTGCCGATTCCGGGTGATGGCAAAAAGGAAAAGAAAAGGCACTTGACACAGAAAGCGTTGAGAGAAAAATGCTTGTTCATCCCGTATATGACTCGTCAACCCTTCTCGATCTGGCTCAAACGACGTCACGGCCGCGGCTAGTTGTTCCGTCTCGGGAAAGCCCGCAGCGGTCTGACGCAGTTATCCAACCTGAAGGCCTTGCAAACACGGGAGGAGGAAGGATCGTCGATCTTGCTCTTGGGACGAGAACGGGCGCAGAGAGACGGAGGAAGGGACAGAACAAGTGGATTCGACTGTGCCGGCGATGAGTGCAAGTTCACATATTCCAAAGATCCCTTCCTTCGACCGTCAATTCTCAGCAACCGAGTGGAGAGACGAAAGAGTGGTTGAAGCAGAAAATATAAAAAAGGGTCCGATTCGATGTGATAGGCAGAATGGGAGCGCGATTCATGTCAATCAGCGGGGAGGAACTCCAGCAGTGACGTTGCCAAGGCGTTCAGCCAACAAAACACGAAACAGCAGTTTTGGGAGGAGTTGACTATATTGTTCCTTTTTAAGCAGGGTGTCGAGTGAAGTTGATCATGGAAGAGAAACAAGGGCCGATCCACGGAGCTGCTCGAAATCATGGTGATGCGCCCTTATCAAGCCAACCTGCTTTGTATCACCCCCAGCGGGCGCGTGCCTTTGTTCGTCTTCTGCCGAACATCTTCAACTTTTTTTTGCAGCTTCTGCTTCTGCCTGGCAGTGGAGCCTTTCCTCAGCTCCTGTCACACCTCATTTCTTGCTGGACACTTCCAATCTTTTATAAATATCAGTGATTCAAAACATGCTAAAATTAAATATATCTATACCTTGTCCGGACGGAAAAGTCTCAGTGGTCGACGCTTTCGTGCAGCTGACGATCACGGGTGGAGACCACCATCTGAATGGAAGTAACTGTCTATCTGTACTCTCTCCAAACACAAGAATCAACATCCTCCCAATGCCCAAGGGCTCCAAGACCAGCAAGAACCTTCCTCCTTCTTCCAGCTTTGGGCAGCAGAAAGAAATAAAATCCCATGCGGGGAAACCTGAGTTTGTGATTGGAAAGCGAGTCCTCCAAGCTTTCCCAAGTCGCTGTCTTGGGAGGGCTTGGCTCCAGCGCCAACCCTGATCGATATATTGGCTGCACACCACCACTGGCATCCCCCCTAACAAACTCCAAGAAGAAAGAGCCAGGGATCAAACTAGGTACATAGTTAGTTATAGTTAGGTAGCTGGACAACTGGTTAACTAACTACCCCCCCCCCCCCCGCCAAAGATCACAGGCGTGGGCTGAAAGCGAGCTGTGCTGTGTGCATTGCGGGGGTGCGTGGAGGAAAGAGAGAGAGAAGAAGGAAGGAACAGAACGTTGTTTTTCCCTCCTTCCCAGCCAAGACTAGGTAGGTACCACCCCGCGCTCCTAAACAAGCAAGCCTGCCCGCCAAGCGCCGCTAACCCCGTATTGGCTCCGCTGCCACGCAACATTCACGTGGACAGCCGGGTGCCTTTTCTCTCTCCCTCTCTCTCTCTTCTTTCTCTTCTTTCTTTTTGATTTCTTGAGTCGAGGGATTGTATGTGGAAAAAGGGGAGGGGGGGGGAGGAAAGAGAGAGAGAATAGAGAGAGGGAACATGGCTTGTACTCCCGTCGAATATCATCTCTTTAACTTCCTTTTTTGATTTTCCTCTTTTCACACCGCGTTAAAGCCAGCGGCTGTGCATCCCCATTGGAACGAGAAAATGCGACTTTCTTTGCTTTTCGGCCAATGGGTTGCTCGGGCACGGGGGAATGTCGGCCAGGCTAGTGAGAGAAAAACAATCTTGTGCATTAGCGTATTGCTCTCCCTTCTCTTTTGCTGGACAGGGACTGGGGACTAGTTTATTTAACTAAACTTACGGAGCAGTCAGTATAAAAACTAGCTAGTTACTTGTTAACGACATTTCCGGTTCCCCAGCCCACCAAAAACCGACCAGCCAACTCTCGCAGCTGGGCCGTGCGTGTCCCAACTTCAAAATTCACATCGAAACCGCCCTTGCTGTGAGAAGTTGGGATGGTAATTTTGATCGTACTGGGGGACTGGGCTGGTCCGGGTTCATGGAATCTCAATTGACTGGCTCCCCCCCCTTTTTTTGTTTCTCTCTCACCCTTCTCTTGTTGCGTTTCCCTTTTTTCGCTTTCCTGTTGCTTTGGTGATCCGGTCAAGAAAACCTGCTTCTTCTCCGCCTGCCACCGAGGATGTCGTAAAGACGTTGATGAAGATGCACATCTTATGATGGACCATAACGGGGAAAGTTGGTACATACATAGCAAGGAGATTACCCTCCGTGTTCATCGAGCAAGCTCACCACAAGCCCAACAAGCAATCCTGGGTTGCCAAGGGCGCCTGTTGATCCCCCGGCAAAACGGGTGATTTAACCCATCCCTCTTTCTTCTTCCCCCCCAGGAAAAAAAAAAAAAACAAAAAAACTCTCAGCCATGCAGCTGCGAACTATTCATGGCAAAAAATTCATTCCAGAATTCCCTTGTTTCTAGTTTTGCATTTGTTTTACCTTTGTTGGTATAACTCGATGGTCTGTCCCTGCTTGGCGGCTAATTGAGACCTTCTTTTGCACATGCCATCTGCTGTCGCCCAACCCTTGTAATCTTCAAGGAAGCTCGCAGCAGACAAATTCGAATCCCAACAGGAACTTCGTTTACGAGTTCATCATGGTGGAGGAGGAGGGGAGCAAAAGGAGGGACGCGTTGGCTTGCATCCGGTCCCCGGAATATATGTGCGGGAGCGGTAAGCAGCCCTATTACCCTGGATTATGTACTTCCGGACTGCACTTTCAAAAATGTAACAAATGGCAATTGTTCCAGCGCTAGTCATCTGCTCTTTCGAGTCTCTTCTCTCCAAAGAAAAGAGAACGGCAACTGAGACGTCGGATAACGTTCTTCCCCAATGAACCTAACCGCAAAGCCGTTAACCTAACCGGATGAAGGACCCGGGCTCGAAGCCGCCCCAAGGTTTTTTTTTTCACCCATTCCTCGTAGAACACGCCAACCGCAGAGCTCCAGTGCATGCGTCGTGTTTCTGATTTGCCTCTTCTTTTTTTTTATACTTTTTGACATCTCGAAACATCATCTGCATCTAGCCGAATCTCATCCCCTCTGACTGGGTCGCTTTTTCGAATATCTCCAAAGCCCGGATCTCAACCGGGACCCTAGAAACTCCCGGACCAGGTGATGAACCTCCATGCATGGGTAGCATGGGGACCCGTGGACGCAAGGCCCCAAACCAGCTTCCAAAAGGTAAACCTGGGGAATTTGAAAGGAGACCAACAAAATGGTCCCCCAATCTCGTAAAAGGACTAAGCTATGATCAAAGGACATGCATGTACGGGTACATCACATATAATTTCAATATCTTCGGAAATAGCCGAGTTGTGAACAAATCATCATCCCCCCCTGGCGTGGTTCTAGCCCTGCTACCCCATGTGCGAGTTGAGAAACACACAGTGCACTTCCGGAGTTGTTTGCGAGGAATGGGAAAGGTGTTCAAGTATTAGCAGACTGCCCGCGAGATGGGGTTTTGATGCCTTTTTGTTGGGGATCAATGTTGGTGATAAAACCAACAATGCTCTCGAATCTTCCCCCCAAAAGACGTTCATAGAGACTGATCCCCTAGGCGAGAGCTCGTCACCGGGAAGCGAGCGATCATGCCACATCGTAAAACATGGGGCGTTTGACAAATTCTCAATGATTTTTTAACCCGCAGAAACAAATTTGAGATTAGGTGGCCCTCGTATCCCACTCTTAGATACAAGTTCCTAACCCATAGTTATTCAACCCGTCCGCTAAGGACCCATATCTACAAGCAAGTATTCGAAATATTCTGAATTTGAAAGAGCAGCAGGTATGGTGTTGAACTGATATCATTCAGAGTAACTTGACCATCAGGAAGGTCAAATTCGTTTGAATTGTCAAACCAATTGACATGTTGGAAGATTTTTTCGTCCTTGGATTCTTACAGTACCATAGTAGTCATCAGATGGCAGCACTTAGAAAATTGCCCACTACGGTCATGGATAAGGCATCTAGGGTTGATACTGGACTCCTTGATACGATGTGTCTTTCGATCGCGATTGATAGATCACGGAGCAGTTATGTCAACAAGTCGAGGCGCGCCACTGTTCCAGCTTTAGATTGACCTCATTTTATAAGCTCTTTGGCTTGAGCTTTTCAAATTGAACCAGGCCTTGGATTGACCTCTTTGTGCCCACGTCCTTGACTTGATAGGAACAAAGTGGTTCATTGCCCTTTGGGGGATGTGATATATAACACAACGAACGGAACATGCTGCACAGCACCTAAACAAGTTAGCGGGTTTAATATTTGCTGTTCTGAAAACCCGACAGCTTGCTTGCACGTATAGATTAAACCAGCGACTAGCAGCAGCTGTTATAAACAGGAACATGTTTGTGATAGCCGTAGCTGAGATACGCCGTTCCCTGAAGAGTGTGCAGCTGTTTGAGGTTTATAACAACGGCCAATTCCAAAACTAGAGCATGGTCCTCATTTATTGTAAAGATAATAAAAACAACGAATCCAATTCCAACAGAAACTCGTAACCTGGCAACAGACTTTACAATGGACAAAATCTTCAAACACCAGGTTCTTGGTATGACAGTGAAGGCGTGGTTTCCCACTGGTATAAGGTCCTGAACACTGCCATGGCGCCAGCTTGTGTCTCGACTGTTCGACCGCGGCCACGATCGTTCGCGTCGGGAAGGTTCGCTTCATGTGTCTCGGTAGTCAAGAATATTGGAGGCTCATTGATTTGTTTCGCTTTGTTTCTCTTCAGCAGAATCTGCCGGGCCGTAGCACCGTCTTCTGTTGCATCGATACCCGGATTCTGTTGTCTTAGAAGCCCAGAACCGGTACCTGTATTGTTTGGATTTAGATAGTCGACCGCACCGTAAGGTAATGTGGAAGTCTCAATGGGATGGAGATTCGGATCTGGATATTTCCTACCCCACCACATTCCAAACTTCCCCTCTTCATTTTTCGTCATGTATGCAGCATTGGCATTGTGTCTGATCCAGTCTCCATAAGAAGCACACCTTCTTTGATGTATTTTGAAGTGATACTTCCAGTTCTTGGCGGAGTTTGCATCGTCAGGGCCGTCCAGACCAAGCTCTTCAAGGACACGTTCCTCCTGGGGTCTCAGCGGTCGACAGAATTCGGCAAAATGTAGGAAGAAGATCCCCTTGAACGTTTGACTATCCTGACTACAAGTGCCCGAGCTATCACATGCATCCTCGAGTACGCCTCCTCGTCCTAATCCTTGCCATTTAGAGCTGTGGGTGTTTGGCCAACCTGTTGATTTCATGACTTTACCGATGAGCTCATAGCCATCACTCAAATAGTCCGTGTATCCAGTGGCAAGCCAAAGGCCCCTCAAGCCGCTGAGAATTACGCCTTGGTTATACGTATAGAGCATTGTGTTCAAAACATCGCATTTGCCCGTACCCTGGTCATGCTCGCTCCAACCACGGATGTGGAATCCATCCGCATATAGACCATTCCGGCCAGTCATACCTGAATTTTGCAACCATTTGTATGCCGTGATGGCAGCTTCGAGATGGGCCGGATTGCGCGGAATAGACACCCAATCATCGTCAGGGCTTGTCTCGGCCAACATGGGGTCGCTAATGATATCGCCAGGGAAGTGAAGATACATCCCAATGCTCGCAGAAACGAAAAGTTCATTCGTGATGGCGTTCTTATACGGCTCCAGCCAAGGGCTCCAGATCATTCCGCCTTTGCAGAGAGTGTTATTCCATCCTTTAGAAGCAAGGTCGTAGAACACACGCGATCTATGCGCGGCTGGAACTTTGTACTGGGTTCCATGCCAGGATTTAAGAAGGGTGTCTTTGGCTTCGGAGTACGAGGAGTAATGTAGATCTGAATGCAAAACCTGAAATTTGATGCTTTCCAGCCACTCAAGCACCACCCAGAGCATGTCGTCATAAGCTTGCAGCCGTAGCCCGAAGAAGTCTTCTCCATACCAGAACGCGGCAGTCTGCTGAAAATAATAATCAATAAGATTCTCGTAAGCTAATGCATCATGGGGTTGCGAATCGGGACCGCCACAGTCACCCGTACCGGTGGGTGTAGAAGTATAACGGAGAATATAGTCCAGGGTAGAAGAGACTGCAGAAATAGTTGCAGAAACCTGCGTTCCCATAACAGCGGCGGTCCAATCGTTGGCGGATGGCCATTTTGCCTGCCAAATCACGAAGTACTCCGTCTGCATGACATCGATCGCATCCAGCATCCATTTCAATGTGTCCTTGACAGGGCTGGAATTTCCGGGGAGAGGTTTCTGGGATCCGCCATCAGAAAACGGACTGTTTATTGGGTGCCCGGCCAGGAGAAGTTGCTGGTCTTCCAGGGGAGAATCATGATTCTGGGCTTCGGGTCCATGATCCAGCGGCTTCGCCAGGATAATATTGTCCCAAAGCAAAAGGTTAAGCGGGAGGAAAGCCCACAGAAGGAATGAAAAGGAACTTTTCCATGAGGGTAGTCTGGACCAGGGCCCCATCCTGCTGCAACAAAGAAGCGAGGGAGGACTGCTGGACAATCTGGTTTTACCACGCTTTTCGAACTCCCAAGCCAAAGCAATTATCTCACAGAACCTGGGAGTGAGTCGAAACAGCCTGGACAACCAGATGCCCAGTTAGGAGCGGTGCCATCAAAATCGGAGAGACAGAGAGATAAAGGGAGATAGGGAGGGGGGGAAGTGTGTGGTCATGTGGGTGTGCTACGAAGCGCGCCTTCTTTCCCTCCCGAGTGAGCACAAACGTTCCGATGGGGAAGAACGAAAGGTGATGTTTGTTTCCCCTTCATGCTTGCTTCCCTCTCCTCCACCTCCCGCCTCCAACCTTCCGCTTTCCCCCTGGCCGCTTGTGTCTCAGTCGTGCTTGATGCGGGGAACGGCGCCGCCTGGGGTCTTTTTAGTGGCTTGGAAACCCCGCTGAAGGTAACTAACTAGTTATTACATAAGCGAGCTACTGTCGAATCTCTATTTGGAACCTTTGATTCCTACCCCCTGGTATGATGCGATGTAAGATGTGACTACTCTGGCTCCAAGGTGAAGCAGTCTTGACTGTTTTATCAGGGAGATATGGATTGTATGGCCAGTGCCTATTGCTGCGCGTTCTTCCGAAACTGACTTTCTCCCGAATGCCTGCGTAACCACACCGTAGAGAAGGGCGGCAAATGTCATCAATATTAGAATCATGTACTGCTTTCTATGGTTGAACTGTTAGCATCTGGGGTTGATGGTGGCCTATCGGCGGGGCTTATAACATACCTAATCATTTTATTCATCAAGCGCCGACCCGTCTCCTCACCGCAAAGCCGTAGTACCGCACGGCGCAGCAATGATGAGAAGACGCAGTCGGCTTAAATACAGCTTCACTATCGCCATGCTTAGAATCTCGACTTCCAGTCTTGGTGAGAACACAACAGAAGAACCCCCAGAAACACATCATTCGTTGAGGATCCATGCACGTTCAAATATGGCATGTCCAAAAAAAAGAACGTCAAGCGCAAAAGAGAGAGACCCCTAGGGTTGCAATGCAAACCTCAGTTTTCAGTCCTTTGGCGGTCCAATACCTGTCGGTTCGTGCGTCTCGGCCATGCTGTTAAGCAGGTGTCTTCATTTTTCAAACGTTACTCCTTCTCTGCCTCTGGGCTGCGGCTTCGTTCTCGGCTTCGGCTCCGTCCGCGGTTTCCCCGGCCACGGTTTCCGTTTCCATCAGTCCATTTGCCCTTATTAGCAGGTGGTGGTCGAACGAAAGCAAAGTCAACTTCGAGTGATTGATCGAGTAGCTTTGCGCCATTGAGGGCTTTGATCGCCGCCTCAGCTTCGGGAAGGGTCGTGTATTCGATCAGTGCGTAGCCCTGAAGTAAATGAGAATGTTAGCCCGATATCGTCATAAGTTGGCTTTGAAAGAAAGAACAAAAACCAAATGGAAAAAAAAGGAAGACGGTGAAGAGTAAGTAAATCGAGATTCAAAGTGATGACCCACCTTTACATAACCCGTCCTTCGGTCTAGGTTCAGGTTGAAATTTTTGATCTCGCCGTAGTCAGCAAAAAGATCTGTAACATCTTCCTCTGTGGCCTCCTCGTGAATGTTGGTTGCGAGGACTATCCATCCTTCTATGCTTCGAACGGCGACAGCTCCGGCGCGAGTACGGATTTCCTTGCCTGTATAGGGCGCTCCATGGTCTTCCACGGCCGCTTGATCAATGTCCATTTCGGAAGACATTCTGCTTAACGATAGGAGAATAGACTGTAGACTGGAGGTATAATTCAAAGGATTCGTAATAATAGGCAACAGAGGCTACTTTGCGATGGGGATGGGCTTTTGCAGGAAAGGTTTTGGATCTTCGGTTTCATGATGTTTGCACCCACCGATTGGATTAGTAAGATGTGGTGAAAGCGGCAATATATTCTTCAACATCAAACCTCAAGTCTATATAAACTTCCAAAGGAAGAACATTATTTGGCGTGTTCTAGGATATGCTTTTACATCTGATATTCGGGGTTCGCTCTGTTGACTAGGTATTCCAAAGAGCGTAGATTTTTAGCTTATATTATAAATATGTAACTAACTAACGGGTAGTTAGATGCTCCAACGAGTATCATTCCTTTTCATACAGACCAGCCGCCATCGCAATAAACCGAGCAGCCTCCTCGGCACTTGCTCCGTAGGATCTATGAACGGAAATATCCTCCCCTTCTCCACAAACTGGATCACCAGCCGCACAAAACTCTCGCAAATACCCAGACTCAACAATGTCGAGAGGAAGGTAGCTCAGAGGATCACCGAAGACTACCGCCATTGTAACGTCTCCAGGCCTTAGAAGTTCAGCAGCATCGTGGATTACCATGGCACCTTGAGAGAATCCGGCAACGGCTATTTTGCTTGATGGACACTGCGTCAATGCTTGTTTCACCAGGGCGGCCATTACCGGCCCGCCGTCAGTCCCTAGGTCCAAGGCAGCCTGTAATCGCCCACGTTAGATTTATGGCCAATGGCAACACAATATACCAAAAATGACACGGGCGTACTCACATCTGCTGAAGCAGCATAATCAACTCCTTGAACGGTGACCTTGTTGTCCAAGAGACCTCTAAGGGCAATTGCAAGGGCAGGTCCGACGACCGTACCCATATTTCCCTCTTCCCCTGTTCCACGGGCGAAAATC
This sequence comes from Amauroascus niger, assembly GCA_001430945.1. Classification (NCBI taxonomy): domain Eukaryota; kingdom Fungi; phylum Ascomycota; class Eurotiomycetes; order Onygenales; family Onygenaceae; genus Amauroascus; species Amauroascus niger. The sequence goes on along the minus strand of LJPK01000901.1, from coordinate 226,021 downwards.
AAGGTCAACGGTTTGCAGCCTTTGTTTTCTTTGACCCCATTTTCCATGCTAAGCTGCGCTACATTCGCCGCTCTGGGCGCATGGGTCAAACCACCAAATACATGACTGAGATACCTCCCGAATCCACGAAGTTTATCAGGGAAGTAGCTGCCATCTGGGCCAGAGACTTTGTATCTCACAGCTCCAGTTGGGAGGGCGTGCAGAGGCGGAGGCGGTGGCGGTGGCAGAATACAAGAAAGACAAACAGGCGCATAGGTAGGCTGAGCGGCGAAGAAGCCTGTTGGGACGGCGGCCGTTGGAACGGGAGACGCGATCGTGCCAGCAAGAAGCGCAAGAAACACAAGGCAGAGTTCGAACTTCATCATGGCGGGCGATATATGAATGTCAATGGTTTGAAGGGATGGAAAAGAAAATTATGTCTAGCAAAAAGCCCAAAAAGAAAGCAACTTATATATATACAGAATCTCCCTTCCACAAATTGGAAAAGAATATATGAACACACACACAGACACTGTGCTCATCAGACTGGTATTTTGCACAGAAGGACAAAGACAGAAATTCCCATCCTTTTATGCAATTGGCATGGACGGGTACGCGCTGAACTATGCTGTTCCTAGTTTCAAGAACAATATGATCTTGATATTGCAGAAAAATCCACACTGCTTTGCTGGCAAGAATTTCCAATGGAAATGCCAGAAACAGAGCTCTCCGACCATTGCATGGGAACAGCTGGTTAGCGCCAGGGATGCCACATCTTGAAGCTTAATCAACTGAGTTCCACTCAGAGTCGGTGAAGCAGAGCATTGGATGACTCCATATCTGAGGTGTCAGGTTCACCTGGCTAGTAGTTAAAGCCATGTACTATTCTGGTTGAGGAGCCATTGAGAATGTGGATTGATGATCGCATTCTGTGAAAAGCAGCATCGCTCCAACACTGGCCACTTCAAACATTTCCAACCCAATGCCACTTGAAACTGTCTTAACAGTATGAAAAGACCCTAAGAAAGAGTTAGATAATGTAGTTACAAAGCCATGGCTAAGACAACTTGGTTTCATTGATCAATAGAAGGGACAGTAAAATGATGTGAAGAAGTCAAAAAATGGAGACTGACGACAAGCGAAATAGCACAACAATAGGAGTGGATTGACAACAACAATATGAACGCTTCTACGGTGTATTAACTAACTACTCCATACATCTGTTGGTGGAGAGACACATCAATTTTATCAGTGTATGCACCGCGGCGAACTAGCAGACTTAATCATGGAGGACTGGGAGTAAAGGAAGCGCCCTTCACTTCATCCTCGTGGGTAAAGAATATCCACGTAGGCGTTCAACCAATTCGCCTAGGAGTAACTAGCCACATGGTTTATGCAGGGCTCATTTCGAGAGATCGGCTACAGGAGAGAAATCAAGCTTGGTGGCAAAGAGGCCTTCCAAAACGACTTGCTGATATCCATGGAAGAGCTAAAAAGGACGGGATTGTTGCCCTGGTCACACTTTTTATGCAAATGAGAGAGCATAACGCGAGGCGGCAAGAAAGAGGACGATGGAAGCGCCGTATGCTGTTTCCCTGTTCTGGCACTCCGCGATGCGCCTCCCCCAGATCTGGCAGCCGCGGAACACCTGCAGTGTAGGCTTCGCTCCAGGGCAAAACGGCGGGACGTTTCCCGGGACTGGTACTTGTCGTTCTGCATGCCAGTCGCTGAATCGTCCTAGGATCCCGCATCTTTTTGACGGCCAATTCTCTTCTTGTTAGCGATTTCCTTTCATCCGTATCTCTTCATGATCTCCTCCTATCTATATTGGCAGGCATTTTGCTAGTGTGTTTCTTATCAACCCTAAGATCAATGATGCTCTTAACTGCTCTCTGCCTTTTGGATTTCAACTTTGCCTTCGCAGCCAGCACTGGCGATTGGAAACCTAGGTCGATATATCAGGTTTTCACAGACCGATTCGCCAGGACTGACGGGTCCACCACTGCGCAATGCAATCCGGAGGACACTGTAAGATGCGGTGGAACGTGGAGGGGAATCATCAACCATTTGGACTATATCCAGGGCATGGGGTTTGATGCGATCATTATCTCCCCGGTTACTCAGAATCTAAAGGGCAGTGTTGAGCATGGAGATGCATACCGCGGCTACTGGCCCGAGGACCTTTACCAGCTGAACGAGGATTTTGGAACACGCCAGGACCTCCTCGATCTAAGCAAGGCTCTTCACGATCGAGGAATGTATCTGATGGTCGATATCGTCATCAATAATACGGCGTACATTACGGATGGTAACCCCCCAGCCAACGTTATCAATTATTCAACGTTGCTCCCTTTCAACAGCGAAAAGGATTTTCATCCTTACTGCGAACCTCAAAATTACGACAATCGCGATCTAGCACAGAAATGCTGGACTGGGGGCAAAACTGTGGCGTTATCCGACTCCAATACCGATGGTAAAACGGCCATCAGCATAATGGAGGCATGGGTCAAGGGGTTAATTACCAACTACTCGGTTGACGGGCTCAGAATAGACGCTGCAAAGCATGTGGACATGTCATATCTGGGCAAGGTTGTCAACTCCTCAGGCGTTTTTGCAATGGGGGAGGTATACGAGAAAGACCTGGACACTGCTTGCGGGTATATTCCCAGTTTACCAGACTATCCAATCTACTACGCTATGATCGAAGCATTTGCAAACGGAAATATGACAGCACTTGTAAAGGGAGTAGAGGGTGCAATGTTTATTTGCAATGATACCTTTGCTCTAGGGACCTTTTCGGAAACTCACAACCTACCGCGATTCCCGTCTCTTAATGATGATCTCTCGGTGAGTGCCTTTTGTTGGTAAAATAGGGCCATATGCTAACCATGAGAAACGTTATAGCTTGCAAAAAACATCATCGCATTTACTATTCTTTCAGATGGAATCCCAATGCTCTACCAAGGTCAAGAACAGCACCTCACGGGTGAGGGAGTTCCTATAAACGGTGAAGCGATCTGGCTGTCAAAGTACGATACTAAAGCTCCTTTATACAACTTTACGGCGTCGCTCAACAAGATACGTAAACAAGCTATTCGTGTGGATCTCGACTACCTTGATCATCAACTTTACCCACTAGCTAACATCAACGGCATTTCTTCATTTCGCAAGGGATACGAAGGTCGACATATGATAGTCGTTTATTCAAGCCACGGTGAAGATGGGTCAAGCCACCATCTGAGGATCCCAAGAAGTGGATCTCAGTATTCAGAGCTTACAGAAATCACGGGTTGTGCGAACTATACTCTCGATGGCTGGGGCGCGCTGCAAGTGAAAGTGGACAATGGTTTGCCTAAAATATTCTTCCCTGCAAATCAGATGGGCGGTAGTGGACTGTGTGGGTTTGAAAATTGGCCCATTCGCGGTTCGAAATCGAAGGGACACGGCGTGTCACCTAGCGAGAAAACACACTGGGTCAACGAAGTCCACGTAAATCCTAAATGGGGGAGGAGACCAGGCAGAGAAGGATCGAGACCATCAGAACGAAAAAAATCGGGGTCTAAAACAGTATGGACTGGGCTGTCACTATATTTGGTTGCACTCATATTGGCAACATTCTTCTTGAGCTGCGGATGAAGGTAACAGTGGCATGGTTTGATATTATTAATGTTTACTTGACGTTTCTGGAGGCCAAAGACAGATTGTTGCACAAACCTTTGACCGTATTTGGGAAAAGATGATGTATTATTATCCATTATTCGAATCTGACATGTATACTTTTAGTTTCCATTAGGATCCTTTTACAAATTTGTTATCTTGGAACTTGAATAAATAGTAGAATTTGTTCTGGACATGATGAACTGAGTGGAGATGTACTCAATTCCTAATCCAAGGTTGGAGCCCCGAAGCCGACTCTTTCGGCCGTGTCTAACTGTGGCACCAGATGAAGTTTGTCTCGGATGAGGTGTAAGACAAAAAATGCAGAAAACCCAGAAATCAGAAACGCCTTAATGTGTAAAAAAGCATCCTTGCAATCTCCCCGCCCAAAATACGCTTCAAGCTATGGCAATCAATTGCCCTTTGGAAGATTATATAGTCGTACACTCCTGCCTCTCTTCGAACTTTTATCGCTCGCTTCATTTCCGGTTATTACTTCTCATCCCCAGTATCTGTACCATCCGGATGAAGATGTTCAAAAAGTCAAGTTCGAGACTGATACTCTCGTTCACCACATCCCTTCTGACGAGACCATGTTCTGCCATACGAGCGTGGTATAGGATCTTCTGGACATCGTAGAGGGTAAAGCCACCAAACACAGCAAGACCGCCGTACAGCCAAACGCGCTCAGACCACATGAGTGTTCGAGCGGCTGTGACGGGAAGGACTAGCGGAGCCAGGCCGGAGAGGGCAACGACGCAGACACCGGCGAGGAGAGGGCCACCGAGGTAGAGGTATTTCTCCTGCTTGGCGGTGGCGCCGACAAAGGCGATGGAGCCCATCATTCCGACTGTGTAGAGGCCGGCGCGGGCGAGGAGAGCAGGCTGGAGGAACATCAATGGAGAGAGCACGGCGGCTTGTGCGAGGTTGAAAGTGGTCCAACAGGCATATTTCTGGATGTAGCTGTTTTGTTAAGAAAAAAAAAACGGGATTAGCATGGTGGGACGGGGTAATTCTTCCCATATTGGGCGGAAGAGAATTAAAAAAAAGGGAGATAGTGCTTACTTTTCAGGACTTGTATAGAAAGTTCCATACATGGATCCAATGCTAACCGCTAAACTTGCACCGACGACTACCCACGGGTTGGTAGCCATGAGTCGATACGACCATCCACTCATATGCAGTGCGCGCGCGGCGACGCCAATGATACCGATCCCCAGACCCGTATGCATGAACGTCTCATTCAGATAACTGCGCTCGTACGGCGCCATCCCGCCATCCTCTCGTGTTTCGCGGTTGAATAACAGATTCGTTGCCAAGATTGTCCCGCCTATGATGGCGGCGCCGTAGAGCAGCTGGTTTGTCCGGTTTTGTACCGGGACAGCCTGCTGCATATACGTGCGGCGGAAGGCATCGCTGAAATTTTGTCGGGCTTTCGCGAAGGGAGAGGATAGGAACGGAGTGGCGGAAGCTTTCGCAGTTCGTTTGGGCGCATTGTGTACGAAGCGGAGTGCGGTTGTGGTGGTGTTGACGGATTTTGGAATTTGACGAAAGGCCGCTGATACGGCGAAGGGCCGCCGGAGAATGAATGCCATGATGCTGAAGGTGTTTTGCTCAAAGGTTTGCGGTTATAAGAAAGAATTCGGAAGACTTGGGGACGAGTAGAGGAGAGGCCGGAGAGACGGGGTGAATGCCTTAAAAAGCCAAGAAGGAAAAAGGTGAAATGACGTTGGAGTCATTGAGTTAGTCAGCCAGTCCGGCATTCGGAACTTTCCAGAAGTGCCGATTACGTAATTAGCTTCATTCGGTAATTTATATATTCCGTTCCGAAGCTCCATCGGCCCGCCCCAATCCATTGGTGGATGGATGGGATATCATCTCAAGGACCTTCCAGCGGGGGACCTGACTCAAGTTGATATCTTCGCCTGTCGGCTTCCACAACCAGTTTATCCAGTGAACCGTGTGTTACAAATCCTGTCACTGGTATTGCGCTTTGCTAGGACTAAGTTACAGGTTTAAAATTCATACGGGAGTCTGATCGACACAAACTATCCGCTCCACAGACCATCCTTTTTGAAAAATGTCCCTTATCGAAACTCATCACCTCTCCTTGCTCCCTGAATCTCTCCCAGTACATATCGCCCTATACCGTGATTTGGAGAATGCGACTTTTCTTCGTGAACAGCTTCTAGCCGGAAACTCTGATTTTGAATATGCATTTGTCGATGCTAGCATGGTATACATACGCCCTCCCCTCCGTTGCCACCCCCCCCCCCCCCCCCCCCCACCCCCCCCCCCCCCCCCCCC
>LJPK01000901.1:158985-220037 GCA_001430945.1 Amauroascus niger | reverse complement strand
TGCCCCCCCCCCCCCCCCTCTTTCAGGACAGTAGAATTTCTAGATGTAATCGTTGTTTTGCGAAAAAACACATATTCTAATTGCCCCAGCGGATAGATCTTTTCACGCAATCATATTTTTGCAGCAATCTTCAGGGCAGTTCGCGATTACACCAACAACCGCCTAAAATCGAACAATGTCCATTCGGAGATAGTATTTGCGCTAGGCGCGAGCAATAATGTATGGAATCATCCTCTCTTTCCCTCTTATCCTTATTTTGACATTTTGCGTGCGACTTCAATCTATCAAGATGCTGATTTTGACCGGACAAAGATCGCCGAATCATTTCGCAGATTTGGTATATCGGATGGCACAAGACATCTTCTTGTGGTGAAGGTCTCCACATCTCCGGATATCACTCACTCAAGTGTATCCAAACACTTGGAGCAAAACATCAAAGCCGTTCCGTGTCCCTTTACAGAAGAATCACTGGCTTCAGTGACTGATAGGGCAAGGCTAAAAAAGGTATATAAGTTGGGCTCTGTTGCAGCCGACATGTTTAAAAGACTTGACGATGTAGAGCGAGCGAAAGATAGTAGTGAATCGGCAAAAGGAGCCGCAAATAAAGAAATCGACATGCTTCTAATGGGCGCGATAGCTATAAGGGGCGCGGTATGATCGGCTTGGATGGCTGGGAAACATTTTCCATTTGGTGCTTTTCCTCTGATAAAACCATTAGGAACAATGGCATGAGCACTTCTATCGCCAATCATCAAACTATGCATCATTGGAACCAAGAATTAAACCTCCAAAAGAGCCAAAGTCAACGTCTGGTCGTGGTTCCGCCAAATGAGCAGCTAAGGTATGGCCAGCTATAAGTAACCGCCATGGAAGATTCTCATGGCGGCAATTGAATCAAAGCGTTCTTTTCCAAGTACAACAGATGCCCTTACTCTCGCACCATTCCCTCACAGTCAGTACGCTAACTTCCCTGTCTTCCCCGATACAATCCAACCCTTCAGTATTTAACCAAATAGTTAAATCCTCCAGCCAAATGGGATCATACATCAATATTTTTTCAAGCCAGGTGGGCCGTTTGACTCCATTAACGGCGGCCATTCGCGGCTGTGTTTTGATCGCTTTGGCTATTTGTTGGTTTATATCCAGTTCGATAGACGCTTCTTCATTGGTTCCAGGTTTAATTTGTGCGTATGGAAAGTTTTGCGATGAGACAAGGCCAGCAGATAGGGAAGAATAGTTGGCGGTTGGAGGATGAAATTGTGTGCCTAGGGTATTATCTTGAAAGTCGTCCTCACTATCCTCACTATCCGGGATCACAATTGGCCGGAATGACAACTGGCTTGGCCCCTGCGCTGTACCACTTCCATTGATTGTATCACATGTATTAAGCCTAGCATTCCCACTACTGCGGTCATGTCGCTTACTTCCACGTTCACTATCGTGAGACGCAAAGGTATCTGATTGCGAGGTTGGCGGCAACTTCGATGGCTGCTTAGCTTTCAAATGTGAAGGCTGGACTTCTCTAGCACCGTCTTTGTTATTGTTTTTCTGGCCGCGAGCAACAGAGTCAGATGGTCCCTGGTTGTCCGCTGATAATGATAATGGAACGGACGTTTTGCGTTGGCTTTCCCAACACTTCTCCAACAACGATATCATTTTCTCGCGGCTCTTTATCGGTTTGAATCCAAAAACAGCCACTTTTTGGGCCAACTCTGCTGTGCTAAGCCCGCGAAAATTAGGCTCATTGTCAACAGAGGCACTTGGATCTCTGACATGTACTCCGATTAGTTCTGAAGGGTTTTCGCGTGAACTAGATACGGGTAATTGGTTTGTTTTTGATACGGCTAGTTCTTTAGGCGGCTGTGACGCTCTGTTAACACCGTCTACTTGATTTTGGCTGTTAACACTATGATGTTCTGAGCCACTGGCAGAAATATGCGGGACGACAACTGCGGATGATTCGAGAGCACTCGGTGTGTTTGAATCCACCATGTCCACAACCTCAATCCCGGCGAGGGACCCATCCAGGCCCCTCCAACCAACAGACCATAGGTCCTTGGATGCTTTATATTTGGAAAGCACTGAGCTGGAACCGCCCTCATGAGAGCACTCTCGGGAGTACTCGGTGCGGGGGTTCGACTTAGTGGCACGCGAATCCTCGTCTGAAGAAACTCGCTCGAGCTGGCTCGATGTCCCAAACAAATATACCTGGTCCTCTAAAGTCTTAAGCGCCTCTCCAGCGGGCGCAACCCTGAACCCAGATGTCTCTGTGGTGCTTTTCTTTCGAGGCTTTCTTATTCGAGGCTTCTCCGGTTTCGATCGCGGCTTGGTTTTTCTGGGACCTGGTTCCGCTGTGGCACCCGTTGGAAAGAATTCTAAAAGACTTGATGAGGGAGGGGAATTCTGACGCCCGTATCGTGCCGTAGAAAGTGACGTGATTGTAGTAGACGCGGCTTTACGAGTGCGCTTTTCCTTTGTACTCCTCGGGTTTGATAGTCCGCTTGAATTCTCCTCCAGCGCATTGCTTGCAGTATTTTGCAAAAGCTAGACGCCGTGTCAGCAAACCTGTAAAACACCTCGTACTCCTTAGTACTTTACCTCAAGTGGCCTCTTCGTGGTAGGAAATTCTTTTGGTAAGGCGTTCATAGCCAGACTTTTCGTAAAGCCATAACTCGATAGCAAAGACGTGAACCTTTTGCTTCCATCTGTGGATGCACTGGACGGTGATGAGCTCGAGTTTGCGGTTAGATCGATATGAGGCAGCGCTGTGTTTTTGGCCGGTGTCCAATCGCATCTTCTTCTCTTCGTTGCCGGTTCAAGCTGTAATCCTTCATTCTCCCAAGACTCTTCCGCCAATGTTGAGGTCTCGCCGTCCGGTGTTTCTGGAAGATCTTTTGAGGATGTCAAGGCTGTAACAAAGGCTTTTTTCGCTCGGCCAGCTAATGTCTTATTGACGAGACTGCTGCTTTTATTTCTGCTGGGCTCCCTCCTTCTCGACTTCTTCGCCTGTAATCTTGGCGAAACGTTTCCTAGCTGCCTATCGGTACCGATGACTGTCGTAGAAGAATCCTTCTTCTGTTTTGTCCTGCCTAAGCTCTGTAAAGACCTCATTGGTAAATTCTCCCTTCCTGGACTTGAAGCCAAGGCGCCGGATGCCCCAGACAACTGTTCACCAAGACGGAATGTCGGGTTCGTTTCGTCGGCGATCATTTTTCGACGGGTTAAGTCGATGGGTGACATTATCTGATGCTACAAGGCGAGTAACTATCAGAGTGCGAGTGCCAGAGAGGTGGTCGTTTCGTGATTCCTTGCCTTGGTCAAACAAACACCAAACCCCCAACCCTCACTAGCTAACTAACCAACCAATCCACGGGCTTGCTGGGCCTTCGGAAAGCCAAACTCTTGGCGCGCGAGCTCGGGATTCTGCCGATTTTCGGAAAGCGGGCACCTCCCGTCGACGAGGCAACAACCTTCCCCTTCCCCACTTCCCCCCTCTCCCCTCAACTTCAAGTTTCAACGTCCAACTCACTTCTCTCAACTGCTCAGACACCGAACAACATCCTCCTCCTCCTGCTGCTGCTGTTGTTCTCACCAACTGTCATCATTTTACCTTCAAATCATTGGATATGCCATTAACTTTTACTTCACGAACTACTCTGGTAGATGGAATTGCATGATACGTCTTTTTGATTTCAGCGATAACTCGAAATCTAACATCATCATCGGCATGAAAAAAGAACCGACCCTTTTGTGTTCATCGACGATCTCCGTGCCATGCCGAAAAAGAGAAAAGCATGTTCCTATTCATCGTGTGGAAAGAGAAGCAAACAAAAAGGCAGTGTCGGGATCCCAACAAACATGTAACCCAAGCTTAAATGAAGAAACCGAATACTTTTCTCGATACCTGTCATCATTTCAGAAAATTTTCATAAAAAACGTCATTGTCAAAAGCCTCGTTCCAATTTAGCGCCGTCATGAGTTGCCCTCCCAAAACGGACTTGGGCTTGATGGTTCCTCTTTTTTTTCGGGTGTGCGATCACGATGGGTAGCCGGTTGCGCTTGGGTTTGATTTTCAAAGTTTGGTCTTGTGGGCATCCCCACGTTTGGGCTAGCCGGTACTCGCATGATGGGTGTCATGATGGGTGTCATAGGAGTTTGCGCAGGAGCTAGAATGGCATATCCATTACCGCTACCGTTAGGATCCATGATATTATACCCATGTGAGAGCGTGCGTCCCATTGCGGGTGCGGTTTGATTGAAAGATGCCAAGTTCTGAAATGAGCTCAGATTGCTTGCAAACGGATCTCGAGCACCTGGAACATGAAATCCTGGCGTGGAATTGATATTCGAAAATCCTTGCGGGGAGTTCATGTTCGACAATGCTTGTGTGGTGTTAACGTTGCCGAATTGGCCGTTACTTCTACCGGTCAAAGATGGACCTGCTCCTTATGTTGGCTTTCTTCTTCGGAAGCATGCACTAGGGATCAAAGGTGGACTTACCGTGGGCAGCTGCCTGTATACTATCATAGGTAGTATATGTGGTGGTGTTGGGCGTCGTCATGTTGGGCCTCTGCAATTGTGGCTGAAAATTGCGGAATAATGTGTATTCTGCTGGACCGTTTTGAAGATTCTATTAAATTAGCAAGCAGCAAAGATGAAGGCGATGTTACCAAGGGAATTTACCGTCCCATACGCCGCTGGTTGAGGAGGACCCCTTTGGAGGCCGGTCCCCATCATCGGTGGGCGTAGCCGTTCGTTATCTTGCCTGAGCCGTTCATTATCTTGTCTGAGTTGCTGGTTCTCTTGCCGAAGCCTTTGATTTTCAGCTCTTAAACGGTCAAGCTCCCCGCGGGTGTAAGATTCTCGCGTGATCGGATCGGTTTGCCGGCAAGGGGAGTTACTTGCACTACAATTCGCACAACCCCTTGGGTTGGAGTCACATTTCATCTTCCGAGCCTAAGAAAGAATAAATCAGCATCAGCCTTCAAATATATATCTGGTGTGCATATGCAGTCCAGCAGCAAGGGACGATGATTTGAGACTTCAAAAGCTCAAAAATCCTGTATCTCATGTTGGAGATGATGGAAAACATTCACGACCTCAAGCATGATGGATCATGTCAATGTTGCCCTCAACAAAAGTGTTGAAAGGAGATAAAGGCTCAATGCTTCTGTAGCATTGTGTTCAAGGACTTGGATGTCTTTGTGAATTCATGACGAACAACAGTTTGGTAAAAACACTTTGCCAAAGGTTGACGCTGCTTGAAGCCTTATAGCGCGGAAAATAACTACATACCTTGCAACGATCGCATGCCTGCCCTGTACGATGTGTCCCTGCCATTTGACCTTGAACCATGGCAGAATAATCAGGCTCAGGACTGTTTCTGCTCCGCCGTGGTTTTTTGGCTGGCCGACGTTCCGGAGTAGAAGATGAAACCGGTGCAGATTCCTCTGGGAGTGTCTGCTTTTCGTCTTCGTTCATCGCCTCTTCGGCTGTCTGGTCGCTGCTATCTTCTAGATTGACAAAAGTCTCCCAATCTTCTTTCTCCTCTGCGGCCTGTTTGCCTGCGGTCTCCTTTGCATCACGTTTGTGAGGCGAGGACATCTTTTTTAAGTATGTTTATGGGTAAGTGTCAAGTGACGTGAAATGATATCTAAAAATGATACAGATGCAGAATCAATGGATAAGTTTCAAATGACCTGCAATGGCTGAGGGATTTTCAATTAAAAGCCACAAGAAGGGAAGATAAATGCTTTCAGTCGAATTTTATGCAATGTGAGAAGGTGGAAATTGGCAAAAGCAGGCTCTTTGGTTTTTGAACTGAAGGTATTTCTCGCATCGCTAGAAAGGAAACAGCGCGTGAGAGCAGGCTGTATTGTTTTCAAGAAAATATATATCTTCACTGAAAAGGAAGCAGCACGTGAGTGTGCTTGTTTGAGAGCCCACGGAGCTTTCCGTTCAGAATTGAACCACTATACTTACTTAGTATAGGGGAAACAAAAGTCAAAATGACCATTCTGTTGCTCATGAAGCCCCAATTGCGAAGCTCTTTTAGAGGCTTTGTGAAATACAGGCACTAGAAACAAACATGATTGTTAAGAGAAGCTGAAAGCTGGTGAAGCTCGATTGTGTCCCTGGAGGTGCCTTGTTGCTAATAAGGGGCCGAGTTACAGCAGCAGGTGAGTGAAATCTTGAACTGCTTTGATGCATGGGCACAGCCATATATTGACTCCCCCTTGGTGATTATTCCTTGGTGTGTCTCTTCACCCTTTGCTTTCAGTTTTGATCTTCCTTGTTCAGACTTTGGTTGAAAATGGTGATGAAAACAATGCACATACATCACTGATATTAACAATGAATTGAACTCAAGGAACATAGCGGTGCACTTTAGCATGCCTTATGATATTATGTGGATCTATGCAGTGGATCATATCAAAGGCCATGGGAATGAGCTAGTATGGAATTTCTAATACTTCACCCTTATATTTTTTTATAAAGCCTTGAGAGCCATTGGCTTAAGCGGCTGGAATATACTCCTAGAGCCAATGTGGTCGATTCTTTATGAAACTGAAAACTGAACAACATGCTACCTAGGCAGAAAATTTGTGTTGCCCTTCTTGTGGATAGCCAGCGTTTCCCGAGACGTTGAGAATCGGAGTGTGCTCTCTCGACATCAATTTCCGGCAATGGAAGGTGATGCCAGAAATAGGACATGTTCGTTGGTGGTTGACTGGTTGACTATCTCAATGTGCTTGAGCTTGAAAGTCGCGACACAGAGGATACGGAGATTACAACTGGAAGATGCCACCATACTCAACCCTAGGGAGGCAATGTAGCGAACGACGCGTTTTCTCCTTTCATAGATTCTGGCAGAGGCTACTTCGGGCGTGTTGACCACCTTTAGAGGGATTTTTGAGATAATGCTTGAGAAGGAGGAGAAAAATTGACCCAAGAGAAGATATAGCAAAGCTACTTTGACACCAACAACCTCGTCATGTAGAATACCTAGATAGCTACCTAACCTAGTATCCACTTTTGGACCCCGACAAAGCTGCTCTGACTCCTACTCTTAGGGATCTCTTCTAGACAACGCCGGCGTGGCCACGAACGCATGCAAAAAAAAAAAAAAAACCACACAAGCCAACCACACAGGCCTGCCTCATCAACAGATACCGCAAAAGCAACGAGGGTGATAAATCAAAGTCAACGGGGGGTTCAAAGTCGCCTGAATATGGGGAAAGATGCCGATAAGAAAAATACGCCAATAAACCATCTAATCAAACGAGAGATGCCAAGATGTATCTTGTACATAAAAATGTCAAAAGAAAAGAAATCGAGTATACAAAAAAGATGAAGATGCTGTTTCCAAGTTAAATGGGTCGTCTCATTCGTTGAAATTCATTTAGTTTCGAGGCGTTTTAAGACCGCAAGTAAGATCGTAGTTGGATATGAAGATGGGTCCGAAACGAGGTTATTCTTTTTTTATCCTGGACCCTCAGAGAGTGACACCGGTATATTTCAAGCGCTGGGGCAGCGCTCTGCAGTTTTAACTTCAATCGTCCGCGGTTTCAAGGAGGCAGCGCTGGAGAAGGGGGCAGTCTGTCCAACAAACATTTACCCCAGGTCGGCACGGTTCTGCCATGGAAAAAAGAATAGATATCGAATCCCAGAGGCATCGTTATCCGAGATAATTTTTTTCAATTGTCTGCCACCGTCACGAAACGTATTCTATTATTGTACCTTTGGTGGCAGCCGAATTCGAGCCAGGGAGTCAAATTCTTACATTGACTCACGTCAAAAACGCGAAGCATAGTGCAACCCTCTGCAACCGACTCAACGCCGGTGCCGGTAACCCGGACGCACCCTCGCACGGATAACTCGCAGAGAAGCAAAAGGTGCATGCCGATGGAGCGTAGCGAAGCGTCAGAGACCGCGGAACCGCAAAAGGAGAGGCTGAGGTGCGTGAGCTGTGGACAACCAAGAGCGAGAACTTCGGTTGCAGTGTCCGATAGAGCACAGCAAAAGGACTAATTTTTTTTTTTTTTAAGTTTGTGGTTAGTTTAAAATACTGTAGGATAATTGTTTTCAATGACTAGGGAGAGGGCCATTACCAGATCGAGCTCTTGAAGTCCTTTTGCAGCATTTGTGAGGTAGACGATGGCATTGTCGGTCAAATACGTGCAGTCGGCAAGGCAAAGTTTCCTCAAACGGGTGAATTGTGTATTGCCCCAATATTGAAATCCCTGGTCTGTGATTGTCGTGCATCGCGTCAGGTCAACCTCCTCAAGGCGGGAAGCAGCGTGAGCAGCGATATGGTGCATGGACCGGTCAGTAACGTGCTTGCAATATGACAGCGTGAGCCGTTTAAGATTCGGGCAGCCATAGACTGCACCGGCCGGGGTTTGGATAGGAGTTTGCATAGGCCCTTTCTGCCCTCCTCTCCCATTCGGTTGCTGTGGCTGCTGGGGACCAGGGACCAACCACCCAAGTACGCGGGCCAGCAACGTGTCGCTAACCTTTCTGCAATTACTAAGGTCGACCTCTTCCAAATCCTTAGCCCTGTTTGCCATATCGAGAATCGCTGGAGCGGTGACATCCCACACACTCTTCATCCTCAGTGCTCGAAGGTTGCTCCCACATGCGTTCGCCAGGGCATTGAAACCCTCGTCAGTGATATGGAAGCAATTGTCAATATTGACAACACGAGGCCGCTCCCCAATGAATGGACAAATAAAATCTGTAAGGATTTCATCTGTGACCTTTCGGTTATATATGCTGAGATCGAGGACATGGAGAAGATGAGGGGACTTTGTAATGAGATTAGACCAGTGACGGGACACTGAGCGTAGACGAAGGAGATGATGGAGTTTTAGGTGTTGGAGAATCGTGATGAGGATGTCATCATTGAATATGCCGCGGCTGTTTCCAAAGCTGGGCCGGAATATCGGTTTAAACGGGCTCGAAAACAGGGGTGGAACGATACCGGCTTGCTTAGAAGGCGATATACTGCGCGAAGAGCGATTGAGGCCTGACACCTGGGGCACTTGATCGGCCGAAATGGCTTCGTCGGGGACGATTGGGGCAAGAGATCCACGACGTGACCTCGCTCGCATATTATCCAGGTCGACGCTCAGGTATGGGTCAGGGTCTGTCGGTCTCAGGACCGGTGCGTCTTCCAGACGACTTGGCTTATGAAAAGTGTCCAGGTCGCTTTCGGTAAACGTAAGGAGAGGCATTGACTGCCTCCGCGCAGTCGGCATACCCGTTTCATGAGAATCAAACGTCGCAACCTGCGGCGCATCCTCCATGATAACGTCGCCGCCTGATGCAGCCTCCAATCTTTTCTTGGCTGTGTTTTCGACTTGTTCCTTGATATCCCTAGGACAACGCTCCCAGAACTCAGAGAGGACCTCTCCACTTATCATCAAACATTCTACCGCGGTTACGGAGCGGACAGTGGCGGTTCGCCTTGGTGCCAATGACAGGCTGACGACTTCTCCAAAATACTGTCCCTGTCTCAGCCTGGCTTTTACTTGTACGCCACGCAGGCTTTCCGCATCCGCTCCTCGACGAGCCGCACGAGGGTCTGGCCGTTCGTTGATGACTTCGACCTCACCCCGCACAATAAAGTAAATCTCGCGGCCCTGGGAGTCCTGTCGAATTATGTCTGTAAAAGGAGGAAAGGTTCGCGGCTGCGCGTTCAAGCCCAGGAAATGAAGAATATCTGCAGGGAGTTGGGAAAATAAGGGCAATTCTTTCAAGAGCATCCGAACATTTACAAGACCATTTGCTAGCGCACTCGACGTGGTCGCTTCTGCTAAACCTGGACTAGGAGATTTCCGCTTCTTGCTTATGATATCAAAGCGACGTTCGTCATCCAAGCTCATGTTCCCCGTGTAAGATTCACGCAACCGTTTGGAACCGCGTCGCTCTCCGACAAAGCGCTCTGTTCGCATAGGCAAAGGTTGTGGTTGATTTTGATTTTTCTTCTTTGCCAGAATCTGCAGCCTCTCCTCGGCTTCTTCTCTGATTGTTCGTTCAACCTCGGGGAACCTTGGGAGTATGTTCTTGAAATCCTCCCTGGTCAAGACGACGAGCAGGCACCGCGTACGCGCAATGATTGTCGCCGTCCGAGGCCGATCCATCAAGATTCCTATTTCTCCGAAGAAGGCGCCGGGTTTCAATTCCGCATATACACTCTCCCCGTCACGGGAGGTGACGGCCACTGCGCCCCGGACCAGCCAGTACATGGCCTTGGCCTCGTCTCCTTCCGTCAATATATAATCATTCGGCGAGTTCACCTGCGGTCGCAGGTGCAGGCCAATTTCGGCGAGAAAAGAATCTGGAGTCGCTTGGAACAGTGGGAAGGACCGTATGCGATCGATGAGGTCCAGAGGCATGCCGCGGATCTGCGAGGCGGTCAAAGGCGACGGATGGATGGGGCGAGAAGGGTTACTTTCGGAGTTAAACGTCCTGATCAGGGACATGGGATCGGTGCCCATCGCGGCAGACTTGCCAGCCAGAGGAAAGGAGGCGCTGGCGCCTCTGCTCATGCGCCTCATCGTGCCTGGCATTCCCCAACTGGATAAAAGATGAAAAAAAAGGGGGGAAAGCGGGAAGAAGAAGAAGAAAAGGGCCTCGAGAACTCGAATCTCAAGCTGTACGAGGCAACGCGCTGGTCATGGCGACCTGACCAATTTGTTGGGGGGGGGCGGGCAAGCGTATCCAACTATGATGGCATTCGAGCGGATTCCGAGATCTGGAGGCGATGATGACTAGTTTAACTAAAGCTGCACAAAAGAGAAACAAGAGTCAGCTCGACGTGAATTTGATTTTTCGGGGTTCCAGCAAGAGAACTCGAGCAATCGAAGGAGGAAGATGGGAATCCCTTCTGGAGAATCGAGATTGTCTGACACGGCGGAGGTCCCCACTCGAAGACAAGCCCCCCAATGGAAGCAGTGGATTGGCATCTGGGCTTACCGTTGCACTTGCGGATGGCGACCCCGTTAGTTAACTTAAGTTAAGTTAATAGATAGTGTTGTCCGGTCGTTGAGTTGAAAGCCCAGAGTTTGTGACGCAGGCCAGCAGGATGAAACAACGGCCTAGTTAACCTAACTACCACCCTCCTCCCCCAGGATTCAGGAATATGACAGAAATCAAAAAAAAAAAAAAAATAAAGAAAAAGAAAAAGAAGCTCCAGCAGAACAAGTAACTTGGTTAAGACACACCCACGGGAAAACACGATACTAAGCCAGGAGAGATAGAATATGAGATGGTTGCTGAGGTCAAGTTTTTGCCAAAAACCAACCAAAGCCGTTTTTGCGAACTTGCTGGAGGATGAGAGGGGAAATGATATTCACGCAGAAAAATGCGATCAAAAGCAGCCCAACTCCTCCTCCCAGTAAAAAGAGAGAGAGAAAAAGAGGAATAAAAAGGGAGCTAGCCATGCACTGCTACCAAACAGCCCTGATTTATTTATTTACAAAAAAAAAAAATACCTCCAATCACTTTTGTTACCAGCCAAAGAGAAAAAAGAGATCGAGACAGCTTCCTCCCGAGCCTAACTAGTTATTTAGTTGCTTTACAAAGCCAATGGTCGTGTGCGCCCATTCTCAACTCTAATATGCCAGTTGAATTCTCATCGCAACCATCCAACCCCCACTGTGGAGGCAAACAAAGCCCTTTTTTCCCACGACTGTTTCTGAATGACCGTTGGAGCATGGATGAGTGATGACCTACAGTAGTTAGTTGACTAGAGCTCTCTGCACGCCAGATCTCCAGTGCATCCGGGTCTTAAGCTGCTTATAACTAACGTCCAGAGCGAGAGAGAAAAAGGGGCTTCGACATCAGAACAAAGAGAGCTCAAAGCACTAGTTAACTAGTTATATAACTAACTTCTAAAGCAGACAAACCTGTGGTTGAATAATCTTAGCAAAAGTGCAGATACACTGTTTTCTTGATGCCAGGGCCCCCCCCCAAGCCAGTCCCGTCGAGATTCCATCATCAATAGCACGGCGAACTATTAATATCCTTCGGTCGTATTCTGTCGACGTTCTAGAGACCTTCTACGGCAAAAATCTGGGGGAAAAGGCCCCAGAAGAATTAGTTAAAAGGAAAAAGGAAATACGAGCAGTTAACGCCAAGTCGGGAACCGAAAATCAACTTCCTTTGCAATGCGACTAAAAAAAAAAAAGAAAAAAAACTAATATTAGCACGTCTTGAGGAGGGGTTGGGTTATATTGCTCGAGTTTCATGGTTAACTAGCTAGTTAGTTATGAGGATTGACTTGTATTTTTGCCAGTCAATTTAAAAGGAGAAGATTAAGAAGCAGTAATAAAATCGTAGAAAAAATCCCATGCTATAAGAAAACAATTACAATGACGCCTTTTTTTAATTCCACCCGCGTAACTAACTACTTGACTATGATTCACCTCTTCTGGGCTTGGTGATGGCCGTGGTGGTGGCCGTGATGATGATGGTCGGCGGTCTCGGCTGGCCTCTCTTCGGCCGGGATGCCCTTCTCCGTCGCACCGGCGCCCCTCGGCACGTTGTCGTCTCTCTCCAGTCTCCTCAGGTCCTGGTCGACCCCCACTTGGTTCGCTCCCACGCCCTCCAGCCCGGCGCCATGATGCTTCCTGTGCTTCGCTCCGTTGTGCTTGAGCTCCGCCGACAGCTCTCCTTCGAGTGGGCGCCCCAAACCCCTGTTCACGTCCGCAGAGGTTGCTCCCGTTATGGTCGAGCTGGCGGTGGTCTTGGTGGATTCCTTCCCGTGCGCCCGCTCAACGTTCTCGTTCAGTGCCTGGCCGGGGATCTCTTCTATCGGGTTGGGCTGGAAGGCCCTGTCGGGCGGTGCCGTGCCTGGCGGGAGCGTTTCTGCTGCGTATTCTGGAGCGTTGTCGTTTGGTGATGCTTTCACGCCGGGTTTGTGCTAGTTATAGATAGATCATGAGCACTTTTTTTTTCATTCTTCGCTTTATTGGTACCAATTTTTCTTTTCTTTCAAATAAGGAAACAAAAGGGTATCAAGCCACCAAGCACTTCTTTTACCTTTGGTGATTCTAAATGCTCAGATTTGGGAGGATGAGGGTGAAATTGCCCGTGGAGATTGTGGATTTCCGAAGTACTCATTTTTGCTGATGCGTTTTTGATACTCAAAAGGTCAACAAACAATGTCTCTTACTGAGAAACCTTTTCTTCACACACAGGTTCCTCTATATATTCTTTTCTATCTTACTACCCAGCCCGTTCTGATATTTCACCTCTTTCTACGGAGTACATACAGAGGTTTTACAGCTTGACCGTGACGTCACATCGGCTATGTGGTGACCTCATTTGAGACTTTAAGTGGCCAAAACAGCATCTGTCCTATTGAAGCACATGGGAGAGAGCTACAAGTGTACATACTCATACCCTGCTGTGCTGTGCTGTAATTGAATGAACAGCTAATTGGCTACCTTGCAGCTTCTGCGTGCCAGACAAACTTGCTTCGACGCCGTACGGTACTCCGACACAAGTACCTGACTTGTTGCTAATCGAATCTCCAGCTTCACTAACTAGTTAAGCCGCAGGCGAAGAAATCCAGTTCGCAGCTCAAACTTTTACTTGATTTGCTGCTGGAAACGAGAATAACTACAACAACTGCAGCCACAGGGTTTGATTCGGGAACTAACTAATGGACAAATGGAAACCATCAAGGCTACGGATCTCTACAGGTCAATGAAGTACCTCCCTTTCCTCCTTGGTTGAGCATTGCCAACCCTGATTCCGAGCAAAGATGATGCCACAGCATAGAGTTAAAATCTCTTAACCTCTTTAGAACCGGAACCCCATAAGGGCCATATATACCGCTTCATAGATTGGTGAAATCAACATCTTTTCCTTCTCCTTTCTCATTCTCTAAGATCAGTCACGGTCAAAGTGCATACATTCTGGGCCAATCTTTCTCTGAAATCAAACCCATTTGCAAAAACACTATTAAATAGAAATACCGTATACAGCATGGAGCACCGCCCCGACCAGCTTTCCCCTGAGGAAGCCGCCAACAAGGCCCGTGGCTACAAGGCGTATGTAACACAAAACCCCACCCCATCCATTATATCATACATAGCTCGCCGCTCATTCCCATGATACTCCAGCGCCATGCACAACCCCAACGTCTCGGAAGGAGCCAAGAAACACTCCGAGCAAGCCCTCCGTGATATCGAAGGCGCTGGCAAAGCCGACGAACTAGGCGAGCAGGAAATGCAGGGCAAGGATCCGGACAACGTTGCCAGAGGCTTGAAAGCGTGAGCTCTTTTGGATATTCTGTGCCTTCTGCTTTTACCATTGTGGTGGTACTGACGTGTGGATCTAGTGCTACCCATAATCCGAATGTTTCCAAACAGGCGAAAAAGGAAGCGGAGGAGAGACTGGAGAGTATGGGTCGTGAGTAACTAAAGGATTACGGTCTCAAGTACAAATGGGATGATTTGAAATGATTGACTACGGCGCCCAACTCTCTTGTGGAAGCTGGCATATAATGACCAATGAAATGACATGTCTTCTTCACACTTCTACACCTCTTCGCCTGTCTCCAGGCTCTTTTAAATATTCGGATATCCCATTCGACAAGGGGTTTTAATTTATAAAGTAATCAGGGGTCAGAGTTGTGAGTGGCTGCAATGATATAATACTATTTGAGTACACCCAAAAGCATAAGGCCCGGATCCAATTTGAAAAATATCCCCGGCAGCACACAATAATTTACCTATTGATAGTATGAAGCAATAAAACTCAAGAAGAACAGCCTCAGGTTGGCAGGTAAACACTCATGATCGACCCATATGTCCCCATGTTTATCTTCAAGCAGACCAAACATACTGGTGCACAACTCCAACTGTGCTTGATGGATTCCAGTTTCCATCGCCAAATATTCAATCATGAATGGTGTCAGATAGTAGCGATATGATCTGTAACGGTTCGTTGTGCTATGATACCGGAATCGTGGACGGGCGCGTGTGTAAAGATCTGGGTACTTTTCGCTCACAACTACCTCGAGGTCTGGCGCATGGACAATTCGAGCTCTCTCAATGAGGCTATTAGTACATTCGGTCATATCAATATAGAAAGTCCGTGGGTGGTCCCAGTCGGTCCGAAAGGGTGCCAAGCCACCTGGATCCTCGAATGGACGCCAATTGAGAAATAGTAGAGCTGGACGCCGAAGACCATTGCCATGACCAAAGTTTGGAGAACTAAAATCGTGATCGTAATCTGCAAGATTGGTGGACCTATATGTTCTGCCTTCGTCGGGACGGCCCCTGCGGCGTGGTCTGTCATTGATATCGCGGCTCGTTCTTGGTGGGTCGTCGATAAAATCGTTATCTGGTGGACCTGAGTCGTCTGGTTGACCTTGAGCATCATCTCCTTCAAGGCTCAACGAATCGCGATTGGGGACAGAAGAAGAAGAGCCTTCAGCGTGGCCCGGAAGGGGGTCTTCCGAGTACTCTGGAGGTCTATCATTGGAAGCTTTAGACATTTTCGAAGGCTTCCTGTAAGATACTATTGATATAAGCCTCGGTGTGCTTTGTGGGCGCGTGGTAGTTTCGGGAAAGGCGGACAGTCAAACTGATAAACTTTTGGGTGTCAAGATATATATCCGCTAGGCCCTTCTTTTATATGCAGCGTAAACCTCAAAAATTACCAATGTGGAGTGGTCACTGAAAACGCTGGCCGTAACGCAACCGTTCCATTTCAATGGATGCAGTGACAGTTGATTGACGAATTAACCGCGATATTCAACAACGGGGATCAAGCAGTCCAGTGGTTTTAGTCATGCCCTCGAAATTTATCCGTAGCCCAAGTAATGTATCTTGGCTTGTTTCCTTTCGCCGCTGCGAGAACATCCTGGGCCAATCCGTAGGCAAGACTCAGCTTCAGACCTAGCTTTGCTGTCCTTGCGGCGGTATAAACGTCATGACGAGCTAGAAAGAGTAATTGTGAGTGAAATTTAATTTATTAATTGTATTTTGGCACAGCACAAAACGTACCCAGTAAACTGTAAATCCCTGAAAAGGTCAAGCCCGCGGTCACAGTGGAAAAGAAATCCCTACGCCCGTGACGAGCTTGATTGACAATTTCCTCTAGAAAGCAGAATCCCATCACCCCCACACTCAGCTTTGCACCCAATTTCACTCCATCTTTCAATCCTCCCATCACCGAGACATAGTTCTTGCTTTTGTGATACTGATACCAGCCGGTCGAGTCGGTTGGGAAACGGTGAGCATTTTCGGCACGGAATCGAAACGCAGCTTTGTTACTTCCATGTGAGAACCCGAGGGCCACTCCTGTCCCAAAGGCCACGGTGGTTGCTAATAGCCCATTTGGACCGAGTCTGACTCCAACCTGAGGAGGTGTTTGCTCCTCATTGAACGTCGCAGACGACCCGGGGTGGTCTTGCTGAGGAGAATTAGATTCGTCCATCGGTTGCATACTTGCTCTTTGGGTGGATTATTCCCCCGAACAAGCGGGTGCTTTATACCATGGACTTTTAGACAAGCCGTGGAAATGAAAGCTGGCCCGGCAAAACGCTTCTTGTCGACTTGGTTTTTGTGAGAAATCCTTAAGCTCTGTGTTTGCTCAGTTTGCTCGGCACTCCTGCTGCCACGCCAAGCTCCATTTTCGCACTCAACCAAGACACAAGGAGGCACGAATAATCCTATCATAAAGATCTTTCAACATGGTATGAATTAACTCATTTCTAGCGAATTTGCTGTTTACGGTTCTATTTCTAATGATTGGCTCTGCAGGCAAGCTCGAAGTCCAGTCCGCTGAGTTGGACACTCCGCTTCAAAAAGCATAAAGTTACGGTCCTCCTCGTAATTTCACCGGCCGAACCTTTCGGAAATATCAAGGCGATGTTGCTAAAGGCTCTCAGAGCACGCGGTCTCAAGGAGATAAATGGAGCCCAAGTTCCGGAAGATCCTTCTGAGATCGAGTTCGGCGTTCCCGTTGACAGAAACAACCTAGACAAGGGCTGGCTCCTGCTGGAGATCCCCACAGAGCTGAAAGCTGTGAAACGGGACATCGCTGGAGTGAAGAAAAGCGTGGTTAGCGATAGTCCTCAGGGCGCAGATTTACGCGACTCCCAAGCCGTGGCGTTCAGATTCCGTACGGCAAAGGAAGACGCGACCGAGGATGAACTAGAAATGGAAATCGATGATCCGGGATGGGATGTGTTGATTCCTGCTTACGAGGATGGAGCAGAGGATCAAGAATAAGGAGGCAATGTTTATGATTATCCTAAACGTACAATATCGGCGTTTTTGGTTGGAATGTGACCTGATCTCTGGCTACGGTTTGAAGGGCGCCAACAAGCGCAGCAAGTTATTATCCAGGATCCATAAGCATACTGACCTAGTTATGTATGCCTAGCAGGATTGGTCATAGATGATCTGACCATGGCAGCCCACATTTTTTCAGCCTGAAGGCACTCATTGTTCGCTAGGAAAATTTTAGGTGAATAAATCATCACAAGAAGAGGTAGGACCGCAAGTCGTCTGACAACCCTTCTTTTGCCAGCGCAACTTGAGTCCCAATCATTCCTCCGAATAGCTGGTTCCATGGTGATAGTTCCTGAGAGAAGACCAGCATTGTCGTAGTCCCACAGCATCCCCTGGAGTAGTCGCCCGACGTCGCTTACATAATATGGATGCCATAGCAACCGGGACCGGATAAACATCAACACAGGCCTCCCGCTCAAACTGGGCATCGAGGAAACAGACGCAGGGAGAGCTCTGGTGGAATGGAGCCGTAGACCGCGAAACAGGCCATCTTTTTACCTTGATCTTTTATCTCTTTTCTATTCTCATATTCCCTATAGCGCCTTCACCCTTTTTTTAACTAAGAGGGGCTACCCTGTCTATAGTCGTGTTCAACGGGATTGTTTACACTTTCACCTCGACGGCATGACTGCCTCTGCCGGCGCGTCCTCGATCTCAGTGACAGTCAGAGTACGGCCGTTTACTATACGCGAAGCTGCGCAGCTTACAAAATGCGATGATGGACCATTATTTCTCGGCGATGGCTGTTTGGCTGGTGTTTCCACGCCAAAGCTTCAGCAGAAGGGGCTACGATCCGTGATCAAAGTAGTAGACGATAAGTGCTTGTGAGTAACCAAGCGTGTGAGCCATCTATCAATTGGCAATGCTAACGCGATGCCGGTGTCAAGAGTTTTTGATCCTCCGGAGAACAATCCACTCCAACGATTTTCCAGAAGCGTTGTTCCCAATGGAAGACGAGTCAAAGATCAGACCTTCATGTTCGATAGAGTCTTTGACGAAAACACGACACAGGGAGAAGTGTACGAGGCAACAACTCGCAATCTCCTTGACAGCGTGTTGGACGGCTACAATGCCACGGTGTTCGCATACGGAGCCACTGGGTGTGGGAAAACCCACACGATCACTGGAACCACCCAGCAACCGGGGATCATATTTTTAACGATGCAAGAATTATTCGAACGCATTGCTGAACGATCAAATGAGAAAGTAACAGAGGTGTCCCTATCATACCTTGAAATCTACAACGAAACCATTCGCGACCTGCTTGTCCCTAGCGGAGCGAAAGGGGGTCTTATGCTTCGAGAAGATGCTAGACAGTCAGTTTCCGTGGCAGGACTGTCGAGCCACCACCCGCAAAATGTTCAAGAAGTAATGGACATAATCATGAAAGGCAACGAATGCCGAACCATGTCTCCAACCGATGCGAACGCAACATCCTCACGATCCCATGCTGTCCTGCAAATAAACATTGCCCAAAAAGATCGCAATGCCAGCATCAACGAACCACACACTATGGCTACTTTGAGTATCATCGACCTTGCTGGAAGCGAGCGTGCAAGCGCGACCAAAAACCGAGGAGAGCGGCTAATTGAAGGAGCAAATATCAACAAGTCTTTACTGGCGTTAGGCAGCTGTATCAATGCTCTTTGTGACCCACGAAAACGAAACCATGTTCCTTATCGGAACTCAAAACTCACAAGACTATTGAAGTTCTCCCTCGGTGGGAACTGCAAAACCGTCATGATCGTGTGTGTTAGTCCGTCCAGCCAGCATTTCGACGAGACACAAAACACTCTCCGATATGCGAACCGGGCGAAAAATATTCAGACTAAAATCACCAGGAATGTCTACAATGTCAATCGCCACGTTAAAGATTTCCTTGTGAAGATCGATGAGCAAATGGCGCTTATCAATGAACTCAAGCAGCAGCAAAAAGACTCCGAAAACGTCGCATTCGCCAAGTTTAAAAAGCAAATGGAGAAGAAAGATAGTATTGTCCGAGAAGGAATCTCCCGTCTTCGCAGCGCTTATGAACATGCGGCCGCCGAAAGAGAGGAAAACATCAATAACAGATTGCGTCTAAGACAAGTTAGCCGCCGTATTGCGTTGCTCTCGTCCTGGGTAGCAGCATTTGATGGTGTATGCGCCAGCAGAGATGGAAAGGGTGGATTAGGCAATATCCAGGCAATTCGCAAAACTGCTCAGGGTATCCTTCTTGAATTAGAGGGAAGCCGCCAACACTACCATCAGCGGCTCGCCAAGTGCAACTGGGAACGAGGATTAAACTCCGCACTGGAAAACGGAATCAAACAGCTCAGAGAAGTCGACACCAGTGATCTTATGGATGTTGAGAGCCTCAAACGAGAGACTGAGCTTTTGAAAGCGCAGGCAGAAAGAGAGGCATTGAGCGCTGTGTCAGACCAGGATAAAACCGGAGACATGGAAACGGTCCAGATGTTGTTGCAGGCGAATTTTGAAACGATTGTCGCGATCGAAGACATCACTCACCTTAGTGAAGATGAAGCCATCGAAATCGGCAAAACTATTCTCGGCAAGCTTTTTCAAACATGCACCACAACCATATCTCAGGTGGTCAAACCGGATGGAAGTATTCAACTTGCACCTGTTCTGACACCAGCATTCGGAAGCCCGAAAAAACGAAAGAAGTTTAGTCTGGGCGGTGTAGCCGCGCTGCCTAGACCAGTTCGTCTCTCGTTGATTTCAACAACTCAGTCACCTATGAAGAATTCTCCAAGAAAACGGAAAGTAGCTGCTCCTAAAAAGGGAGTGGCATTTACACCAAAAAAGACTGCAAAACCACCCAAACGAAGTGTTAGATGGAAAGACGATATTGAAGATGGGGCACTCGCCGAATTCGAGAAAACTCCACAGAGACACCAGGCATCACCCCAAGTTCCATCCTCGTGCGATTCTGCCTTGCCACCTGTTCCTAACATAATATCATCGATTCCATTGTCGACAACTGGCGGTTCCAGGGATTCTTCACCAGTTCCACCTCCCCCTGAATTGAATGCGATCAATGTGAAGAACAGTAGCAGATTCAAAACTGGCTTCTTATCAAAAAGAACTAACGGGTCTCCAACCCCCGTACCTCCTACTCTGACGAAGCTTCCCTCATCCGACAATGAGAGCTCACCCCTTCGACAGATTGGGAATAGCAGTTTTCTCAACCGCCAATCTCCTGATCGCTCCAGCGTCGGCCACTCATCCGAAAACGAGGAGAATTGGAAACTAGATAAACTAGAGGCGATGCGAATCAGCTCAGCTATGAGGCGGATATCCGGAAGCCACGGCGGAAGTTTGGGCTCTAATGCAACCCTGACTCGCATTCGACGACGTAGCCGAAGTCCCACCAGCGCTTCGTCAAGTCCTATAAACAACGAGAACGTGATGTTCACCGCTTCGCAGGCCAGGCGCATGGTGAAAAGCGAAAAAGACCACGATCTCCGAGCCAATGTGCTGAGCCCACGAACGATCCCCGTGATGAAAAACCCTGCACAGCGGCGAATCACGTCCGCAGAGGTTAAACCACGAGAAACTGCAATTGTGGGCAGAGAGCATGTTCGATTCAGTGGATCAGCTATTCATGCCGGCGGAAGCCTGCGAGGAAGTCCGCGGGGATCTGGAAATGGAGTGTATCGGTAGACCTAAGTTCAGGCTTGTTTTCATTGGGAATCGGCGTCTCATTCTCGGAAGGGCGTTCAGGAAACGGGTTGGCATCCGCGAGTTTGATGTTCTCGCTCCTAGTCGGCTGACCTGGACACTTTGACTCAACCATTTCTTTCTTCTTTTGTATTCTGAACATTTTTTTCTTTTGGAGTCTTTGTATGTATGTTAATGGTAAGGCGGACTTTCATAGATTGTTTCGCATAATATTTACCGAGATCGGTTGAAGTATACCAGTTGACTCTACCTTCCTTGTGCCCTAAATAGTTGTGTGTTGTGCGAGAGCGAGAGAGAGAGTGAGAGCGGTGAATTGCCGATGATGTAATTAATAATCCTTGAACGACCCGAAAAAAGTGGCGTTTCAGCAATTAACCACGCCCGAGACAAGACATGCAGGTCTTCATATCCTAATCATAGTTACCGACCAGCTCAGATTGTGCAACGTTCTGTTCGTCGTGAGACCAGTTCGCGTCAACCGAAGCCGGTTGCTAGCATTCCGCTTCTGATTTGTCCCCGCAAACACTACATCAACTTACATAGTTAACTTCTTCTTCCCTGTTCCCTGTGATTGCGGGGTCTCTTTCTTGCACCGATGGCATTCCCATCATTCCAGTTCGCCATGCCCCTCCTTTCAAGGCTCCTTCGACCTTTCTCCAGCACCAGCTCTTCTCTGTCCGTCGGGCCAACTGAAGGCCTCGCTGCGCAAAATCTCCCCGCCAACGCGCAAAAGGCTACCATTGCGGCAGGTTGCTTCTGGGGCGTGGACCACTTATTCCGAAAGCAATTCGGGAATGGAAAGGGCCTTTTGGATGCGAAGGTGGGCTATTGCGGGGGAGATACAGATGCACCTACATATAGAAGTGTATGCTCGGGCGGGACGGGGCGTATGTGCTTGCGATTTCTTTTTTTTTTTCCATCTATCTTCTTCCCTTTTTTTTTTTTTTTTTGAACGGTGCTTCGGAGTATCTTTTCCTCTACTCCCTAAACAGGTGCATTTATATTACTTTCTTTAACTAACTCGAGATGTTTTACTTTTTTTCTTGAACTTCAGACGCCGAAGGGTTGCAGATGATCTTTGACCCATCGGTGGTCTCGTATCGCCAACTTTTAGAATTCTTCTACCGCATGCATGATCCTACGACGCTAAACCGCCAGGGCGGAGATATTGGCACGCAATATCGCAGTGCCATCTTCACACACGATGCTGAGCAGCAAAGTATTGCCGAGAACGTCACGGAGCAGGTGAATAAAGAGTGGTGGGGGAATAAAGTGAAGACGGTTGTGACCCCAATCGGGCCCTGGTGGAATGCAGAGGATTATCATCAGCTGTATTTGGATAAGAACCCAGGTGGATACGAATGCCCTGCACAGTACGTGGCTCCCTTTCCATTGCTTCCCGGTGATTTGAGGATATACATCACTAACGAGATTGTTTTCGTTCACAGTTTCCTTCGGAGTTTCCCGCCCCTTTCATCATTATAAGACCGTTGTGTATGGCGTTTCTCGGGATTTGTCGAAATGTATAGAGAAAGTACTTTAAGCGTACGTGTATATATGATGTCCATTCAACGTGGACCTCACCGGATGCTCTAATCTTGGTAGCTCTTATTCAACCTCACAGACACTCTTTTTGTCTCCTGCCACTGGGACCTTGTTAAACGATCGGTCCACGGCACAAATTGATTGTCACACCTAGGAACTAAAGTATCTCCTATATAGTGGGATATAAAAGTCTGTCTGCAGGATATCCAAACACTAAGCCCGTGCGTTCAGAGACCTTCTATTAAAGGACTTGGCCCTGGTTAAATGGAGTATTGCTAGATGGTTAAATAACAAACGAATAGTTATTTGTACACCCAGCATGGAGTCAACCTACTCAATCACTTCGAGGATCATTTAGCTACCCTCTTGCTTTCAAAAATGAAACATTGTACCCGCGAGCCGTCGCAATTCTCAGAGTCAATTAGACAAAGAAACATTCAGAGGTGATCTCCTATTTGCATCGTGACAAACAACACAAATCTCAATTTTTCCATGGATGCCACAGACCGCAAACCATTTCCCCGCTAATACTGTGTGATTGACGCAAGGTCAGGTTTTGGTTTGGCTGGGCCTACCTAGACCTTCGGACCCTCGAGGGGATGGGTGCCCACATTTGACACACTTGGGTCCAGGCATGAGCTTGCGGGGTTCCGTTGACCCAGGCCAATCTGGTTGGTGCATCTGCCGCTGCCCGCCTGGCTGGAATGTTGACTCTGCCTCAATGAGTGCACTGCCTTTGGCCAAAATGAGGGAAACTGCTTCAATTCAGCACCATTGCTCCTTTCTGCGACCACAGGGAATAGCTCAAACTGGAGCAGTTTGCGCGGAAGAAGGCGTGTAACTAACTTAACTAGTGAAAGTCTAAAGAGAAGACCTTAGTTAAGCGTTTCTCCACGTCCAAAGCGGGAGCAGACATGTCACCTGGTTGTATTGCGACCTCGACCAGTCTCTCTGCGCCACCAGAGTGCATCTAGCACCCGCAAGTATATGTACAAAACACACATTATACTCCAGCGGCTTCCTTGCAGTAACCGGGATCAAACTGCCCTTGCCTCTCATAGCCGCCGTTATCCCCTGCAACACTGCATTGGTTCCGCGGGCTTATCGCTTGGGGATTGTTACTCCTCTCAACCGTGCGGAGAGCTTGCCTCCAAATCTTTGACTCATGGCAGCAGCTGGTTCGAAGGGATCTTGCCGGCTTTGTCTCAGACTGGCACCACGAATAATGCAAATATTTATCCTTAAAAATGGTTCAAGACTTGAGTTTTGCTCCCGTTTTAAGGTCCCCGGCACCGGTGTCTCTCCGCATTCTTCTGCATCTTCCCCGGAACTGCTGTCCGGAAAACATGGACGGACTCTGCTTGGTTAATTAAGTTACACAACATCCCATTGTTTTTGCTTTTTTATTCCGTGGGCAATCGCTCAGAGCACATGACGTAGACTGGGAGACAAAACTGCTTATCATCTACTCTACTCTTCCTCTCCGGGCTCTCTTGAAAACATCCATCTATCCCCATTTATATCACTTACCTGGTCTTGTGGCAGCAACTCTAGTTAATAACGAACAAGGGGAAAACAATCGCCCTCAGGATGCGTCCGGCTGCGTTTACCTACCGGCACGGATCGTCTCGTTCCTGCAAGATCCAAACTACGAGCAGCATATCCCGAACAGCTTTCAAGTTAAACAGATCATACCAGCTTCGGCTTCGAGAAAATGCTAGATATGTCCACCAAGCACAGCGCCCGCATTCTGATCTATCTCGTCCTGCCTCTGGCGGATTCCCTTCCGGCCCTCCTCCTCCTCCCTTTGCCCCTATGAAACCCGTCACCATACAATCTTCCTCACCCCTCTCAATATTACCCCTGTCTGTCGTGCTGCGCTCTTTATTCGTCACCACCATCTCTTCTTCCCCGTTCCTCTTCACACCCGCCCTAGGCGCATTGTCATTCATAGCTAATTCCAAGTCACCACTCCTGGACCCTGATCGGAATCCTGTGCTGAAACAGATCATGGCAAAAACGATTTATGCGCAATTCTGCGCTGGGGAAACACCCGCCCAAGTCCGCCAGTCCATCCAAGAGATCAAGGATCTTGGGTATTCTGGCGTGATTTTAGGATATGCAAAAGAAATAGTCATGGATGAGAACGAAGCATCTGCATTGGGGAAGGAAACCGAATCGGAGAATGAAGATGCGAAAGCGCTGCAAGATGATGTGTTGGCGTGGAGGGATGGAACGGTAGCAACCGTGAATCTAGCGGGAGAAGGTGATTTTGTGGCGATTAAATTTACCGGGGCCGGACGGAAGGCCGTTCAACAACTACTTAGGGGAGAGCAGCCATTTCCTGACCTCGAACGGGCAATAGTTGAGATTTGCGATAAGGCGAAAGATCGTGGAGTGCGGCTGCTCATCGATGCGGAACAGCAAGCAGTGCAACACACGATCGACGAGTGGACCATCGAGTACGCTCAACGGTATAACAACGAACCAAGTCGCCGTGCGTTGATATATGGCACATACCAAGCTTATTTGCGCTCGACGCCATCTACGCTTGCTAAACATCTGGCTATCGCGCAGTCACATGGATTCATGCTTGGAGTCAAGTTAGTCCGAGGCGCATATCTCGGTACAGAGCCGCGAAGTCTTATTTGGGACACCAAAAGCGCCACAGACAAGACATACAACAGTATTGCTGAAAGTTTGATAACTCGACAGTATGGAGAATTATTCAACGAGTCGCCAAACGGATCAGGGTCATTTCCTGATGTCAACCTTGTGCTCGCATCGCACAACCGTGCCTCGGTCGAGCGAGCATTGGATCTCCGCGAGAAACAACTTCGGCAAGGACAGAATCAAATTGACATGACATACGGCCAGCTCTATGGAATGGCAGACGATGTTAGCTGCAATCTTGTCCAGCATGGTATGCAAGCTCGGGATTTGAACGCAGGAAAAATGGAGGTTCCAAAAGCATACAAAGCTATCGTATGGGGCACCGTCGGCGAATGTACAAAATATTTGCTGCGAAGGGGAGAGGAAAATCGGGACGCGGCTCTGAGAACAGAGGATACCCGCAAAGCAATGGCGAAAGAACTTAAAAGACGATTTTGGGGAGGGAATTGACTGAACGGGGATTGTTTTGAGCTGGAGTTTCGGCATTGTAGCCATGGAAATAGATATGACTATTAGATGCGTAATGATTCATGAACAAAATGACAATGAAAACACTCAACTCGTGGTTTCTTTTTTGACTTTTGGTTCTCTTTCGACATGGTTTCGCCGGCTTTCGAATATCTTGCATTGTTGCGGCTTGAGTAGTGGTATGTAGATGAAGATACTGTCTTACGTATGTAGGGAGGTCCCGATTCAATGGAAGTCATTTGATGAAGAGATTGAAAGGACATCTCGACCTTTCAGGATCCAGGCCGTCTCATCATCAGCATCTCCAAACAAAGAACAAGGCGCCAAAGGAGCGTGTCCAAAAACGTCGTCTTTCAAAGAGCCTCAAGGTAGTCAAATCAAAGAACGAGATCAGATTTCAGCAATGAACAAGAAGGCAAAACACGTAGAACTTAAAAATTTGAGACAATATTGCAAAAACTGTTTGTTGTACAATCTGCCAACGACTTTTGATATCTGGTAGATCAAGCATAAAAGGGCTGTTGATATCCAAGAGAATCCCGGCTTTCCTATAATCTATTGAAAAATATATACGGAGTATTGATAGAACACCAGCTCTCCTAGCTTCAAGAGGAGCTTGCCATGTTTGACTCCTCACAACCAGGCTCAGTGGGATATATATATTGATCAGCTTGATAATGGTAAGTTCCCCAATTGACCCAGTTTCCTGCTCTATCGCTGCCTGTTTGTGAAACTGGGTGATAACAAGTGCATGGTGACAAGGTGAGGGCCCTAGGCCTTCCTTGCACTTGTTTCCGCCAGGTTCTCTGTGCCAACAACACCATTCTTGTCTCGGCAACACATTTCTCACTTGGACTCTCGTCTCATTTTCTCACTCAGACCTTAATATAAAGCCATCTTCCCTGCCATCTTCCCCTGCTGAGGCCTTCCATCTTCCCACCAGTCTATTTTTCTTTGTGGATATCCCTAGTCATTGTCATATTTTTTCTTCAAGTGCAAGCTGTTGACAAGTCTCCTTCGCTTATCGTACTTATTTCAGCCTGTGACCGTTGCTATTCCTTGCTGTGGCTGAGGCTCCTGTCCCTTGTGTCTATTTCCTGACATCGTTGGGTTCACATCGTTCCTCACCGAGAGCCCACGAAGGACAGTTGTCTCCTCTCTTCCGCAACCAAATCCAGCTACAGTATACTGTAGCTTAGCGAAAGAAATAGCACCATACGCGATGGCCCAAGAGCTTGACGATGTCATTGTGGACGTTGTCCGCAACATAAGCAGCATCACACATCATGTGAGTTCCATTTGAAATTCTCCAAACCATGAAGCTATCCCCAGGGCTTGGAGCGATATGCTCACGTGTTGCAGCTTCGTGGCCATAACTTCGCCGAGTTTGCCAACAGAATCGCGTTGAGCACCTATGAAATCATTGTCGTCTTCAAGGAGGCAGTGGCCACGCTTACTGATGAGCAGATGGTTATGCGTCCACCGGTATAGTACCCAAAAGAAAAATCAGAGAAAATTTGAAAAGTGCAGCTGTTAACTTTGCATTTAGGCCAGAGTTGATCTGGCCGCAGCAGCGCGGGCCACAGCGCGGGCCGAGCCCCAAGCCCCCAAGCCTGCAACCGACAGGAATGGGCAGGGCATGATGTTGTATTCTGACGTCGCCCGTCAAGCTCCGCCCCAGGCGGTTACTCCAAGTTCCTCTCAAGTCCCCGCTCAAGTCCCCGATCCAGCGCCCGCAAGAATGGGGACAAACCACCTTGGAATCACCACGATTATCCCGTCGCAGGTCAATCCCGTCGTGCCACTTGGCCACTTGCCAATCTCGGAAGCACACCAGGAAAAAGCAATATGTGTGACCATCACCGGCGAGTTTGGGCCTCATTCGCTCAACTTCTTGACCTCGAAGATTCGCGAGGGCCCACTCTTCAGCGTAGACATTCATTATGCCGAGAACTACGCTGAAATTACTTTCCAGAAGTCGGGACATGCAATCGCGTTCTTGACTCAGGAGCGGGAGAAACGCGCAAGGACAGGATGTGGTATGTTTGGCGCGGCCTACAAGGTCGTCAATGGCACCGAGTTTGATTGGAACGATGAGCTCCGCAGAATGGAGGCCAGGCCTCGCGAACGCCGCAGATTGACGTTTTCCCGTTCAGGACTTCTTGGTGGGAACTTGACGGTGA
The DNA here is from genome assembly GCA_001430945.1 of Amauroascus niger. Classification (NCBI taxonomy): domain Eukaryota; kingdom Fungi; phylum Ascomycota; class Eurotiomycetes; order Onygenales; family Onygenaceae; genus Amauroascus; species Amauroascus niger. Next base: position 192,166 of record LJPK01000901.1, on the reverse strand, counting down.
AGAAAATTCTGCACGACTTGGGACAGGTTGTCGGAGCGGACGCGATCGAGTTTATCTGGGCGTTCAATACTGGGAATGGTAAGCCTCTCATCCAAGCCTTCCTTTTCCGTCCCTTTGAAGAACCTACTTACCAGATGCTAACATTCTGTACCACGTAGTGACTGCTGTTTTCAAAAGTGTTCCTGCAGCAAGAGCCGTCCTTGAACAGTTCGTCGCAATGGGCACTCAAAGGTCAAGCCCGTATTTCGACGTTCAAGTCTCGTTCTCGACCGACCCTTGCGAGAAACAGTTGAACCTCGAATCCCAGATCGGCGTTCCACAGCACCGCCGCATGAGGGCACGCAGACTCGGAAACATGCACAAGTGAGTCCTTGCGCGACTAACCCATAGAGCGCGCACCGCAATTGACTTGTTTGGCAGTTGATCCGATCTGGGGCCCGTTGCTGCAAAGCCGTTTAAAAGGCTCTCGACCTCTTTTGTCTTCTGCTAATGACAGTCTTCAAGTCACCAGTATCCCATGCTCTTCGAATAAGTCTGCATGCAAGGAAGGATGGTGGAGGCAGTGTTTTTTGACTGTTATTCTTGTCGCTCCTTTTGGTCTTTTAGGCTAAGCCGCCGACTGGTATTCTTGTCACTCCGTTCAGGCTTTTTTTTTTTTTTTCTTTTCTTTCCAAGAAAGGCTCCCATCCACATTGAGGTTGGGTTCACTGGATATGTGGAAAGGCCCGTTCCGGATAGTGACGATTGTTGCAATGCCCATGGATAGTTAGCTAGTTTGAAATCACCAGTCATTAAATATGACAAGTTTGCAAATAAATTTGTCATTTCCCATTAGACACTGGCCATAGGTAGGTCAAATGTGAATATCCTCTAATGCCCAGGCATCAGAGCTGTTGTTCTCTGACTGTTGATCTTCCAATGTCAATGTTGAGCAATACTTAAAAGTTGGAGGTTGTGTGCAAGAAAGCCACATTCATCATTGAGGCTAACGTCATCACACATGTGATTTAGTTTTTTTTTTTTTTTTTTTTTTTTTTTTTTTTTTGGGACAGGAGCACAACTGACTAGTTACAGCATTCTACAAGAGTGGAGTTAACAACAGCAAGCGACGGAACTTGGGGTATATATTGAAACTTATTAAACTTTGGGATGCTATAACTAGCAGTTTCGATCACCATGTCCCTCCATTCTGTGGATAATCGCATCGTGGCGGACTCGTCTCTTCTTTGCAATCGAGATACCAAACCCATTTCTTGTCAATCAATTCCCTCATATCGAATCCCTCTTGGCCTTGGTCGATCGTATGAACATTAATGCTAAGATAGCCCTCCGTAAACGTACATTTCTCTGCACGCATCCTCCATATCTTTGTCATTTTCCCCTCGCTCGGCTTTCCAAGTTTGGCTTCAAGATCAATGGCCTCATTCAAGCCATCGGTGGCCATAGTAAAGCATCGAACCCCGCAGGTGGAGCAGAAGTACCAATCAAGCTGTTTCTGAAAGCAGGTGTAGTTTGAAAGGGTCGTTGGGTCCGTTGGCGAGAGTAGGACAAAGTCCCGCGCTGGGTTGGGCAAACGCAGGTGGAAGATGCCCAGCTTGTGACATGTTGAGCAGTTGCATTTGTAGAATCGCACCGTTTTGGTGTTGTCGATGTGCTCCCCAACGGTCGGCGGGAGAGAGACAAAGGCGATGTAACGCACATTGCCGCAGTGGCAGGAGCCGTAGTACGGCTTGCGAGGGGAGGAAGAAGTATCGGAAGACATCTTGTAGGTGGATAAAGAGGTCCAGCGGTCTTCGGGGCTCGTTTCATTCAGGCTAGATGTTGTTCCGACTATCAAGAGAGATTCGTCGGATTTATTCTTGGTATATACGTTTGTGCTGGGGACTAGGCAGCAGCTGGGACCCGACGTGGCAGCTGAACCCCGCAGGTCTAGAGCGTCTCCGGATTGCCAATGATTTCAAATCGGCTGAGCATTCTGGCTCTTTGTGTCTTGATGGGAAACATGTTATAATATCAGGGGCGGAATAGAAGAAGCCATTTCTGGTATATCCCACATTCAATTAGGTGAGGGACAGCACCGATTTCTGAACCGCTGGTGCTTGGGAGCTAACTATATACACTCATATCATTTGTGCGTTTTTCTCTCAAGGTCTACATTTGCATAGGAGAGTTCATTGGGAACCCCAGACTCCAAACTAGCAAGGCCTTGGGGAAGGGATGTGGCCCCGGTAAATTATTCGGGCCCGTTATTATATGATCCAAGATGACGAACATTGCCAGCAAAATGGCGTTGTATCTTTTCAGAGTTTGTGAGCGATATACCTGATCACCAGGTACATCTGTCCGTTCTGCATATGTAGTAAGAGCATTCGTATCTTTTCAGCCGGGCATCTAATAGAAGCCCTGCGCAAGGAGGTTGTTTTGGCTGTATACCCACTCGGTCTGAAAGTTTTGGTTGACTAGATCTCTTAGGAGACGACATCGAGTGTCTTGGCGAATGAGGGTAGCTGGATGAGGAAAGGTAGACCACGTCATTCATTAGATTCATGAAGGAAACATGCTCCATGATCGCGGAAAGCTACATAGCTGCTAGTACGTAGTATGTACATATAAATCAACCGGGCAAGTGTTTATCCTACAAGGAGTACAGAATGTGACAGCCCCGCGCGTCGGACGGAGCATTGGTTCATGCAGCATCTCAAGTACCAAGCATGATGCAAGACACACCCCATTCACCTGATCTTTTTTCAGGCGTCGAGATGTCAATCGGGCCAGAGAAACGGAATTACCCAATTTTAGAACTGTGATGTGTGTGGACGGGTGTGTAACGCAGCGAGTGGACATTGGACGGTCTTCTGATGGAATGTCTCTCGCTCGATGCTACTCCAACTGCTTCTTCCAAAAGAAGGTGTTGTCGATGAAGTGATAAGCGGCCAATGACGGCGTAAAGAACCCCAAGCAAAATACATCAAAATTACGCATGGGTAGTTACAACTCTTTTCAAGTGAGACATCATCCTGTATTTAAAGTGAAAACACTAGTGCTGATAAAGTCAAGTTTAAAACTGGAAATACGCTGCAGCTCATTGGCTGGATTGAACAAATGCATCTGGAAAGAGGACGCCCTAAGAATGCTTGTATTTGAAGGTTCGTTACTCAAAAAGCGCTCTTTTATGATTGGATGGTTTAAAGAGAACTATGTTTCTGATTGGCGAACAATTCCAAACCATTGAGTTTTGGGGTATCTTGGATTTTACTCCGTACACTAGTCACGATTACTAGTTACGGGTACTAGAAGCCCCTGAAATTCGGCTGATGGGGAGCAATATGACTATAGCAACTTTCGGGTTCGGGGTGGGCCGCCTACCCTCGCCTCTCGAGTCGTCCTCCCCCCTTGACAACCTCGTTTTCAAATTCAATCTTCCCGACCGTCTTTCCCTTTCTCTCTTCCTCTCCTTATTCTTCTTCTTCTTGTTCTTCTCCGATAACCTCTCGTCTCATCTCGAAGAGGAAGCAGTCACTCGTTTCACGCTTCCTCCTTCCCCTTTTCTTTCCTTCCCTTTTCGCAGTCACTCGTTGTGCAAACTTCCCCCTTTGCTCTTTCCCGCTAATCTTGAGGAACCTCCACTTCTCCAGCGACGCTTGCCTATCCTGTGCGGGAGACGTCGGCTAACGTCAGATAGTCGTCTACGGGGCATTTTTTCTTCTCTTCTCTTTTTGACATCTCCGTCTGCTCTCTCTACACGGGAGTACAGACATATATAATATACGGGCAGTGCATATACGTACATATTGCAGGAGACGGACACACCCGTTTCTTCAATCCTTGCATACCTCTTGAGTCCTGCCGTCATGACTCGCCTACTGGCCTACGCGGTGGCCGTGGCCCTTTCGTCGCAGGCCTTTGTGGCTGCCGCACCGCAAAAATGCAGCCTTGGCCAGAAGTGCCCTGAAAGCGCGCCATGTTGTTCCCGTGAGTGAAATCCCTTTATTTTCAATAACTTTTGCATCGAGTCTGCGACGACTAACGTGGCGTCCCGCACCTAGAATACGGAGACTGCGGTTCTGGGGCATACTGCCTCGGCGGTTGCGATCCCCAATCATCTTTTGCCATCGATTCTTGCGTCCCAGCCCCCATCTGCAAGAGCAAAACTTACAAGTGGGACAACCTCGATAGCGTCATCCCCAACACAAAGTATCTCGGTGACGCAAGCAAGGCAGACTGGGTATCCAGCGGTGAACCGCTAGCAAGTGATGGCAATCTGCTCTTGACCATGGCCCCCGACACTGTTGGCACGCTTCTGGCCCACAATCATTATATGTGGTACGGGAAGACTACCGCCAAAATAAGAACCAGCCGTGGCAAGGGTGTTGTAACCGCCTTTATTCTCCTCTCCGATGTGAAGGATGAAATCGACTTCGAATTCGTCGGCGTTGATTTGCACAATGCACAAACCAACTACTATTTCCAAGGAATTACTGATTGTTAGTCACTATTATCTCGAACCTCCTTTTTTTTACAAATCTCATCTAGCAACGATTCTTACAATTTGCTTCGCAGATACCAATGGAAAAAATGCATCCGCTCCTGACACCTATGACAAATTCCACCTTTATGAAATCGACTGGACCCCTGAATCGATCACGTGGTCTATCGATGGCAAGCCCGTCCGAGTTAAGAAGCGGTCTGAGACATTCAACGAAACCTCCAACCAATACGCTTATCCTCAGACACCATCGCGCGTGCAACTCTCGCTCTGGCCAGCTGGCCTTCCCTCCAATGGTAAAGGTACCATTGAATGGGCCGGCGGACTTGTGGATTGGAACCATGAGGATATCAAAAACTACGGTTATTATTATGCAATGTTTGACGAGGTTACAGTCGAGTGCTACGATCCTCCAAAGGGCGCCAAAATTGGCGGAGACAAATCCTACATCTTCAGTGATGCGAAGGGAACCGAAGATACAGTCAGAATTACTAATAAGAACACCGTCTTGAAGTCATTTTTGGGCAACGGTCGTGACATAGGTAAAGACTTCGCAACCCCCAGTGGGACCAATAAACCCACTCAGACCAGCGATATTGCTGTCATTCCTGGTTTGAGTGGTGCTGGACCTGGAGCCGATGGCGGTCGAGGAGACGACGGCGGCGATGGCGGCGATGGTGGTAACAACGGTGGTATTCCCGGCGGCGGTGGCAACAGCAAACCAAATCCATCTGATTTCAATCAGGGGGATGGAGACAAGAAGAGCGGTGCGTCACCCCAAGGTGAACAAGTGCTGAAAGGCTCCTTGTTTGCTGTATTCGTGGCTCTCGTGGTACTTGTTACTATGTAATAAATCTGCGCGTCGGGTAATCCCAATTCTTTTTGATGGATTGTATATCTTTTTTTGGGGAAATATTTCCCATATCCTCTTGCAGTTGGAATATTCTGTTGTTAGGGGGTATACGGTTTAATTGGCGCTTTTTAGCTTAGTCGAATATCGTTCAGCATGGCGATATGCACCTTTGGATGGGTGCTAATTACGACTCAGGATTATCAATTAGCAGATATATCTGCCTCTTCTCAAGCCGTCTCCCAGTTGACTGTTGGTAGTACAAATTTCGGAAGCCCATCCCCTAAATGTCAAAGGAGCCAATTATACCCCGAGAATGTGGCGCGTTGTTCTTTGGATAATTAACTATACAAACACTACAAGCAAGTCTGCACTGGGAATATATCGCTTCTATCCGATTCAGACGCAACTCGTGGCTTACCGGCTGCAGGAAACCTTATTATCACATATGCATTGGCAACAACACTAGAACAACCGTTGAATTCGTCAACCCTGGCATATTTGAGCTGCCTGAAGAACAGCAGCAAAATAGCCGACGCCGCCGGGCTGTACTCCGTACATACTGAAAGTTTTACTTAGGGAAACTGAGAGCAAACATTTGTTGACCGAAAGCAGCGAGTTGAGTATCATTTTCTCCATGTTTGAAGCTGGCAGCGAATTAAAACAGTGACCTCAAAATAATGGCAGGTTGACTTTCTGTTTTCCTTTCTTCGCGAATCTGCGTATGTTGTATTGCCGAAAAGCTGAAATCCTTATCAGTCAGTGAGCATAGCTTGTTTGTTACCATACCCAATTGCTCACAGCAAGCAACCTTGACCGTCCCTTCTTAGGCACCATCGAACTCAGTCGCATGAAACACGTCTCTGGGTTTATTGCTTTACATGCCTTTTCTAACTTAGCCACCTGCCTGTGAATGTGTCATTTTCACATCGCAGCATCAGAGATCAAAAGATTCATTTGATTGAGCTTACGTATGTATGCCTGAGAGCCGGTCTACGATGAGCATCAGAATGGAGTTATATCCTTGTGGCCTACATTTCAGATACCCAAGCAAACAGGCCTTTTTGCAACCCCGGGTTGCTGAAGATGATGCAATGTCGCTCAGTGCTCAAACACTTTGCTATCTAAATCGTTATTCATTTGGCTAAATATGGTTCTGGCTCCTGGTCCGGCCCCAAAACGCAATCAATCCTGTGAGCTATAGCATAACAGGATATAAATATCTTCGATTGCCAGATTGCCACACTGGCTATTCATTCTAGCCATGGCAAATATAACTAATATTTGCCCGGAAGAGAGCGGTCTGATTGTGGTTTTTCCCTTGCAAGAAATCCACCTTTAGAAAATTCATACTCAAAACGGAAATAACCCAGTTTCAGCCCAATTTACCTCAGTCGCCCATAGATGCTGGGACTTCTTGCGTTCAATCCTGCTAACAATTCTGGGGCGTCGCGCTTATCTTGTCAGCATTGGCACTTCGAGCTCTGAACCATATATTACGGTCCTGTCTTCGGGACAAAGCGCAAGCGAAAAAAATCTGCAAACGATCGAAGCTTGAGTGCCCGACCATCGAAGATAAAAAAGCTTCGAATCGCATTGGACGATGTGTCTCTACCACCGAGTCTTCTACTCATGCAACCACTCAAGTTACACCCTCGCCTACAACTGCTACCATGTCCTCTTTCAGCTGCAACGGATAAACGATCCCCGGGAACGCAGGAACTATAACATTCCCTTTGAACTTGACCCTAATTGTGGGCCCTCGGCAAGGAACACCATCGGTCCCCTTTATTCACAACATTCATGCGATTGCTGCCGGCGCAAGAATCGAGAAAAAAGATTTTTTGAGGGTGCAAGTTGCTTTTTTGTAGGGACAGGTGGAAGGACTTAAAACGACATGTCTTTTCTCCCTTTTCTGGTATTCGAGGAGTTTGGTTTTTTTGTTTTGTTTGGGCATAATAATAGGCGAAAAAGCTTGTTCATGTGTCATTGGGGATAGTTTTGGTATAGACATTTTGTGGGGAGATGCCAATGCGCAAATTAGAGGATGCTAGGCTCTCGCCATTGTCCTTCTCATTATTTGATCCTGGTTGATGCTGGAATTGACAGCATGTGTTTGACAAAAGATGGGCGAATTGGAGTTTGGGGTTTGTCTACGCGTGCGTTAAGATACCTCTCAAGTCATAGGCATGTATAATAATATCAATGTCGGTCTAATTGACAAATAGTTATGCCATTGCAGGCCACATGATTGACCCAGTCAGAATTGTTGAAGGGTAATTCGCAAATGCCTAACACGGTCAACAGTTGTTAATGCGCGAGATAGTTATTGAAGGTGACGATTCCTGCTGGCACCTTACCACGGAACAAGTAAAACGAGGATCTCATATTGTACAGCTCCAGTGCCTGAGACAGCCTTCAAAAGAAGCGATACCTAGAATTTAAGACAAAATGAGACTTGACGGAGAGCGCAAAGCCTGAATGGGGTATAGAGGACAGCTTTGGTAATAGACAAGGGTTATGGCCACTTGAACGAGGTGTATAATGCCAACCAGTCAAGAAAATATGCCAGATATCAATTATTTATTACAATGCAGTCTCCCTGAAATGTTCAACATATGATCATAGAAAAAAACGAAAACTTAAGAAGAGCCCCATGTCACGACCGAATATATGATTCCGGGCTTTGCTTCATGAATCGAACGCCATGCACTCCGCGAAATAGAACACAAGGGAAATAGGTATGTGTAAACCGAAACAATTAAAAAGGAAATGACACCAGTCGGCCAGGGATCTCTATGAGATACAAGAAAACAAGGAAAAATATAAGCAAGGCCAGAAGAGGCAGCTAAACGATCAAGCAATATATATTTAATGTCTCGCCCCGCATCCACATCCTTCATCGGCTATATAATTGACGGCTTCGCTTCTCTTTGAGAGGCTACGCTTCTTGAAATCGCCGTGGTAGACATCGAGTTCGTCGACAACGACATCATCGGTGAGAGGCTCACCCATCCAGGAATAATCGTGACTGGCGGTATTGGGCTTGGTTTTGGTGTCTTTCAATTCTCTGGTGATTGCACCCAGATCCAGATCCAGATATTTGGCTAGGAAGCCGCCAACTTCGGTGTTTTCGTGATTACCAACAAGGTCAAGGGCATCATGGGGAGCTGACGCATAGATATTCACATCCGCGGCTATGACCAGATTATTATGTTAGATGGATGTCTTATAAACGGAACATTTAAGAGTAGAAATAAGCAAAAAGACCTACCGGAATGTCCATGGGTGGCCCATCCTATCTGAGCTCTTCTGCTGACCATATCCGCGAAGACGTACGCAACAGGGAACAGGCCGCCAGCACCAATAAGTAGATTGATTTCGGCGTCTGTCGCATCAAAGATTCCAAGCCCCTTTTCGACAAGTTGATGACGAATGTAGTCACGCTGTTCGTCTTTAGACGCAAATTTCCCGTCCTTCTCAAGGTACTCATGAAGTTTGACCTCTAGATATTCAGACGAATGAGTGGCATTCCCAAGGATGCTTGGATACCATTTATAATCGGGATATGATTCATGAAGCTGTCTGGCTGCAGCTAAGCCTCCAGTCTCATGGTCCGATGTGCTGACAAGTACACCGGGTGTGGAATCAGTTTCAAGGAATTCTAGGACAGCAGCGAAAGTTTTGTCGTACTCTATAACTTCGTGAACTTGAGCAGCAGGGTCATTGCCATGACCAGCATGATCGATACGGGAGCCTTCAATCATTATAAAAAAACCTTTGTCGCTGTCGCGAGTAGCATCGCTTAAAGCTTTTAAGGCTGTACGAGCCATTTCTTCCAAAGAAGGGTATACATCATTTTGGGAGCGGCGGTCAATCTCGAAGGGAATATCTTTTTCAGCGACAAGGCCAAGCAATGGAAGTTGAGCCGCGCTGCCCATTTTGAGTGCATCAAAACCTTTGCGATCATCGATATATGAGAAGCCCTTTGATTTGGCAAGTTTAACAATATCCTTGTCATCACGGCGACAGCTTCCAGAAGTAGAGTTTGGGAGGAAATGGCATCTTCCCCCTCCGAGGATGAGATCAACCTGACGTCCTAGAGGGTATTCTCCAATTTGGTGTTCGGCAATCAAATCCTCATACGAACGCATGTTGACATGGGAAGAAAAGCATGCTGGAGTCGCATCTGTGATTCTAGTCGTAACAACCAACCCCGTCATATAACCAGCGGCCTTCGCAGCCTCAAGAATGGTCCCGCATGGGCTATTATCTGGCAGCACAGAAATGGCACCGTTATAGCTCTTCTTCGCACAAGAAAATGCCGTCGCTCCCGCCGCAGAATCGGTAATCAAGCTAGATGACGATCGCGTTCGTGATTGTCCGATATGATGTTTGTCCAAAACGAGAATATCGTCAATCGGGAGACCGTCCTGCCACTGTCGGAAGCTTCGTGTCATGGACAAGCTCGTAGGGCCCATTCCGTCAGATACCATGAAAATAAGATTTCGTTTTCCTGAAGGTTTCCCACCAGGAACAAATCTTCCTTCATTGTTACCCGCCGATCGTTGATGCTGGTATACGACTGCGAGGATGATAACGGCTGCGGTTGCTATCAAAGCCCATGAAAACAATCCAACTTCGCGCCAGAATGCTGCCCCGCGACGACCCTGGTTGCGGTTCGTGCGCTCGCCGGTTAGAAGAGCGTCCTCTTCTGCATCGCTCCGTTCCGCTGAGTGGTCGGAGGATGGGCGTGGGACGAGCAAGGGTTCGTTCCGGGTCATTCTGGCGAATAAACGCCTCGTGGAATCGGAGAACTGGGATAGGGTTAATGACAGCCCCAGGGGCGACTGAGTATTAGTTATATCAACGAGAGGCAATCAAGTTAGGTCATAGTAAGTAAGAGGAGGCGACGGAAAGGACGTAAATGGTAACTAATGTTGACGTTGGAGATACCAGAACTGTTCTCAATGGTTCTCGTCACACACGCACGCCAAGCCTTCTCCTTGGTCACTTGATGGTTCAAGAACAACAACCCCCCCAACTGGCGCGGTTTGCAGCGTTCAAAAAGGCATCAAAATGGGGGTAGCGTTGTTTTGAATATTCATAAACGCAGCCACTTGAAGCTGCTCATCTACGAAATGGAGCGCCATGTTTATAATACGGCTACGAGCATTTCTTCTAGCCATCGTCCTAGTTCTCTGAGGTATAATCATAGAAAACATCTCTCTAAATTATACAGCAGAAATTGTTTAAGTAATTGCAGACAGAACGTACTGCCAGTGCCCCCTCGAGTCTTATCAATACTTCTCCTTCTCGCCAGACCTAGCCTTTCCATCCTACGGGTATCAAGGCAGCAGCAACTTCCCGCACACCTCGCTCCGTAGCGAGAAGGTTGAACTGCGCAGCCGCGTTTCTCGTGTCTTGAATCTCGACTCGTAACCCAAGCTGGTTGATATGTCTCCTGGTCTCCGGTGAGATGGGCCGTATAGTTCCACCAAGGCCGAGAATAAGTAGATCTGCACAACGCACACATAAAGGGAAAAAAGGGTCAGCAAACAAAAATGGGTAAAGGAAAAAAGCTAATGAGCACAGGGACAATTGAAACGCACCGGGCTTTGGCCACATCAAACTCAGAACACCCCATGCATCTTCTCCAACCTCCCATTGTCCCTTCTCATTCACCATTGCTCCCTTTCCAGCCTCCCACGGTCTCCATGCAAACACTTCGCCGTCGACTAGCAAGCATCCACTCCCATCAGTGATCTTAACCCCATTATTCAGATGAAATCCATTATTCAGACAAGCATCAATCGCCGTAGACGGAGTTGCAATGTTGGCAAACACATCCAGCGCCCCAAGGTCTGTACGTATGCTGGTATCGGTTTGCGGATCTTCCGGGGGCGGAGGCCCACGATAGCGGGATTTCGGCTTCAAATCTGCGGTGGTGAGATTTGAACGGCGACGCGTTGGTGGCGGCCGGGGTGCCTGAAACAATGGCTTTTTGTTGTCATTGTTATTGTCATTGACATTGCCATTGCCATTCTCCCGACCGAGCGCTGCGGTCGTGGAACTTATCGCGCGAGAAAAGGGGGAGATGAATGGGTTGGAAGTTCGGGAAACCGGACATTGGCGGAGATATGTTCGCGGCGAAAGCCTCCTTTCGGGTACCGCGACAGATGCCCGCAAAGCCCGGAGGAGTTGGGCGGACGGGGAATGCATTGCCGAATGCGGCAGTTAGGAGAAAGACACAACTTGAGAGCGATTGGAATGGTTATCTGGAGGTGGTTTCCCCGGTTTAGCCACAGTGCCTCCTGGGTCCTGACTTTTCCGCGATAACTCACCTCGATCACCTTGCTCCAATTTGCCCATGCATCAAGTTTAGCCCAGTGAAGCTGCCGTTGGTAATCACACAGCCCACTTATTTAGTTAATGTTCATCCCATCCAATGTACGGAGAAATGGTGGATAAGTGCCCAAAGCATCCAAATGTACTCCGTAGACGGAGATGGTTAAAGGCGGCGGCAGTTAACTAGTTATAGTTAACCTTGTTATCCGCCATTTAACTACGGCTTAGCTAGCTGGCCAATCAGCTCTCTACTAAAATATTGTGCGATACTATTGGCCAGTCTGACAAGCCAAGACCCAACAAGGCTTGGGTGGCATGAGATAATTTTTTCGGCGCGAAAATCGAACGATTTGTCTCGGTGGCGCAATTGGTGAGCTTAAAATCCTCTGAAATTCGCTCACCCCGAAACCCATTTTCTAAATATCAATACAGGTTAGCGCGTTCGACTGTTAATCGAGAGGTTGAGAGTTCGATCCTCTCCTGGGACGGTGTTATTCTTCTTTTTTTTTCATTTTTTTTTTTTTCTATATTGCTCTTGAAGCATCTGCCCATGTCTGCCAAATGTTACACCAAGAAAGCAGCCTTAAGATTGGGTTAGAAACCTGGTATTCCGCCTTTAATTAATGAGTTAGGCAAGGCAGCCCGGCAGTTAGTGTAATTACATAGTTACCTGTACCCTTTTTAGAGGCGCCAAGGCGGCTGTCTTCACAGACATCAATTGACTTGTGGGCCTTCAATGCAGTCCGAGGTACACAGGCGAGCAACAAGCCTCAAGAGTGTGACTAGTTGGAGAGATCACCCTTTCAAGTCCTTCTACCAACAAAATGAGACATAACAAAGTGATGCATTGCATTGGCTAGCTAATTCTAACAATCATTAATTCTAGAACTCTAGTGCTTCCAGTGTGTCCCGGGAAAGTAGCGTGTAAAGGAAAAAAGTTGAAATTAGTATTAAACTGTCCCGCCCAGTGAAGGAAAATAACTCTTAGGAGGGTTCAGAGCACGTTCAGAGAAACAGAAAACAGCACAAATTAAAAAAAAAGGAGCATCATGAACTTCATCCCCAGTGCTTTTAAACGGCTTCCCGCAATGAAAAAATAAAAGAAAATTAGAAAATGACCTGTACGCCTCCGATGATGAACCGTTGGTAAATGCTAGGAATGGATGCAATATTCAGCGTGAAGTGGAAGTCGTCCCTCATGGTATCCTGTCCCTTGACTCCTCCTCTCATGTCTGTAGCTCATCAATTTAGTTGACATGCGAGGTGTTTGATTTAGTGGTTTTGGCCTTTGACGTCTGAAACTTTAGATGAACGCTGTCCCAAAGATGGCCGAGCCGGTTTGGTGTCTGGAACATCATCGCCGTTGGCATTTTCTTCATCTGACTGGCTTGAGCTGTCCTCGCCTCCAGCTGTAGCTGACGCAGTCCGGAGACGCTCTGCACGCACCTGTAGGACTTGTGCTTCTGCAGCTGCGCGTTGGGCTCTGATTTGCTTTCGCCACATACTAGCATATCGGCCTTTCATCGCAAGTAGCTGCTCGTGAGTTCCCTTCTCAATAACTTGGCCGTTGTGAAGGACAAGAATCTGGTCTGCGGTAGTGATAGTGCTCAAACGGTGCGCAATGACAAGCATTGTGCGTCCTTTTGATAGAGTAGACAATGCATCCTGAATATGTTCTTCTGTGTCAGTATCAAGGGCAGCTGTAGCTTCGTCGAGCAGAATAATGCGGGGGTCTTTCAGGATAGTGCGTGCAATAGCCACACGTTGCTTTTCACCGCCACTCAATCGAAGGCCACGTTCTCCAACCTTCGTCTCATAACCGTCCGGGAACGTAAGAATCCTATCGTGGATGCTAGCAGCACGGCAAGCAGCATATACATCTTCATCAGTTGCCGTCGGGTTCGCGTATTTCAAGTTGTACATCAGAGTCTCGTTGAAAAGAACTGTGTCCTGGGGTACAACGCCAATGTGGCTACGAACCGAGTCGATTGTGACAGTGTTAACTTCGCGGCCATCAACCAGGATCTCCCCTGAAGTAGCATTATAGAACCGGAAGAGGAGACGGAACACCGTTGACTTGCCACCTCCAGACTCGCCTACAAGAGCCGTAGTAGTTCCTGGCTGACAATGGAAACTCAAACCAGTCAAAGCCGGCTTCCGGGAGTCATACGCAAATTTGACATTGTCAAATTTGATATCTCCCCTGCAACCCGCTAACTTGGAAGCTGAAGGTCCATCCACAACAGTTGGCTGTTCTCTAAAAAGTTCCAGCAATCGCTCTGAATTAATTAGGGCAGATTGGATTGATCGGTAGAATGTGCCAAAGAAATTCAAGGGGCCTTGAAGCTGGGCCATATATGTCAAGAGTGCGACAAACTGGCCCACCTTTTGCTCGCCTGTGGCGACTTGAAATGCAGCAATGAAGCATGTTATCATCAGCCCTATCATGAAAACAGTGTTCTGGGTGGTGTTCAGCAATGTCAGTGAGAAGAGAACCTCATACTCTGACATTTGGAAATCTTTCACCGCCCCGCGGTAACGATTGAATTCATACTGCTCGGCGTTGAAATATTTCACTGTTTCATACGAAACCAATGAATCATTCCTACAAAAAAAACCCACATTAGGCAACCGCAGCCTCTTCCTTGCAAGTGACAAAGAACAAAAAAAAAGGAGCTGCACTTACTTGACTGCATCTTCTTGTCTGTTTGCATTGACCATCTGGCGTCGGATCTCTGCCCTCCATTGTGCCATGCGCACTGTCACGTAAAGATAGACAAAAGTGACAACAGTCACCACCAATGCATAGTACACGTCGAACATGATCAGAAAATATCCGATAGCAACGCACAAATCAACAAGCATTGGCAACACTTGGAAGGTCACTTGCTCCAGAAAAGTGTTTATGGAATTGCCTTTGTTCAATGCTGAAATCACCTCACCAGTTTTCTTTCCGAGATGGAAGTCCAAACTAAGCCCGTGCACATGCTCAAATGCTGCTGTTGAAAGTTCCATATAGGAATATTGACTGACTGGAATCCATAGGTATTGCCGCAACGAACCGATCAAGCCTTGATTTCCTTGAAGCCACCGAGAAAAGATATAGAGGCATATTCCTCCCCAAGGGATGTGGAAGGATCCATCATTGCTGGAAAGGACGTTTATGATGACACCGACTTGAATCGGCACTAGTACGTTGACTACTCGCTGCAATACCACAAGGCAAAAGCAAAATACCACTATCATCTGCAATTGGCGGGATTTGGATGGCCACAGGTAGGGGAAGAAGATGGAATATCCACTGAGGTATTCCCACCAACTAGTTGAGGGAACAGATGCTGGTCGAACCCACGCGGCTTCTGCCTCAACGGGCTTGGAATTTTGAGGCTTCAAATTCTGGTGGGACGAGCCGTACCCATTGCCGTTTGAACCATTGTTGAAGCCGGCTTCAGAGTTCAACAATCTTGTTGTTTCTGCGGAGTCACCGAAGCGGCCATCGTTGTTTCCTGGCCAGCCAACAGAGTTTACGGCGTAAAGCAGGACAATCCCTACCAGGATCAAAAGGCGAGCAATACCGATGGCAACCTCAATTGATTCCCAGCCTGTTATGTTTTTCCTGAAAGACCCACCACGCGGATCGCCGACAACTGGTTCATGGTGCGGACCCGTATAGATCGCGAGACGCGCTGCTAAAATAGCCAATTCCAGAGGCACAGCCAATATCCATGGATATAATTGGGCGAATGTCGGTGACGGCGAGGTGTCGATTAGAGATATCAATAGGATGGTCCATGCGAAGAAGGAGCCCACGATATAGACCTAGCAGAGGACTCATCAGCATATTCGATGCGGAAACTTTGACAGTCTACATACCACCACAGATTGTCCCGCCCACCAATGTTGTTCGCGACAAATGATGACATGAATCATAGTCAAAGCAGCATCCCCAGCAAATGTTAACAAAACACCGACTGAGAGCCATTTGAAAGCCAGCTTTGTGGTATGCGAAAAATCCGCGGTCAATTGGGTTGCGAGAACAGCTGCACTGCGCATCCGTATAGGAAGAGGCCTGCCACCAGGTCCTGTTGTCACCGTTGCATTGCTCTTGATCTTCTTGGCGGATATGATTGAGCTGGCTATGAAAGCTATGGCAAAGACAACGACGATGATGATAGGTGAAAATGTTTGGAGGTACTGCAGGGCTTTTCTGAGAGCTGCATTCTCGATCTGGGGCCGCAGGCCGTTGCTGGTGGCAGCAGACTCCATGTTTCTATTGAGCCCAATACCCCTTTTTCTATGCAAAAGTCACTGCAACTAGGCCGTTTCCATGATACGAGGTGGGCGCGGTTGAAGAGGATAACGATTGACGCGAAAGGCAAATAAAAAGACCGGCGAGATAGGCACTCGGGAAAACGATAGTCACGAAATTGAATATCAGGTGGACATGGAACACGATGCCTGAAAGAGGTAAGGAGGAAACGACTGCGAATTGAAGAGTCTAGGAGGCCCTGTCCCGAAAACGGCGAGTCGACGAGGATGGTCAAGCACAACGCAAGGGGCAGGAACTGAAGTGAGAACGCACAATTAGAAAGATGACAGGGCAGAGCAGATGGCAATGGAGGGTTTTGTCAGGATCAAGAGCAGCTCGGGGAGCAGGAGGCAGTGAAAAGGTGCTCTTTTTCCGAGGGTGAACGGAAAGTGCGAAGACAAGGGCGGGGAGGCAGTTACCCAACGTCACAGAGGTGACAACTGTTGCGGGATGGTGGTACAGGAAGAGAGCACAGAGGCGAGAGCCAGGGTGAACAAGCAGGTGAAAGGAGAAGAGAAAGACGAGGTGACCAGAGAAGTGAAGAGGGAGAAGTCTTGTGGATGTGAAGGGAGTGGCGTATCGAGAGAGTTGGAGTTGGAGATGGAGATGGAGAGAGAGAGCGGTTGATGTTTGAAAAAGCTGCAGCTCCCAACTCAATCTTGGTCTCCTGACTGGCGCGGAGAGATCCTAACAAAGTCAAATATGGGGGATCACCAGCTGGGAAGCAATTGCGGTCTTCTCGGTGGCAAAGACAGAAAAGCGGGCGGGCCTTTTCTCTTTGCTTCAATTGCAAGGGGAAAAGAAAAAGCCTGGTTTTTTGCTACAACTTGAAGAACAGGGAGAGGGAAAAAAAGTGTCAACCGGTAGTTAACAGTTAACTAACTATCAACACACAGTCTGCGCCCTCTTTTATTTTTTTAAATTTTTTTCCTCCCTCCCATCTATGCTCCTCGCCCATTCCTCCCAATTATAATCACCCACACCTTCTCAGAAACTGATTAGGTGGTGTTTTCCCTCCGTTTTTCGGTCTGCTGGGCGGTGAGTGTCTTGCATTGGAACCAGCTTTGCTTAACTAACTAGTTAGCAGCTTCGCGGCCCCCCTCCCCCCTAGGGCGGTGAGACAGGCAAGCCGGAAGTGCATCTATATCTTCTTTTCTTGCGCGCAGGCAGAATCCCGAGGCCAACTCCCAGACGCACGATTGCGCAGGGCTCGCGTCTCTGGAGTGGGATCGGAGGTATCGAGTACCTCTTTGGAACACGCGCTGTCTACACAAAGGCCCGGTACCGAGTACATTGTCTTTGTCACGGAGGGTCCAGAGTAAGAAAAGGTAAAACGGGCCAAAAAAGAAAAAAAAGAAAAAAGGAAAGAAAAAAGAAAAGAAGAAGAAAAAGAAAAAGAAGCCACTATGTGTCCGCATGCTTATGGTCTGGACCTGGGGGGGAAGAAGGGGGGAGGGGATACTACATGTTACAGGGATTGACAGCGAATACCCATCCCGGTCCACGCTGGCCCTGCTGTGTGGAATCAGGCACACACCTGCGACTGCACGGCTTTTGAAAATATTTGGAAAAGGACATGTCCTCATGCCAATCAGCGTGGGGTTCACCGTGTCAAAAAGTTACCTTACCTGGAGCCACGCAGTGGTCTGTGTTCCTCCGCCCGTCGGCACGGCCAGGTAATTATATGAAACTTCGGGTAGACAGTTAAGTACCTACATATGTATGTAGGTATCAGCAACACAGCGGTTCCTGACTCCCGACTTGGGAGCATTCGAGGATCAAAACTCCTTTCATATATTCTTTGAATCGCAATACTGCACATCCCACTCCGACTGCAGGGACATCATTCTTGCCATTGGTGCTTCTTCGGCTTGAATCGCAGTGAAGCATTCTCGGCGCATCTCAGCGTGCTTGGTCTAACTGACGCAGCCCGACGAGCCATCCCACATCCAGTTAAAAGAGGAAAAATCGAAGGATGACACGTCAGGCGGATCGAATTTCGCAACTCTTTACATTGTCTTCCCTATGATATCACTCAAATTCGAGATGCAGGAGTTTATGCATGCAGAACCAACTGTGGGAGGGACCGATATTTTTTCGAGGGTTCTAGCGCGTCTAACAAGGCTTCTAGCATTTAAGACAGGGATTTTAACCGAGTCCTGATGAGAAGATCGCGAAATGAGGTCGCAGATGATATTATTCTTGAATCTTCAACCTCAGAATACGAGTTGATCTGCAGAGCCATATACGGAGATGTAGGTTTTTTTTTTTTTCATTTGGCATCTTTTGGTTGGGAAATGCTTCACGGGAACGGGCTTTCATCACCCTGCAAGATGCTTGCGCCTGGGAAAGAATAATAGTAATACGGGATAGCGACATATAGCTAATAACTACATCTTACTCACGATCCTTGCCAGGCCCACTTGCAATGCCCATCAAAAGCGAACTGGGGAAAGCATTCTTTTTGGCGGGTCGCCGTCGAATGCAACAGGGAGCAAATTCCTGGTCCCGTTGAAAGGTCTCCCCGCGTGGGGTCAAATCCGCAATATGATCGAACAAACGGCGCGCCTGACGACCAGGTGCAAAACCTCGGTCAACGATGGCCTCCGGACCGAGATGTGACGTTTCTCTGACAAAGCTTCTCCAATATGCGCCCCCTCCAGCCATCCATGACTATATGTGAAGGCAAGCTAGGCAAGGGGCATTTTGTTGCTCCACAGTTAGTTATAGTTACATACATGACAGTAGCGTCTGTGCCTGGTTGTTAACTAAGTTGCGGAGGAGCTCTTGCGTGCCAACATAAAAAGCTATTTTAACTACATAGTTAACTAGTTAATTAATAACTAGTTAGCAGGTTCTGATATATCCATACACTCCGGGGAAAGAGAAGGTTGGAAGTGAGGATAGTTGCTGGAAACCAATCTGAATGGAGTTTCACTCCGGAGGTATCGGAGGATTCGGAGGAATTGATAGTTAACTAGTTGAATGCATAGCTAGCTGTTCACCAGTTGATGTCGTGAAGTTAGCTAACTAAATTGTAAAGCTCTGATGGGGAGAGAAGTTGCCCAGGAGCCAGAAGCTCTAGACGCCATGACACATTCTCAACTCGGGTGCTGTCTCAGAACCCGCTCAGAGCTTGTGCTGGCCAGACCTTTTGCCGCTGGGCACCCCGATCACAGGACCTTTTCAACATCGATCGCATAAAGCTAACTAGCTAGTTATTTGAGAGGGGAATCTGGGAAATGGCCGGGCCACAACCTTTTTCTCCCCCAGTGCCAAGAGACTGTGTAAGCTAGTGGAACCTTCGTTCAACTTAACCAGAACGCTGCGGCTTGAACTGATCACATCCAACCAAAAGAACCGCTCAGGATCGCAGCAAGAAGTATCAAAGAAATGGAGCACCAGTGCACATGACATCGAAACACTCACTCAATGCCAATGACAAGCTGTTGCCTTCGTCCTGCAGCTCTTGAGGGGAACATGGATCGTTGGTCGCCTCCAGCCTCTTGCTCGCCCCGCCACCGCCATTACCACCTGAGCACATGAGACAATGGCAGACTCTCCGCGGAACCAGGGCCCTGCGAACGCAGCTGCCCCTCCCCCAGCACCTCCACTGCCTCCAGCTCCCCCTCCGCTGCCGCCACAGAGATATGCCACCAAAGCAACAAACGCGTTTGCACGGTTTGCCCATCCTTTTTTCTACGGGTCACGCCCGCCCAGCCCGCAGCATAACTCTCCTCGTGTGGCCGGCCCTGCAACCCCGGGCGCGAAGCATTCCACTTCCACGTAAGTTCCCGGCGTCACGCCCGCCCCATCTCTGTCCACAAGACCATCCATCTCTCGATATGGCGAGGTTGTGATGAACTCCCAAGGTTTCTGATATTTGTTCTTCAAATTCTTCATAGGCCCGGAGCTTCGCCCATAGTTGCCCACAAGACCGGGATACCGATTGCAGCCCTTGACGTATCCCCTCAGCGCACCCACGCCATTCTTGCCGGTAGAGAGATCCTGAAAACGATCAGAGTGACTCCCGATTATTGCTCCGAAGAAGTCAATATCCGTGGCGCCGTAACAGGATACTCTGCAACCCACAACGCGTCCCCGGCACTCTCGTCTAAATTCAAAGACCAATTGCCAGCAAAGGACGTCAAGTGGTCGAACGGAGAATATGATCAGATCATCGCGACGGCGGCGACCAACGGCCGCATCGCCGTGTTTGACTTGAACCGCGCTTACGTAGAACTGGGTCGGTTCCAAGAACACACGCGCCAGGTTCATAAACTCGCCTTCAATCCCCACAGGGGGGCGTGGCTTTTGTCGGGCAGTCAAGATGCAACGACCCGGATGTGGGACTTGCGTGTTTTTTCGGGCACGAGGGCCGCGGTGAATTTTGGTAGCAAGCATCGTTTCAATGGACATAGTGAGGCGGTGCGGGATGTGCGGTGGTCGCCTGCCGATGGAGTAGAATTTGCGACAGCCACGGATAGCGGAGCCATTCAGCGGTGGGATGTGCGCAAGGAGAATGCTCCCTTGATGAAAATCAATGCGCACGAAAAAGCATGCTCCGCGATCGACTGGCATCCAGATGGAAAGCACTTGGTTAGCGGGAGCGCGGACCGCCTCGTCAAAGTTTGGGACTTCTCGTCAACGGATCGGAGGCAGAAGCCTTGTTTTCAGCTTCGCACGCCTCAGTCAGTCTTAAATGTCCGAT
The DNA here is from genome assembly GCA_001430945.1 of Amauroascus niger. Classification (NCBI taxonomy): domain Eukaryota; kingdom Fungi; phylum Ascomycota; class Eurotiomycetes; order Onygenales; family Onygenaceae; genus Amauroascus; species Amauroascus niger. Next base: position 171,462 of record LJPK01000901.1, on the reverse strand, counting down.
GGCGCCCAGCTTCATGGACCGGAGATGATGCAGATACGGGAGATTGGCAGTCTACACAAGTGTTGACAGCTTACGATCAAGAAGACCCCCGCATTCATCTGTGGGATTTTCGGAGGCCATATCTTCCTTTTAAAGAGTTTGATCATTACGGTCGTTCCGCCACGGACATGCTATGGCTGACAAGCGATTTGTTGTGGTCTGTCAACAGTGAAGGGGTGTTTACACAAGCAGACATCAACCATGTGCCTCAAGTTGTCCAGCGGCACAGACCTTGCGCTGTAGCGTGGAATCCAAATGGTGGTATCGCGTTTGCCCACCAGCGGCCTAGGAGGTGCCAGCCCAGTACTAACTTCAACCTGGCTGAATTTCTTGGCTATGATGCAAGTGCCGGCCCACATGAGAAGAATGCAAGTTTTACGGACGACGCAGCAGATGAACCTCCACTGGCCTCTAATCGAAGGCGGTCAAATAGGATGACATACTCTAGGCTATCCAAGTCACTCAGCGGCGCCTCTTCTATCTCTGAAGACGAGTTCCCCCAGGTTGTCCCTCTCGAAAAGGCCGTTGCAAAGAGTGGATCCTACGAACCAATAGAGACTGGAATAATTGGGCAATTATCCGGCGTTACCCTCGATCAGGATATTTTCGCATATCTTGCACAAAACTATTCATGTCTATTGACCAATTCCTTGACTCAAGGCGCTTCGCCAGCCGCAGTAAAACCGTTCTTAGCCAACTTTGATCACAATGCTGTGCAAGCTGATAGTATGGGTTTGTATAAACTCGGTCGGACGTGGAGAATTTCCAAGTATGTTGTTTCGATGGAACTTGCGACTCGTGCACAGAAGCAACAAGGACACGATGATCGGGCAAATGATCAGCAATTATCGAAGGATGAGCAGATTGGTGAAAAGAGGCCGGTGAACAAGGATTCGTTAGTAGGAAAGGTTTCAAGCCGGTTGTTTGAAGGGGTGGCTGAGGCGAATTATCAAGGTCTCGCCACCCCTGAGATTGATATTAGATCAGACGTTACCACTCCGCTTGTACGTTCTGTACATGACGTGTCTGTGAATGAAGCTGGGGACAATGAGGGCGACGATTTGAAAGATAAATCCCCAGAACTTAAACCCTTATCACCCTCAGTGGTAGCGCCTGATAAATGGTTGGACCAAGCAGCCGCACCCGATGAAACGCCTAAAGATGTTAGGGAAAATGAGCCACAGTCGACGGACGACGGTATCGCTGCTTCTCGCAGCTTGTCACCTGAAAGACTAACAGAGCGGGAACTTGCTCAAAAAGAACTGTTCGCTGATGGACTCAGATCTGCGCCACGCGCAATTGCTCGTCGTGCAGACTGGAGACTTCAAGAAGATGGAGGTTTTGATAGACGCAATGGTTTACGGCAACAGGATTATGACCAGCGAACGGAAGAGAAGAGGGCTGCTCTTCAAGATTTTAAATCGATGCCCAAAGGTGTATTATCTTTGGATACATTGTCTCATGGGGGTAGCAGGCCCCCTCAGCCGGTACCGTATGCCCGGCATGATTCCGCAGAAAGTTTTGTTATGTTTTCAGCTTCAACAGATAGCTCTCACCGTGCAAAATCTCTTGCTGATGAAGCTTCTTCTTCTCCTCAAAGAAGACCGGACGCCTCACATTTGGGGGATAGCCCTTGGTCTGCGGTTGGGGAAAGTTCATTACGCAGCATTCCTGAAATTGAGGACAATTCTCCGTCTAGAGGCAGAGAAGGGAATCAGAGTGATCCGTCATTGAGTGGAATTTCATTTGAAGATATCTCGCCCGGCCCGGATATCATACATCTCGAACGGCCTCCTGTACCTCTTCCATTTCTCACAGAGTCCACGCCAACCAAGGATGCCTCCAAAGATAATCCGTCAGGAGACATGTCTGCCCCGTTGTTCGACCAAACTAGATCTGAAACAAGATTTAGCCCATATGAAAACTTTCTTACCAAAACGAACGATCTACCTCCTTCGGTCACTTCCGAATACCCACCTTGGAGTCCACAGTCTATGCTAAGGGAGACTATAAGATATTATTCCTCCAATTCCACAGTTGATCTGGCCAGTGCGGTTCATTTTCTCCACAAATTACACGTTCTATTTCGCTCTCTTGATCATATTATTCCATATGAAGAACGGCAGTTGATATTCCAGTCATACAACGAACAACTTTTACGCCGAAAAATGTTTATTGAAGCTGCTGAAGTCCGACTTCAATGCACACCGGCTTATCCCGCTGTTTACGATTATGCTCAAAAGGACATTTTTATCAATGTTTATTGCTTTCAGTGCCATAAACCATACGAAAATCCAATACGGGATAACAAACTATGTCACCGCTGTAATGTTGCACAGTCGCCCTGTGCAATCTGCATGAGCCGCAATCCGCCGGAAGACTGGCTTATGCAAGCATCTGATTTAATCAACGCTTCTGCCCCAACCTGCAACTCCAACTCAACACTTTCCGCTGCACAATCCCGATCGGAAGAGACTCCGTTGAGCCCATCCGCTCTGAACCCCGCAGTACGCAAAAAAGAAGAGCCTAGACCGTGTCATAATACAGCCCGCACGCATGGTTTAACGCTATGGTCATGGTGTCAAGGATGCGGTCACGGTGCGCACACTGCCTGTCAGATAATCTGGCTCAGTGACATGTCATTCAGCGAGGGCGGTTGCTCCACTCCTGGCTGTGGTCATGACTGTGGGCCCGGCCCAGTTCGGGAACGAGCCCGTGCATCCAAAAAGATAGCACGGGATATGCAGTCTCTTCGCAGCCCAACTGCATCCTTTGCAAAACGAGATTCTTGGACTGCAGGGGAAAGCAAGGCTGTTGAAAGGGTCAGGGGTATGCTAGGGACTGCGGCTACTCCTGCTGCATTTACATCTGCCGCCTCCTCGCCTACGCCTGTGGTTCCTGGGAGTTGTGTGTCCGCGGTACCGTCTCCAAAGAAAGTTAGGCTTGTTACGCCGGGGGAGCAGGGAAAAAAGCAGGATAATATCACTAATACTAATAGTAAAAAGGGAGGAGGGATTATTCTCAAGGGAGCAAAGAGAGGACGAGCAAGCTAATTCTGTGCGCCAGCCGTAACTCTGAGCCAATCCGCACCACCTGGAGCTTGCACGCGTGGACGGTATACCAAAAAAAGGTCTTGTGCTTGTTGAAAAAGCAATATACAAACAGTTGGGCGGTTCTTCTCTGGCTTCGGGTACATGTCTCTTGACAACTCTCTCCTTTGATTTTCAGGCTCGAATGAGTAGTTACGCCTTTACGGTTGATTAGCATTGCCTTTTTGTCGCTTCCTGTTTTTGCTCTCCATCAATTGTATTTTCCAATCCTGGTTCAAAGCATGTTTCGATCGGCGTACGTTCAGTATGTGCCCTATTCTCTTTATTAGAATAGAAGGGTATAACGCGCCTTATTTTACAGAGTGCCTATCATCTCTTTGCTTCATTTGTCGAGATGGGGTCAGACTTCATTTTTGCATAGCATCCCAGTTTGCCGAGCGAGCGCGCTTTGTTTGCTCTTTGTGTCACTATTAAGACTGACACTTCTTTTTGTATCATTAAGCTTACTTCATTGGATCTAATGCTTCCATTCGGAGCAACTTTTACTGTATGATGCCCGACAAGGTATTTTCCACTTGTTGTGAGGCTTAAAGGGGTTCTTACCTAGGTACCCTCCAGTGCGCTACATGGTGTAGCATGTATGTATTCCGGACAGCACATCCGATGCCTAGAGACCCGCCATGTTCATGGTCTCGGACGGGTAGCGCAAATCGGCGCGATTGCTGATGATACCATTATTTATCTACCTCGATTTACATATCGAGTCCACAATGCGCAATTTCCAATCGCTGCCTGACTTCGACTGAGACACACCTTTGAACGTAGTGACGTCAAGAGAGGCTAGAAAAACAGCACCACACTTCATCTGGTCCGAAAGAGGCAGATGGATGGATGGATAGATCCAGGCGGTCTAGACCTCACCTGCAGGTTCACTGTAAAACATTGAATGGAAACCACACAGAAGACCGGCCATTTGCGCTCAGGAAATTGCAGTTTAATAGCCTGAAATGTTTCATCGAATTTATATCGGATATTCGCTAAAGTCCAACTCCTTATATATAATAAAAAAGGGACAAATATACCTCAAAACCTTCTCTTTTTCTTCGCAGGGCCGCTTTTTGACTCTAGCTGCCGCCTCAACTCTTCTCGTTTTCTGTTTGCCCGTTCTTCCGGAGTTTCGCTGACCGGGATGCCCTCTCCCTTATGTGGTGCAGCAGCCTGTGCTTTGGTCTCTGGCACTGGTGACTTTGACTGTTTTAAAGCTTGAATCTGCCTAGGCGAAACCGTGGTTTTGCCTTTCTTCTTGTCTGATATCTCGTCGGCAGTAGACACATCTTCCTGTGTAGACATTGAAGGGCCGTTGGCTTGACTCTTTGTTGCGGTCTGTTTACGGGAAGATTTCCCGATCATGCCGAGTTTGTTTTGCCGTTTGGCCGGTTTCGGAGTGGCAGGAGGTGACGCTTCAGTTTGGTCACGCGGAGATTCATCGATGGCTGCTTGAGGGTATTGTTTGCTTTTCTCTGGCTTGGGCTCTTCTTTTTTCTTGCCACCTATCTGTCCAAGACCTCGCCCAAGGCGAGCTTTGGCTGGTTTCGTCTTTTCATGTGACGAGGACTTGCCGCTTTCGTCGTCCTCCGTAGGCGTAGGCTTTTGTGGTTTGCTTGGACGCAAAACAGGGCTTTCTTCATCTTCTGACTCAGTCTCCTGCTCTTGCTCCAAAGCTACTCTGGCTTGCGCACGCGTAGGGACACCTGACCCTGTCGAATGGTCAGAATTTGCCTCCTCGACTCGTGGAGTAGTGGGTTTTTTGCCGCCGATGACTCCGAGCCCCTTTCCTTTGGCCTTTTGCTTCTCCGCTAATTCTGGCAGATCAGGCTCAACTGGGGGGTTCTTGTTCGATGCCTTAGAACCTATGGCATCAAACCTCTTGAGCGTTTTCTTTTTTTGAAATGGTGATTCCGTTTCATCCCCAGAGCTTGCAGTTGACTCGGCCGCCTTTTTCTTTCCACGGGAGGGCAAGCTCTCGGTTTCGGTGCCCGCTGGACTCTGGATCCGGGCCCGTTTTTTAAAACGAGGAGGTGTTTCACGGGTCTAGTTTAGTTAGCCTGATCCTGATTGTTCCTTGAATCTGGGTCCGTTTTGCATACCTCAAAGTCATCATCACTTGCTGTCGAACTCTGCTCAGCTGGCTTTGCCACAGGTTTTGCCGCGGCGACCTTCCGTGGAGTAGTTGGACCTTTAATATCAAGACCTGAGTCCCGAATTTGAGTCCACCAATCATCATTGAAATTATCCAGTGCCTCCAGTGCAAGCGGAAATCCAGCTGTAGAAAACTCTTCAATAATGGTTTCGTGCAGTTGACTATCAGGACTCCTTTCCCTAAATTCTTCATTCCAAGTCTTCTCATCGAAAGGAGCGATGCCTTTGATCGCCTTTGACGCTTGCGAAAACATAGATCCTTTGCGACCGTGTCTCGCCCCTGTCAATGATGGAAACACCGTACTAAGGTCAATCCCAGAAGACTCTAACTTATCGAACAACTTTCCCAGCGCCCAATCCTTCTCTTTCAATATATCAATAAGCGACCGTGTTTGTGCTTCACAATTAGCTGCTCCCCTCAGGACCGGAAGAAAGACTTGCTTCGTGAAAGCATTCTGAGGCAACTGGCATAGCTCCATTTTCCATGTTAGAGGCTCCAGTGGTGAAGGCAGTTCCGTCCTCGTGGATAGGTTGAGAGTGTTCCCATGATTTCTGCCACGTAGGGACAGCGCGGTTCCTTCCTTTCCGCTTAAAGCGTCGCCGATCTTTTGGAGTAGAACAAGATACTGCTCATCGTCCTGGCTAGGATCAATGCTAGCATCATATTTAGATGCATTCGCAAGAATTTGCTTGCGGTTTAAAGTCTCAGACCACACGTAGGCTAAGTCTGTGAGATAAATTTCGTAGCCATTTGAGCCAGTGCTATAACTGATGTAGAGAGCAGGGCGTGGTATCTGGCCTTCAACTGGTAGTTTTTTCCAGGTTGGGCGCATTCTTAGTGAGAGAGCTGTAAGAAAAGCAGAGAGTAAAGAGTTGTCACTTTATTTGATCCTTTGAGAAGTCACTTCTTTGCGATTTCTGGCGCTGCGTAGTTGATGCCTGCATCCACGTCCAACATGCTCCTTGTTGAGGTTTCAAAGAAGAAACTTTGCCGAGCTCGTCAAAGTTTCCCGATGGGCTCACCTCAATTCTAACTTAGTTGCCAAATCAAGACGTTGGAAGAGGCCTTGTTTCAACGTGCAGCTCGAATGCAAGCGACGTTATCATCACTATAACCTGCAAAATATGTCTTCCTTTGCCTTGCGCGATAAACCTGGACCGAAGCGGAACCGATCCCGTTCTCCTTCTTGGAATCGCCCTGAGAAGATCCGCCATGTCGACAGGTCCCGCACGAAAGACGGCCGACAACCATGGAACGCGAAAGAACAAACCCGCCTGAATCAGCTGCAGGAAGATGAACAGATGCGACAGTGGGTTGCCCAGGAGGATAACTTTGTGCTTAGACAGGCGAAAAAGAAAGCTGAGATACGGGTAAAGGAAGGCCGAGCGAAACCCATCGACTGGCTCACAATCACTCTACGTGTTATCGATCCGACTAGAAACCCTCTTGACGATGAAATAGCCGACTCTGAACTCGATCTCGTTGACCCTGATGGTGTTTTTGAAGGTCTCTCTGTTCCCCAGCTGACAAGTCTCGAACAAGATATCGATACTTTTGTCAAACTTGAAACCAACCCCGAGAATCAAGAATACTGGAAGGTTCGTCACCTAAAATCTAGCACATACTGTTGACGATCTAAGTCTGACTTTTTTCATCTAGACAATGAAAATCATTTGTAGAGATCGAAGACAGCGGTCCGAATCCTCTGCACCGGAAGATAGAGCGGTGAGCTCCGTTGCCGCGGATATCAATCGAATACTGAGCCCCAAGACATACGAGGAATTAGCTACACTTGAGCTGCAAATACGAAAAAAGTTGGATTCGAAAGAGCCTATCGATACGGATTATTGGGAACAGCTATTAAAGAGCCTAACCGTGTGGAAAGCTCGTGCGAAGCTTAGGCGTGTTTACCAGGCCGTCATCAAAGGCAGAGTTGAAGAATTACAGAAACAGCAGCGACAGGAAGCCGGACACTTACAACGAAAACTAGCTCCTCTTGCTCCATACGAAAGAGCTGACAATAGAGAAGTCGTTCTAGGAGAGGAAACAGCACGGCAGCTAGACCCGGAGCCGCTTTTGCAGCTACAATCAAAAGACAAATCTCTTCAAATAATTGACGAAGAGTCCTTTCTTTCCCAGGTGGTACGTTGCTTATTTTAGAGCTGAATAGCTTCCCTTGATGCCGTGCTAACAATAAGCTAGGCCTCAGATCGAAAGAAGATTTTGAAAATGGGTTTCGTGCCGTTACGCCAGCGATTAGCCGACAGGCCAATAGCGGTGGCCTCGAATACCCCAGAACCATCCGCTGTTGCGGCCGCCGCACCTCGTTTTCTATCAGTCCCCAACGATGATTTCTCGCAAGCTACCAAGGCCCTTTACGAAAGGGAAGTTGCCCGGGGCATCGGCGAGAACGAAGAGATATTCGCGGGCGAAGAAGTTGTCAGCACAGCAACCAAGCCAGCCTGGGCTAATAAATACAGACCCCGTAAGCCACGTTATTTTAACCGGGTTCAAATGGGCTATGAATGGAACAAATATAATCAGACTCACTATGATTATGATGACCCACCTCCGAAAGTTGTTCAAGGGTACAAATTCAATATATTCTATCCTGACCTTATCGACAAAACCAAAGCTCCAACCTACAAAATAGAACGGGAGCATGGAAGAAAACGCGGGCAGTCTTTTGCCCCTGCTGGGGAAGAAGATACATGCATCATCCGTTTCATTGCGGGCCCACCGTATGAGGACCTTGCCTTTAAGATTGTAGATAAGGAATGGGATTACAGCGCTAAGCGGGAGAGAGGTTTCAAGAGCACCTTTGAAAAGGTAAGTAGCAAATATGCGCGAAGTATTTGGATTTGATTTGGTTTAACTTTTTTTTTTACCAGGGTATTTTACAATTACACTTTCAGTTCAAAAAGGTATGCCCTGTGGATGCTGCTGCAGTTGACCTGAAATTCTAACGGAGATTATAGATTTACTACCGCAAATGAGGCCGTCGCCCAAGTGATGAGAATTTACATCCAACGTCTCATTGGTTGCATCGGCTGTGTGGTACACCACTTGCGGCATCCCGAACCAACCAATCCGTCACGATCCCTTAATGTCGGTGACGAATATCGGGACAATTCTTTGCTGCCTTTGGTACCGACATGTTTGAACAACAGGGTCACCTAGCCGCCGTGCAGCTTCGGAAATTTTATCTCCGCTTCTCAATCCACACTAGGCGTATACAATTTAATGTTTAGTAACTTCATCAAAAGATCCGAATATACATTCAACGCTCAGCTCTAGCATTGCGAAATTCCACGTCTTTGCCTGAGATACGGGCGGTTTTCGCGTTATCCGTTGCTCCCTGATTTGTCGATATTGGGCAGACGAGATAAACACAGCACGACATTTCCTATGACTAGGTCAGTCAGGTGTTTTGGTACAAGCAAACTGGACCCTGAACAATGGAAAAGAAACAGCTGAAGAAGAAAAGAAAGCACGTTTGGTACCGTGTTTCGCTCAGATGGCAATTTGATTTTCAACACATACATATGCTAGGATCTATTGGGATCTTCATCTTGAACTAGTTGCCAGAGGTTTTTGGAATCCCATACATATGTGCCTCTCGCGCCCTATTCCTATTGGGTTTGAAAGAGACGATCTAGAAATAATAAGGCTTCCAGAAGCTTTCCTTCCCACTTTTCAGGGCCTCAGCCACTTGCCGCTTTCTTGTTCTGCAGGATGTAACTAGTGGCAGTCTTCAGTCTTCATGCAGCCTCCCGTCTGCAGCGCCCAATCCAGCATCACTATATTTGAGCTAAGGCAGCTTGACACATTTCCCGGTTCTACCACGCTACTGTAGAGACGGATCTTGGCTATCCTTGCATAATATTTGGCCCTACATATGGTCGCTGTTCCACAAGGGCTCTACCTTCAGGCTAAACACGCTGTTCTACTGAATCTCAGTCTAACTTCTGGGATACTAATTCTTTGTTTGCTCCTTTTATGGCATTGCCTTTCTACAGCTTGTGTAGAGCAAGCATGTATCCTTGGGCCCTGTCCCATGTTGTAAGTTGTTTTAACAACTTGCTCTGCTGACGCTCCATTTGCTTGTGGAAAAACTGCTGCCTCTCTTCCTTTACTTAGTCTCACAAGCCCTGTTCTTAAACGACTTCTCCTCAGTTTAGTCACACATTCAGAGAATCCGTTGACCCCACCACTTTGGTTGCAATTTGAACAGAGTGCCCTGCCCAATCTAACTATGCGGAAGAGGAAGATGGAGGAAGCTCCAGTGTCTCACCCTTTTCACAATGCGCGAGCATATGCACCCTACACTCCTCTAAACATAACACACCTGACTGAGAAACCATCTCTACAACAATCCTCTTACTCCCTTGAAGCTGTCTCGGCTCTTGAACCACCTCTGGACGAATTCTCGTTGCCGCATTTCTCCATAAACATGCCTCATTTCAGAGAGTCTTCGGGATACCCATGTTCGCAGTCAATGCCGGATTCGCTTTCTGAACTATATGCATGGGAGTTTGATATGAATGAGTTTCCTGGGGACTCTGACCTCTTTTACCCCCAGAATCAAGGAATCACGGAAGACGTACTCTCTTCACCATCGGGACCCAATCCTACGCACTATGAATACGGCGACTGGTTTGATGTCAATAAATTATTTCCCGCGCTCGAAGACCTCGAGCATCTTGCGACCTTTAAAAATTGTCAAATCGCGCGAAAACCCTATGGAATGGACTCACCAGTGCCATTCTCCGATAGCGAAGGTCTTCCGCCTCAATACGACCTGCCAGGGTCTAACGAATCTCGACCTTACTCAACTTCAAGACCTGGGAGTGCAATGTATTCATATCTTACCGCCGATAACTCAATGGCGTCTAGTCCACTGGGAGATACGCAGCCGCTGCTACAACCGCGCTCTGTCCCAGACATGGGGATGGGGCTCTCGGAGGAGGATTCGGATACAGATAGCGTTACATCCGACGAGCCATATGCAAGATTGATTTGGAAAGCCCTCATGTCCGCTCCTGGTCATAAATTGGTTCTGAAAGAGATCTACGAATGGTTCGAAAAACACACCAACAAGGCCAAGAACCCAGACTCAAAGGGTTGGCAAAATAGTATTCGCCATAACCTTTCCATGAACGCTGTAAGTTACCCTTTCCCCCGTTTCGAACATTCTCCTTTACTAAACATCGTCATAGGCTTTTGAAGGAGTCCGAGAAGTCACGTCGCCTGGAGGATCGCCAAAAAAATCGGGGAATGTCTGGGTTCTCACCGAACGGGCAATAAAGCACGGTGTGCAGTCAACGACAAGGTACAGAAAGCCAGGTATTCACAAGAAGACTACAAAGTCTGAGCACCCAGCGCCGCAACGCCAACGATCGGGAGCGAAAGGCGGGCGGGCGGCCAAGAAAGCAGCGAAGTTCAGGCGAGCTCTGCAAGAAGCGCAGAGAGTAGGCGAAAATCATTGCTATTCTCGCCATACTGATTCCGAAAACACCGAAGGCATCACAATCTATACGCCTTGTGTTAAGCAGGAGCAACCCCGGTCTCCAGCGAATCCTGAGATGAATTTTGGTTACAATTTCAGCGGCCTCTCTGGCTGTACTGATTTTCCGCCTGACTCTCCAGTCTTCTATCATCACATAGGCACTGGTGCAAAAGGGTTGATCCCCAGCTGTTCTGTTCTGGATGGTCAAGCGGTTGGCCCAGATTTCAATTCATTCATGTAGATTTGACTTTTGTGGATAAAGAGGAGCCGTTTTTGTCCCATTTTTCGCCATCTTTGATCTCACCTGGAGTTGCTTTTTTCTTCACCCTTGTGCCTTGCAAACGTCACCTCCCTGCAGTCATATGCATGGTATACTTATTTTGAGTTCTGTGGGGAGTCCGCCGTATCTTTTGCATTTCAGCTCGTTTACTCTGGTGGGGGTGTTGGTGCATCCGGAGCATTATTTTGGGAGTTATGTGAATCCTTGAGGCCTTCTGGTAGTGCGCTCAGGTTACAGGTTCTTTCAGCATTCCATGGATGAAATTATGACGCACACGGCCACCCTTGATAATCCAGTTTTCTTTGAATCTCCTGACTGTATGATATTGTTTTGCCCTTTTGAAGCCTTTCTTTTCTATTAGCTGTACAACGGAGGTGATTTAGCTCCCGCATTCAGACTGGAACTAGTCTATGCATGATAGATGGCAACATGCCAAAACACTTGCATTAAAATTAATGAATGCTAGACCGGCATCTATCATTTCATGGGGTTAGCGGACATGCTTTTGGAGGAAAATACAGAAAAGGCTTCCAGGTGAAGCCTAGAACTGAAAGCATCCTTTGCCAGTCGCCATCAGCGAGTGTAGTTATTGTTTCTTCTTCCCCCAGGCAGTGAAACATCTCCTGGTCATTGGCTTTCCACTGCATCCTAAAAGTAGCGGTCACTAGGTACAACTTACTCTTATGTAAGGTCCCACTCCGGCGGCCATTCCCAGCCAGAAAGAAGGGGATCGTTAATCCCGCAGCCAAACCGTCCCATCGCATGTGCTAGGACGCAATTTTCCCGAAAATCCCCGGCTGACGAATCGGTGGCACACTGGATTCAGCACGCCTCGACAGCAAGGAACCTCCCTGACAGTCCGTGCAACTTGTCTCGGCTCGAGATTCTTGGTGGTCGTGTGCTTGGACAACACAGGTCCACGGCCTGTTTGGCTGGAGAATGGAGAGTGAGACCTCCTTCGAGCGAGTCGTCCGTCCCCCCTCCCAGAGCTGCAGTGGCGAGCGGACAAGCCATCTCCTCTTTAATCACTCATTGGGGGCCCGCCCGAAGCCGCTTGGTGTCAACGGCACAACGACGGTGCAGCCGTGAAAAGCTTATTGGATGCTAACTTAACTGCTGCAGAGAACGCACAATTGTGGTCAGGCTTGAGTGGATGTATCGAAAGCCAACCCCGCCTCCCCTCCCGTAGCCTAGGGGCCCTGTCGCCAACCCCGGCAGTCGGCGCGAACCACGGTTCTGGCCTGACGGGATCGATGCAGAATGAGAACAGAAAGGGTGCCGGTCAGTTGTTTGATTCTCGAGTTAACTACGGAGTAGTTAACTAACTAAAAGCTCGGCGGCGTCAACCGCTCCAGCCGCGTCGCGTGTGGTTTCTTGTCCTGGGTCCATCGCTTGCCCC
>LJPK01000901.1:126406-158849 GCA_001430945.1 Amauroascus niger | reverse complement strand
CCCCCGGCAAGGGTTTCGTTTCGATACCAGGTATAGTTAACTAAATTCTCGAGTGGCTCTTCCCACGTTCTGACATAAGTTAACTAGTTTTGATGCGCCCCTTTTGCTCCCGCGAATGCAAGGGAAAACGGGGCTCGACGACGCCTCCTACGCCAGTCCATCATCGTTGTCGAAACTGCGCCATCGCTGCGTTTGAATGGCCCGGATCGAGAACCCGTCCATACCCTGAGGTAGATAGATTTGTAAACGTGCCGCGATCTCGGTCGAATTTCTCCTAGCTCGATCTGATCTTTTACCTTGTTCCAACGAAACGGACATATCTCCGAACTTGATCTGTCGAAAATCCCTAGAAAAAGTTCTGAGACGAGATCGCCACTGATTAGGTTCACGTTAACTAGTTACAGGGCAAAGCTACGGTTCATGCGCGACGCAAAGGTCTTTGAACACGTCCTGGTTTTGAGTTCTTTTCTACTTGAACGAAAGCGTGGAATGGATTTATGGTTAACTTGGGTTTTTCCATGCAAGAACATAGTTATCTTCTTCGATTTGGTTCAAATCCGCTGCCGGTCGAACGAATAGCGTAAAGTACAGTACTTTATATCCATTGGTTCCAAGGACCGCCGCATTAAGAAAACGCCCAACACCAAGCAACTAACTAGCTAACTAACTACGGAGTATGTAACTATCTAAAGGGAAGATCCATCCCCAAGTGTTTCTCAGCCAGGTTGCAATTCTGTGGTCAGTGCGAATAGGGCGGGACAGATGTTCGACTGGCGATGCAAAATACAACCTCGCTACTCGTTCATCCACTTACGTACGGAGTACCATGCACTATCTTCGGATCTGTGGCTGTTTATAGCGGCCCGATCCAGAACTGGCTCCGTGTTGTAGCGGGCTTTTCAAGTTCTGCAGAACGTATTTGTTCGCGCGGGAGCACGGAATAAACACCCCGTCCGTCTCTGCAGCCAATCCTTGCTGTACCTGGTTAAGCACCCTCCACAGGACTAGAAGCGGCTCCGTAAAGAATCTGCCAATAAGCCAACTTGCTCGTGAGCCTGAGTCTTGAAAAGAACGTTGGGGTTGGATGAACGATGCAACTGCCCCGGACCGAAGATTAAACCAGGGACCCTCCAGATTAATTCATGCCCGTGTTGTGGATGGAGGGCTCCTCTGCGCTACGCCTAGTGTCCATCTACAAAGCAATGGGATGGATGCGATCTGCCATTGAACACGCAGGGCTCTTCTCCCTTGGAAGCTTGGGGACCAAAAAAAAAGAATGGAGAACGTTCATCCATTATGCAGTTTCTCAGTTATTCTGGCACTTTGGGTGCGTCCAATTATCTTTGCTCTGGATCAGGGTCTCACATGATGTGCCACTGATTTCTCTAGTTAACTGTTGTCTTCTATACACAGTCCTGATCTTCCCATTCTGCTAACTAACCCATAGTTACACAAGCGCTTGTCGTTCTGCGCAGATCGCAACCCTGCAGTGTTGGCAACATATGTTTTGACGCATCTCAGTAGACTAAGCGACAGACAGACTGGTGGAGGACTGTTGAACAATGAGAATGCTGTCCGGTTCCTCTTGTGTGCAGGCTTTGAGCTTTGTTCTTCATCCTTTTGATGGGATCTCGGCTCAGCAAGCTCAGAATTGCTATGCCAAGTTGCTGTCTTTTGTTATGGTCAAATGATTGCAGATTACAGCACATAACTACATCCGTCAAAAAGCCTCAGAAATGCAGCTTCCCGCCAATATGCTTCGCATCTCCTGAAAGCGCTACAACACAAGCCCGACTCTACCGGGCTTTTCATCACGAACGATACGTACTAAATTTACTTGAAACATGCATCTGCACCATGTGCGGCAATGAAGGGCGCTTAGCCGCCACAGATGACTTGCAATCGACAATATCCTGCAGGATACCGAAGTTCAGGTTCAGTTTAAACACTGTTATAGGACCCAAGATCCAAGCTGCTTTAGAGATCCCGGGTTATTTCCATGTTTATATATTTCTCTTTGTGTTGGTATGCGAAGTTTCCTGGAAATTCAAAGAGGAAAGATGTGCTGTAGAATGCGAGCTGGCGAGGAGCATGTCCTCGCTATTCAGTTAAAGATACCAGCGTTTTCTAACTCGACCTTTATCCCATGAAGGAAGGTGAAGATGTTTAAGACAAGCCCAGTTCGGTAGAAAAGAAGAGGTTCAACATGACGTTCTTGGTGACTGCTAGACTTGCCGGGCCTAAACCTTTAATTTTGAAGGTATCGTTATTCATTGGCATTCCTAGTTTAACGACAGCCAATAAAGCGAAGCATCCCATAGATAAAACAAGGGCCATTAAATATCCCCCATAACAGGATTTCATTGGAAAGCTCGTGCAATCAGGTGAGATAAGCATGGTTGATTGCTTCGTGAACCCATGCCTTGTATGTCCCAGAACTCCGGTGCAATCCAACGTCATACTAGGCCCATCACCGTTTCCGACAACTTCTTTTCACCCTTTCATCGTTTCTTCGCCGAAGCGGCAGCCTTCTCCTGTGACTCCTTGAGAACCTTCTTGACAATCTTTTGCTCTTCAATCAAGAAAGCACGGACGATCCGATCCTTGACGCAGTTTCCACAGCGGGAACCGCCATAAGCGCGGGTTACGTTCTTCTTTGGACGAGAGATCTGAGAGTATTCACGGGGGCGGAGAGCGGGAACCTTGAGGTACAAAATGTCAGTATCGCACAATCGCTCAAGGCTCACCAGTGAATCAATTTCCCTTCAAAACATCTTCCGCGAACTGATTGAAAAAAAAAGAGGGTTTTAAGACGGGGGGTTTTAGGACAGGGCAAAAGAGGGACTCACGCCTGGGAGCTTGATGCCGCAATCACCACATTTCGGTGCAGTACCCTTCTTTTTGATGTGAAGGTATCGAAGTTCACCACCCGGGGTCTTGATAACACGGACTTTGTTGGACCGTGTCTTGTACCTAATAGCGGAACGAGGTCGCTTTGTCAATATCACTCTCAATCCCTAATGATTAAGCTTGGGTGGCCATGGATTTGCACGTACGGGTTCCTTCGTCGCTGGGGTTGAATTTACTCGTTAGCGTTTCTCCTCAATTCAGTAACCATATGACAAGCTGTGCTCACGTATTGAAGTCTGGTGTTTCCCATTTTGACTGTCCTCTAATCTCAACAATCTGTGAGATTCGGTATTGGAGGATGGCGGCGTCGTCGTTGTCGTCGATTAGATTTCGCGATGTGCAACCCCGAATTTGTGTGGGCTGGAGGGCCTGGCGCGCTAAGGATTTTTGGCGAGTCGGCACTAACCCCAGATCACACTAGCGTCGCCAAGGCCAGGGGGTCGCCACCTCAAGGAATTCTTTCAACGCGCATCGTCTTTGTCGCTGTTTTGTTCGAGAAAGTCTGTCCCCAAACTGAAGCTGCTCATCTCACAATCCCATTTGGCGTCAAAGCTCACAGAGGCTACTTTTATTTCAATCGCTTATTCTTTCTTTTCTCAGCGTCCCGTGCGAAGGATATCTGAAAGCGCTAATGGTGAAATTTGACGTGAGGCGGGCTATTTCATCGACGCGAAACATCGTCCGGTTTTTGCAGCGTGATTTTTCATAATGGCTTCGTTGCCTCCTCCACCGCCCCCAGGATGGGGAGCTGGAGCTCCTCCTTCGATGTCTCTGGCCCCTCCACCTCCAGGGTATCGACCACCGGCTGATCCGAGAACCGCCAAATTCGAGCAGAAGAAGAAAGAATGGCTTCGAACACAGCGAAATCGGTTCGGGGAGAAGAGAAAGGCCGGATTTGTCGAAAGCCAAAAGGCTGATATGCCGCCCGAACATTTACGAAAGATTGTCAAGGATATCGGAGATGTATCACAGAAAAAGTTCAGCACCGATAAAAGAAGTTATCTTGGAGCTTTGAAGTTTATGCCGCATGCTGTTTTGAAGCTGTTGGAGAACATGCCAATGCCGTGGGAGTCTTCGAGGGAGGTCAAGGTGCTTTATCATGTGAATGGTTGCTTGACCCTAGTCAACGAAACACCTCGTGTTATTGAACCAGTTTTTCATGCGCAATGGGCAACCATGTGGGTATGTATGCGACGAGAAAAAAGTGACCGGAGGCATTTCAAGAGAATGCGATTCCCACCGTTTGATGACGAGGAGCCTCCTTTGTCGTGGTCCGAGAATATTGAAGATGTGGAACCTCTAGAACCCATTCAGATGGAACTCGATGAAATTGAAGATGGTCCTGTTTACGAATGGTTCTACGATCATAGGCCACTTCTTGATACGCCCCATGTGAATGGACCTAGCTACAAAAAGTGGAACCTGACACTTCCTCAAATGGCCACTCTATATCGGTTAAGCGGGCAGATTCTGAGCGACGTCGTGGACAAGAACTATTTCCACATGTTTGACTTGAACAGTTTCCTAACAGCAAAAGCTCTTAACGTTGCTATCCCGGGTGGCCCAAGATTTGAGCCACTGTACAAAGATATAGACCCCAATGACGAAGATTTTGGGGAATTTAACGCAATTGACCGTATCATCTTTCGAGCACCGATAAGAACCGAGTACAGAGTCGCCTTCCCTTATTTGTACAATTCGTTACCGAGAAGTGTGAAGCTGTCATGGTACTCTTATCCTCAAGTCGTATATGTTCGAACTGATCCAAACCTCCCTGCATTTTATTTCGACCCTGTTATTAATCCCATTTCTTCGCGATCAGTCGCTCCCAAGAATATCACTGTCAGTCATGAAGATCTAATTTTTGGTTTTGGAAACGAGGAGGACGATTTCGAACTCCCCGGTGATGTTGAACCATTCTTGGCAGACGAGGAGTTGTATACAAGCGAAACAGCCTCTGCGATTAGTTTATGGTGGGCGCCATACCCGTTTGATCGCCGTTCCGGTAAAATGGTACGAGCACAGGATGTTCCTCTGGTAAAGCAGTGGTATCTTGAACATTGTCCCCAAGGCCAGCCCGTGAAAGTTCGCGTGTCATACCAGAAGATGCTCAAGACGTATGTGCTTAATGAGTTACACAAAAAGAAACCAAAGGCTCAAAACAAACAGAATCTGCTTAAAGCCCTGAAGGGAACGAAATTTTTTCAGCAGACTACAATTGACTGGGTGGAAGCTGGCCTTCAAGTTTGCCGTCAAGGTTTCAATATGTTGAATTTGCTGATCCATCGGAAGAACCTGACCTATTTGCATCTGGATTACAATTTCAACCTTAAACCGGTTAAAACGCTCACGACGAAAGAACGTAAAAAGTCTCGTTTCGGTAACGCGTTCCACTTGATGAGAGAAATCCTCCGGCTTACCAAGTTGATCGTTGATGCGCAAGTTCAATATCGACTTGGTAATATTGATGCGTTTCAACTTGCCGATGGAATTCTCTATGCGTTTAACCATGTCGGTCAACTCACGGGGATGTACCGATACAAATATAAACTTATGCACCAAATCAGGTCTTGCAAAGATTTGAAGCACCTAATCTATTACCGGTTTAACTCCGGGTCTGTAGGCAAAGGTCCTGGTTGTGGGTTCTGGGCGCCTGCATGGAGAGTTTGGCTCTTTTTCCTCCGCGGGATCATTCCTCTCCTGGAACGCTGGCTGGGTAATTTGCTATCTAGGCAGTTTGAAGGTCGGCATAGTAAGGGCGTCGCAAAAACCGTTACCAAGCAACGTGTCGAATCGCACTTTGATTTGGAGCTTCGAGCTTCCGTGATGGCGGATCTTATGGACATGATGCCTGAGGGGATCAAACAGAACAAAGTTAATACGGTTCTTCAACACCTTTCAGAAGCTTGGAGATGCTGGAAAAGTAATATTCCATGGAAAGTACCCGGTCTTCCAGCTCCGATCGAAAACATCATTTTGCGCTATGTCAAGAGCAAGGCGGATTGGTGGATATCGGTTGCTCATTACAACCGTGAACGAATTCGGCGCGGAGCAACTGTCGACAAAACAGTCGCTAAGAAGAACCTTGGCCGATTGACGCGTCTCTGGTTGAAAGCCGAGCAAGAGCGACAGCATAATTATCTTAAAGACGGGCCATATGTGTCTTCTGAAGAAGCTGTTGCCATTTACACCACAACTGTGCATTGGCTTGAATCTCGCAAATTCTCACCGATTCCCTTCCCAAGTGTATCCTACAAGCACGATACGAAAATTTTGATTCTAGCCTTGGAACGTCTACGCGAAGCATATTCGGTTAAAGGCCGTTTGAACCAAAGTCAGCGAGAAGAGCTTGCCTTGATCGAGCAGGCATATGATTCCCCCGGCACGACTCTTGCGAGGATTAAACGGTTCCTACTAACACAGCGTGCGTTTAAAGAGGTTGGTATTGATATGAACGACAATTATAGTCATATCAACCCTGTTTACGATATTGAGCCTATTGAAAAGATTACCGATGCGTACTTGGATCAATATCTTTGGTACCAGGCTGATCAGCGCCACCTTTTCCCGTCGTGGATTAAGCCATCCGATTCTGAGGTGCCCCCATTACTCGTTTATAAGTGGGCTCAAGGCATCAACAACCTCTCAAATGTGTGGGAAACGGCTGACGGTGAATGTAACGTCATGATCGAGACCGAACTGTCGAAGGTGTACGAAAAGATTGATCTTACGTTACTTAACCGTTTACTCCGTCTCATTATGGACCATAACTTGGCAGATTATATCACATCCAAGAACAATGTCCAGCTCAATTACAAAGATATGAATCATACCAATGGCTACGGGTTGATCCGCGGGCTTCAATTCTCTGGCTTTGTCTTCCAATACTACGGTTTGGTAATTGATTTGTTGCTGTTGGGATTGCAGCGAGCTAGTGAGCTAGCCGGTCCACCACAGAGTCCCAATGACTTCCTGCAATTCAGAGATCGAGCGACGGAAACTAGGCACCCCATCCGTCTATACACAAGATACATTGACAAAATTTGGGTGTTCTTCAGATTTACTGCCGACGAGTCTCGCGATTTGATACAACGATTTTTAACGGAACAACCCGATCCGAATTTCGAAAATGTTATCGGATACAAGAACAAAAAATGTTGGCCCAGAGATTCCAGGATGAGACTAATGAGACATGATGTCAATCTTGGTCGTGCTGTGTTTTGGGACTTGAAGAACCGTCTTCCAAGGTCCATAACCACGATCGAGTGGGATGACACGTTTGCAAGTGTCTACAGTCGGGACAATCCCAATCTTCTCTTTTCTATGTGCGGATTCGAAATTCGTGTCCTGCCGAAATCCCGGAACCAGAATGAAGAATTCTCGGTGAAGGACAGCGTGTGGTCTCTCACAAATAATTCGACGAAAGAACGAACTGCATATGCCTTCCTCCAGGTCACAGAAGAAGATATTCAAAAATTCAATAATCGCATCCGACAAATTCTCATGTCCTCTGGATCGACAACTTTCACTAAGATTGCGAATAAATGGAATACGAGCCTGATCGCACTTTTCACATATTACCGTGAAGCCGCGGTGTCGACAGTTAACCTTTTAGATACCATCGTCAAGTGCGAAACCAAAATTCAAACGCGAGTGAAGATAGGCCTTAATTCCAAGATGCCTTCGCGTTTCCCTCCTGCAGTGTTTTACACACCGAAAGAATTGGGAGGATTGGGCATGATTTCCGGATCGCACATTCTTATCCCAGCGAGTGACAAGAGATGGTCAAAACAAACTGATACCGGTGTTACTCACTATAGAGCGGGTATGTCACACGACGAGGAGACGCTCATTCCCAACATCTTCCGTTACATCATTCCATGGGAAGCGGAATTCATTGATTCCCAACGTGTTTGGATGGAGTATTCACAGAAACGACAAGAGGCCAATCAACAAAATCGAAGATTGACCCTCGAAGATCTGGAAGATAGTTGGGATCGTGGTCTTCCGCGTATTAACACCCTGTTCCAAAAGGATCGCAGTACTCTCAGTTTCGATAAGGGCTTCCGTACCCGCACAGAATTCAAGGCCTATCAATTGATGAAGAGTAATCCTTTCTGGTGGACCAGCCAAAGGCACGATGGTAAACTGTGGAATCTCAACGCCTACCGTACAGACGTCATTCAAGCTCTGGGAGGTGTTGAAACTATTTTGGAGCATACACTTTTCAAGGCCACTGCATTCCCTTCCTGGGAGGGTCTCTTTTGGGAAAGAGCTTGCCTTGCCAAGGGAACGCGACTGCTGCGGTACGACGGCACCGAAATCAACGTGGAGGATGTCCGAGAAGGTGACCAGCTCCTTGGCCCTGACGGTACGCCTCGCCGCGCTTTCAACATCGTGAGTGGTCAAGACCGCCTCTATCGTATCAAGATTGGCGCAAGCAAAGAAGATCTCGTGGTCACGCCGAATCATATTTTGGTACTTCACCGAGAGAAGGGCGCCAGTAATGTGAACTCTGGGCTCTCCATCCAAAACAACGGTCACGAAGACCAAGCTGGCGTGAATGTGGAGGATTCACCTGAAGTTTCAGCCGCCGAGCGATTCGACACTGTGGAAATGACTGCCGCCGAGTTCGCTGCCCTTGATCAAAAGGAAAGAAGTTTGTACAGAGTCTTCAGATCCCCTGGTTTTGAGATGCCCGAAATGGCTGTGCCGGTAAACCCGTATTGCCTTGGGCTTTGGCTTGGCGATGGAAACCACACGGACACTACTATCCCTAGTGAAAACGAAGAAGCAATCCGCGAGTTTCTTGTGAACTATGCTGCCGAGTTGGATATGCACCTTGTTTGGCACGGTCAACTCGGCTACGCCACAGCCTCCAAACTTCACAGCCAACTACCACTGCCTCAGGCCAACAAGCTGGATCAAATCCCTTTCCCGTCAGTCAAGAAGGATGAAACTGAACGTTCGCTACCTCGTCAAGCGCGACAGACCATTCGGAAGCAACGGCTGGCCGCTTCGAGAATTACCCAGCTTCAATCGTCAGCTGCGGGAACCCCACCCATGTTTCCGACACAAGAGAAGCATGCTTTGCCAAGCCAGAATTCGGTAGAAGAAATGGAGCTTGATCTTGACCAATTCGAGACAGACAGTGAGGATGAATACTCCGTCGATGAGAATGAGAAGTTGGAGACCGAGGACAAGGATAACCAAGACGATGGCAGCCAAATTGCGGACAGCCAACAGTCGCGCTCAAGCGTTGCGAAGCCCCGAAGTCACCGACAGAACCACCGCCTTCGAGCGGGTTATCGAACATACGGAGATTTACAAGACGACGAGCAAGAGCAACTGCTTGGTGAGATTGTTGGCCAAGCTGATGGCTCGGTGAACCCACTCTTGCAAGCGCTCGAGGAGTTGGGGCTCATCACTCATAAATCAAATTCTGGGGCTGATCGGAAGCGTATCCCGTCGATCTACATGAAGAACTCAAGGTCCATCCGTCTCGCCGTTCTTGCGGGGCTGATCGACAGTGACGGTTGGTACGGTTATCCCAAGAACATGTTCGGCTTCGCGCAGAGCGAGCGCTGTCACGCCAAGTTCTTCTGGGACGTTGTCGCCTTAGCACGATCATTAGGCTTCACTGTCCGGACAATGCGGATCATGGCATGGAATCCGAAGCGTACGGAGCGCAACGCCCAATTGGTTGCCCAAATTTTCGGAAATGTCGCAGAGGTTCCATGTCTCCTTGCGCGAAAGAAAGGCGTCCAGCGTTTAATTCCCCAAGCGCATAGTTTCACGATCAAGGATATCAGCCTTGAACCCGAGAAGACGGAGTGGGCCGGCTTCCGAGTCGACCAAGACCAACTTTACCTGCGTCATGATTATCTTGTCTTGCACAACAGTGGTTTCGAAGAGTCGATGAAGTTCAAAAAACTTACCAACGCCCAGAGATCCGGTTTGAATCAGATTCCTAACCGTCGATTTACTCTATGGTGGTCTCCGACTATCAATCGTGCAAACGTCTACGTTGGTTTCCAAGTACAGCTTGATCTTACCGGTATTTTCTTACACGGCAAGATTCCTACTTTGAAAATCTCTCTTATTCAGATCTTCCGCGCGCATTTGTGGCAGAAAATTCATGAATCTGTTGTCATGGATCTTTGCCAAGTCTTTGACCAAGAACTTGAGCAACTCGGCATCGAAACAGTCCAAAAGGAGACTATTCATCCCCGAAAATCCTACAAGATGAACAGCTCTTGCGCCGATATACTTTTATTCGCTACACATAAATGGAACGTCACACGACCTTCGCTTTTATTCGATACGAAAGATACAATTGAGGCTACTACTACTAATAAATTCTGGTTGGACGTGCAATTGAGATATGGCGACTACGATTCTCACGACATCGAAAGATATGTCCGTGCGAAGTACCTCGACTATACTACGGATAGCATGAGTATCTACCCATCAGCGACCGGACTTATGATTGGAATCGATCTTGCGTATAACCTCTATTCTGCTTACGGGCAGTATTTCCCCGGTTTGAAAACTCTCATCCAACAAGCCATGGCCAAGGTTATGAAAGCAAATCCAGCTTTGTACGTTTTAAGAGAGCGTATTCGAAAAGGGCTTCAGCTTTATGCGTCCGAAAGCAACCAAGAATTCTTGAACTCGCAAAATTATGCCGAATTGTTCAGTAACCAGATCCAACTATTTATCGACGATACCAATGTTTACCGTGTCACGATTCACAAGACTTTTGAAGGCAATTTGACCACGAAGCCTATCAATGGCGCGATTTTCATCTTTAACCCGCGGACTGGTCAGCTTTTCTTGAAGATCATTCATACAAGCGTTTGGGCTGGCCAGAAACGTCTAGGCCAATTAGCTAAATGGAAAACCGCAGAAGAAGTGGCAGCTCTTATCCGATCTCTCCCGGTTGAGGAGCAGCCCAAGCAGCTGATTGTTACGCGAAAGGGTCTTCTTGATCCACTTGAGGTGCATCTTCTTGACTTCCCGAATATTTCGATTCGAGCCTCCGAATTGCAACTACCGTTCCAAGCAGCGATGAAGATCGAGAAGCTCGCAGATATGATCCTTCGGGCAACAGAACCACAAATGGTGCTGTTTAATCTTTATGACGAATGGTTGAAGACAATCTCATCCTACACTGCCTTCTCCCGCCTGATTTTAATCCTCCGAGCTCTGCATGTCAATATTGATAAGACTAAGATCTTGTTACGTCCTGATAAGAGTGTAATCACACAGGAGCACCATATCTGGCCTACCCTTTCGGATGAGGAATGGATCAAACTCGAAGTCCAGCTCCGTGATTTGATTCTGAACGATTATGGCAAGAAGAACAATGTCAATACCCAAAGTTTGACAAGCAGTGAAGTGCGAGATATCATTCTCGGCATGGAGATTAGCGCTCCATCATTACAGCGGCAACAAGCTGCCGAAATGGAGAAGCAACAACAGGATCAGAAGCAGCTCACTGCTGTAACGACCAAGACACAAAACGTACGCGGAGAGGAAATTATTGTTACTACCACATCCCAATACGAACAGCAGTCGTTTGCTTCAAAGACAGAATGGCGTACGCGTGCCATTGCCACATCAAACCTTCGCACTCGAGCAAACAATATCTATGTCTCGTCAGAAGACATTCGGGAGGATGGACACTTCACTTACATCATGCCAAAGAATATCCTCAAACGCTTTATCACGATATCGGATCTCCGAGTTCAGGTAGCCGCATATTTATATGGTCGCTCGCCTCCCGATAATGCACAGGTCAAGGAGATAATTACCATTGTGATGATCCCGCAAGTCGGAAACACTCGAGATTGTCAGCTGCCGCAGCAGCTACCAAAACATGAATACCTCAATGACCTTGAGCCCCTCGGGGTTATTCACACCATGTCGGGCAATGAGCCGTCATACATGACTGCTGCGGACGTAACACAACACGCTCGTCTGATGAATGCGCACCCATCATGGGATAAAAAGACCGTGACCATGACAGTCTCTTTTACCCCAGGTTCTGTCTCCCTGTCTGCATGGGCGCTTACTCCTCAAGGTTATAAATGGGGTGCTGAGAACAAGGATACGAGCTCAGACCAACCGCAGGGTTTCTCCACCAGCTTCGGAGAAAAGTGTCAGTTATTGCTAAGCGATCGTATTCGCGGTTATTTCCTGGTTCCTGAGAACAATGTGTGGAATTTTAGTTTTATGGGCAGCTCGTTCAGCAGCGTGGAGAAGAGACCGGTGTACGTCAAGGTCGACACGCCGTTGCGATTCTATGATGATCAGCACAGACCGTTGCACTTCCAAAATTTTGCTGAGTTGGAGGACATTTGGATTGACCGGTCTGATAACTTCGCGTGATTTTTCTTCTTTCCTTTCCTGCTTTTTGTTCTTATGTGGTTTTTGGGTTGAAGCAGTTCTTTCATATTCTTCACAAAAGGCACAAATTCTTTTTTTTAAGGTCTTTGCTACCCGGAGATGACTGCATGTATTTTAATATGGTGAAGATTGATACTGGCTTTGTTTGTATTGTAGGCAGCGTTAAGAATGATGTATTAGTGATTAACTACAGGTTTATTTTGTTGTCCGTCTGGTAATTACATTTGATATTTCTCATTTGTAGCCATTTTTCTACATGGGTTTCGGGCAACTATCAATTCAATATCTCTCCATCTTCAAAATCAAATTTTCACTTTGAGAGACGAAGTAATATCCTCGAAATTATGCTTGTGGTCCCGCAACAACTGCACGGTGCATCCAGGAGTTGATTTGCGAAGCCCACGATCCGATAAAGGCGGGAAAAAGGAAATAAAAAAGCAAGCATGGCTGCAGAGCCAAACGGCACTATCTCACAATTTCACCAGTTAAAAAAAACCCCGGTATTAAACGCTTTCTGTCAGGCACACACCGACCACTCATTCCAGCGTATAAATAGCATTTTGTTTTTTTTCCCCGCGCATTTTGGGGGCGAGGGTGCGTTTTCTGGTCAAAGAATCCCTGCCCACAAACCCCAAGGAAGTGGTGGTGTGGTGGCCCTTTTTCCGGGTTTTCTCACCAAACGGCCAACGACGCCGTTTGACCTCCCAACCTTTCCTATCCTTCGCCGCCTCGACACTCGAACATTCCTGGAAAAGATCAAGCGCCGTCACGGAAAGGCTTTGCTGGCCTCACTGTTCGGGACTGCAAGGGACACGGTATGGCGTGGAAGGGTGTGTGTTGGGCTAATACCGGAGCGTGGGAGGGAAGGGCGAGTGAGGCGAGCGAGGAACCGGTCTAAAGGGCACGACGCCGAACATCTGGCCGTACGAGAGGGCTGATATTAAAGTATGCACTGCTGTTGAGAGTGAGCGTGAGGAATAGCGCGCCGTTTGATAAGGTGAGACGGGTATTGTATATCCATTTCTCGTCCCTTTCTCTGCACGCCTTTAATTTTGGGCGTGTTGCTGAAACACTTCACGTCTAGAAAAGTCGAAGCGAGAATACTCCCAATCTATCCTCCGAATCTTCCATTAGCACTCATATTTTTGAAGGAAAAAGAGATTGTTTTTTCGAATGTTCCAGCTCTGGATTCATCATGATCAGGCATATCTCACATTTCAACCCTCGAAGGTCACTGGCAGGGGTAATTTTCCTGCGTTTTGCTGGATAACCATCTCGTCGGTTCATCATCAACTGACAACGACGAGGCTTCTAGCAAACCAGATTATTGGCAAAAGAGATAGTTAGTGTGAACATGTTCGGGCAAGTGTTTGAGGAAAGATTTCATTCCACGTCTGCTTTCAAAGGGATACCCTGGATAAAAAGGCATCGCTCAGTTTGATCACGACCAGGATCTCATTTCCTTTCAAAACTCGAGCATGAACGAAGCGGCTCGCAGTGTGACCGTTGCCACCACCAGGGGCTATCTAGATCGTTTGAACGTCCCTGATTCCAAGGAACCGAGCCGTCCACTCGAAGATGACTTTTCAAGCTAGAGCTTTGGTTTTCCAAGCAGGATTTTGTTTTGTTCTCGGAACTGGGTGTGTTGGCCTCGTTGAGATTCTTATTGGGGGCTCTAAAGGGGGCTTAACTAACAGTGGATATTAAAATCGGCGTTATCGACTGGGAGCTTGCTGCTCTTTGGGAGAAAAAGGCAAAGGTACAACTACCTACAGGCCCACTTGCACATTATACCTGATTGCTTGGGACTATTGAATCCTGTCCGCAAAGGCTGTCGAGTGCTTGGTTGAGGCTCTCCCTCTCTCTCTTTTACAAGCGGGAGATATAACAGTGTCAACTAACTACTGCTTTTGGGATGGAGATACGCTACTACGTAGGGTCGCCATCGCGACCCATCTCCCAAGCGAGGAAAGGAAGCGATAACATCAACCATCGCCATCCCACGGTCCGATACTAGTTTGGCAGCAGCTTTTCAAATCGCCCCTTATTCGCCATGTGCGCAAGACGATTAATAATGCTGTTGAGCATGGTTGAGGCAAACTTTCTGTGATGAAGACAGGCAACAGTGCAGAAGCCGGCTAGCGATTGGTCCAGTGGATGATAGGCGTTGGAGCCCGGGTCAGCTGGTGACCAAGGAGCATTTAGGGGGGTGGTGTGTGCGTGTGTGTCGGAGCTGAGGCATGATATCTGCATTGGCTTTTTTTGTTGGGAAGCCGGAGTGAGATGATCATGGAAAGCCGATGACACCTTGGGGGCTGAAACTGGCTGAAGCACATGCAATTTCTTACACCGAGGAGGATCTTTGGGAAAGCGAAAAAAAGATGTTTTTCATTTTCGCTGCCAAAGGCGCAAGGGGGATGCCAGTTCGTCTCGTCGATACGTGATGGGGCGGGTGCTATGTCGGGCCGCTCCTGGACGGGTCGGGAGGGTGCTATCGGAGGAAGACGGCAAGCTAGTCCAAAGGAAGAAGGTCGGTATCGGCGCAATGATGTTCCGACGCGGCTCCAGACAAGATCCCATGTGGCTAAATGATTGTCGCGGCGAAACTCGGCCCAGAGACTCAAAAAGGCAAAAGAAGGAAAAATAAAGAAGGGCCTTCAGGAAAACGATGCAGGATAATCTAATGTTGTGAAATGGCCATGCTCTCTCTCTTGCTCTCGTATTTCAAAACCCGGCCGGATTTGCGCCCAAGACAACGTCATTTCCAGCGAAATAGGATTGTCTTGGACGCTCATTTCTCATCCTGATCAGAATGAACTACCTACCATGTACCGTACAGTAGTTACATAACTACTTCCAACAACACCAAACTACAGACACCTTGACACTAACAAGCTGGGTTCCGGGTCAATGCGGTCGGATATTTATGCGGAGAGAGCTTTGTCCCTTTCAGTGCCTGAGAAAAGAGAGAGAGAGAGAGAGAGGTGGATGTTCCATGTCGTGGACGTGCTTAATATGATTACTTTTTCTTTTTGGTCTTTTGGTTGTGGCGCAAAAAAAGCTCTTTGGAGCAAAAGGAATTCTATGCAGTGGTTAGCGTGAATCAACGCTTTTTTTTTTCTATCGCCCGGGGTTGTGTGGGTTATGTGGATTGTGTGATCCTCACCATGTGGCGCCCGAAGCCAAAAAGAAATCTAACGTAACGGGCATAATTTACAGCTACCGCCATTTATGCAATTTCAACCAATTGAAACGCAACTTCTTTGTTCAAAAGCAGAAATAAGAAGAGAGAGAGGGCGATGCTGCCCACCTTTTTTTTTTTTTTTTTTGTTTTCTTTTTCCTGTCACAAAAAAAGACCGTCAAACCGGCGGGTTTTTGGCGCGAATTTTGATCGTCCCTCCGCCCCTCCCCTTCAAGTCGACAGTATGGAGCGGATTCTCACCCGGGGCAAGTCATAAACTCAATCGAGGTCACGAATGGGGAGGTACTGTATGGAATGTATGTACATGTACTCCATAGCCTGTAGGTACCAACAAGCTCAGGAGTAAGCTGCATGCAGGGAACTTTGATTTATTCGGTTGTTTTTTTGGGTGCTGCCCAGAAACTTGCCCACCGTCATCCTTCTCTTTCCTCCCTGGCACGGTTGGAGAAACAAAATGTACATCTGGATACATACGTTCGATGTTGCGATGTTTGTTGTTCTTGGCAAAGCCCCTCGCAACTTTAACTGGTACATCGAGGCGCTGCCCAATTCTGTTGGCTTTTTTACATGTAACTACTCCGTACAGAACTATATAACTACATACAGGAGCAATGTGTGTACCCAATGTATGGGGTAGTTACTGTGTGTGTGTATATGTATGTGCATCTTTTGGTGTTGTGTGGATATTGTCTCTGTGCATGAGCTGCATGTCCCTCCCCCATGCCGGAGTCCTGAACAGAAATTAAAGACGCAAATTCCGAAGAAGATGATTGGGCGGTGTTTTTCGGTCTCATATCCGACATGTAAGGGTTGGGAACTTGATACTGGTCATGAATGCATCATTGCTCAATCTCTACTTAGTTCCCATGGGGAAACAGGATTACGGAGGCAGTGACTTTCATGGCCCTGTAGTTGAACTATATGTCCCTGAATGTCGTCAACAGGCGAAAGCTAGGGGTGGTTGTCTCCATCGCGTCAATCGGGCGGAACTAGAGCCAATCCTTCAAGGCAACAGAGCCTCCGGAAAAATGTAACTCGTGTCCTTAAAAAGAAAAGAAGACGGGTCAAAAGAAAATGGAAAAGATAAAATACAAAAAAGGAGCGAGAAAGAAAATGCGTGATTGGACGGCAGCCTGGGGTAGCTGCTTCGTCTTGTACTGTACCTGATCGTCGGCAAGGAGGAAGAAATATCTGACAGCAGGAAACTGGAGAGAGCGTGCGCTGCGAGGATGTCGGCTGCTGCAAGGCCTTGTGTGGATTAAGGCTGCCGACCAGCATCAACGATGCCGAAACCAGCAGGATAATCTAGTGGCAGCGATCCTTGCATTCGGAGATCTCATTGATGGAACTCGAGAGGCCAGGACCCAATTTTCTGCCCTGGACGATTTCAGAATCCGGACCGGAAAGGGCATAGCTCCCATGGTGGCAATTCGCATCCGTAATATCCAAAAAAAAAAAAAAAAAAAAGGTCAGAGAAACAAAAGGGATGAGAATTGAGATTAACGTGATTTCAAAAAGGGAAGGTTTTCAGCTGTTGGTCAAAGTGTTCTTCAACGGAATTTGCACTGCCAAGTTTAGCTTCCGAAGGGAGCATTGGCACGCATCAGCGAGTCGACCAGGATCAAGTCTCTCCGGCGTCTTAAAAGGAACAGAGTAATGCAAGGCCCTGGGCTTTTTAGTGGTATGTACGGAGTACAGAGAGTGTATGTGCGTACATTAACACCATCCATCGTCGACAGCAGGCAACTTTAATGACGGATCTGCCGTCGGCACTCGGAAAGGGGCATGAACTCTAGTTTTGCCAGACAGTCCTAGAAACAGACAGTCGACTTTGTAGCTTTCTTCAGCGTCGCACCTCGAGAAGTAGATCTAGATATGGCCTGTGACTGCATGAATGGAGGTTGGGATCACAACTGTGAAGAATCAAGCCAATTTGCCTCTCAGAGCTGGATCAATCAGCCTCTACTAAACTAACCAACAAGGCAAGAAGCAACAGCAGTTACCTGTTAGTTAGTTATAGTTTGGTCAGGAGTACTCCGTACCTGGGTGGGATTTAGACACGGGGTGCAAGTCGAATTAAGCAGTCTACGCATCTCGAAGAGGCGGAGGGGCGGGGGGCCCTCGGTGTGGATAAGTAACGTCCTAACTAGTTAATGTACCTAGGTAACTAGGTAGGCGCGCCCCCCAGTGGCAGATCTGCCTCTGCTGCAAAGTCCATCCACATATGCAACACTAAATTGCTGTCCGCGCCAAAAAGAAAAAAAAAAAGGTACCCCATTTTTGCACTACCTCGAAAAAGGCGGGTGGAAATCAAACCTCGCCAACTGAAGGTTGATGCAAGTTGTCTTCGACCGTCCGGCTACAGCCCGTCCAAGCAATTGCCTCAGATACGATTACGATTCCTCCAGGTATTAGGTTGCTGGGAATGACTGGGACTGGGATGGAATGGCAACGACAAGCAAATAGTGTTGAACGTAGTAGCTTTAGATAGAATCATAGAAAACATCTATTTCTGGAGTAGTTAGGTATAACTAACTAACTAGCTAACTACTTTTGTTCTTCTTTCAGAACCCGCTCTCTCTCTCTCTCTCTCTCTTTTTTAGAATAGTGATTTAGGTTTGACGTTGTCCACTAGTTGACTCCGCAAAGATCCTGGGAAAGTTACAATAGACAGGTAATCTCAATACAAGACACGCACACACAATACAGCTCCATGATCCTGCAATGGCATTGTTGTTGGGGAACAGACTGTCCAGAAAGATGTTGTTTTTCCCTGGCGATCACGGCAATTGGCGTTGGGCTGGAGATATCGGCAACGGGCAGTACCTAGCCGGTCATGGTGATGGCGATGGTGATGATCCGTGGGCGGTGGCAGAGCACACGCGCGGGTGGATAAGAGGAAAGTCGCAGGAAACAAGCTAACTAACTAGTTAACGATTGACAAGCTGTGGTGATCGACCCTACATACGGAGTAGTTACCTACACGCTGTCTGCCCTGGAAACGGGCTGCACGCCACGTTGTTGAGCTAGCCAAAGTCACAACACGGCCCACTCCAGCAACTTGCAAGGGCTGACACGTGAATCATTTCCTGGATGTTAGTCTTATAGCTGTTGGAATTGAGTAATATCACAGCGGGTATTTCGCCAACCCGCCGCGGGGCAATCTCATCCTCATCGGATGACCATGTTAATAGTTAATCATAATACGCTTTTTCAACGGGGTTCGAACATTAACTATTTGATCGTTGAATAAGATGACCAGTATGTAGTACGTACTCCGTAGACAGTTACCTACATAGTCGACTTATCCAGAGCACTCACTCCAGTGCTGTTTATGTAAGTATGTCCGCCCGAACGGAACAGCGGTTTCGCCAATGACATGTAGTTACTTGCTAAGGCCCACTGTAGTATCACAGGAAAACATACTCCGTACATCCATGGGATAGCAGCCAGTTCTGGCAATC
Source organism: Amauroascus niger (assembly GCA_001430945.1). Lineage (NCBI taxonomy): Eukaryota > Fungi > Ascomycota > Eurotiomycetes > Onygenales > Onygenaceae > Amauroascus > Amauroascus niger. The sequence continues at coordinate 139,861 of LJPK01000901.1, read as the reverse complement.
TTCCAGAATCTGCGCAGAAGCACGCGTGGAATGCATTTGCCTGGCACCATAACTACTCGACGACGGGCGGCTGTGGAGAAAAAAAGAAAGAGAGAAGAAAAAGAAACGGAAATATATGATAATCAGATGGAAAGAATAATGAAATATGAAGATAAAAATAAACAAACAAAAAAGAAAAAAGGCACTCGTTGCCGATCGCGCAGGAAAACTTCCCTCTCTCTCCCCCTCAGAGGTGACTCTGAGGGTTGCTCTTTCCGTGGAGTGGACGTAGATTAACCATGTCCTCTTCTGGTCAAAACGACGACAGTCCATGGACGTTGGTCTTGTCCTGTCCTCTCTCCTCTACCCCACCTTCTCTCCCGCCCGCAGCTCATCTCACCTCTTTTTTTTTTCTCTCTCTCTCTCTCTCTTCTCTCTTCTTGACACTGCCGGGCGGTCCTTGATGGTCTCCCTTTTCTGCGCATCTCAGAAGAGCGTTGGCTCCGACAACTGTGAAACACGATGTTGGCCTGGGCCAATTTGCTGCTGTCGCAACAAATGTTACTACCCCTCTCGTCCACGCCCACACCCACGCACCACTCTGCTGGGATGGGCTTGGGTCAATGGGCACAATGCAATAGGCCCAATCATGCTGCGAACACAAGACGACAGAGAGATTAGCGAGAAGAAGATCCCGAAAAGGAAAAGCAAGGAACAATAAAGAGCGTGAGACAGAGGGAAAAAAGGAAAGAAAGAAAGCCGAAATGGCACCTCTTTCCTATGAACTCATACGTATTCTTTCCCAATTTCCAACGGGAGTGAGCATGTACGTTCTTCCCCTCTTTCAACCGAGTTGATAGATTCTTCTCCTCAGTTCTCAACGACCCTGGACAACAAGGCAGTCGCTAATTAAACCTCGATTGTCCAGCTCTGAGCCCAGCTTGGCCCACACCCGCCCTGGCCCTGTATAGTCTATCTCCATCCCCCTCCCTGTTTCCCCTTCTTAAGCTTAACATGGGAGCAAAGGAAGTTTCCAACGCTTTTTAGCTTACCTAGGGTCCGTTATGTAGTCGTCCAGCGAACTCTCGATCAATCGCTGCGTGTTTGGTGACCGTGTGACTACTTTTTTTCTCTCGCTCTCTCTCTCTCTCTCCCCTCTCCTCCTCTCCTCCCAGCAAGCCCTGTTCCGCGACATTGTGGGCAGGGTAACTCATTGATCAGCCCTTTCAATACCGTCCGGTCGCTTCATGCACGGTACCCCAAACCGTGACAGGTGTTATTACTACATATGTATTTCTCCTGCTCGCTGGTGGAGCCTCAAATCTGGGTTGAAAATGGATACCTGGGGGATCGTTATTTATTACATGCGTTAGGCTTGCTGGCCCCCGTACTCGTTATGCCCTACGATTCGTCCGTTTGAGTCCTGATGTAGGATTGTCGCCTAGAACTCGATGGAATCCGCCGTCAGGTTTTAGCTGCAAAACTAACCACGGCAGCGTCTCCGGACAAAACGGTGTTTCTCGGTCACGCTTCTCCCTCGTGGCCCTTCCATTCTTTGAGCCAGTAAGCATTGACAAACAAGAAGACGGAGGTCCTGGAAATTTCATCGCATCGCAAGCATCAATCATCTTATTTTTATTATTCTCGCCTTTTAATTTTATTGTGATGCAAGCGGGCGTGAGTCGTAAAATGAACCCTCTTATTACGCTCTCTCCCAGCAATCTAGCACAACCTATCCGACCTGACCATGATCCTCATCCCGGCCGCATAATACCCTTTAATATTACTATTTACCATCTCCGCCACGGCTCCTCTGGCCGAACATATAATAATAACACAACTATGCACACAACTCGTGTTATTTTTCCCTTGTCAACTCCAGTCCTCGACCTCTTCCCAGCAAAATACACTCTAATTCCTGGAGCTCTTTGCCAATCTTGTCCTCTTGCACTGGCCTTCTTCACCCACTCGACCATATTACCCCATATTATATATTTTTTTAACCACCCTCCCTGTCCTTTCCGTCTTCCCTTCTTTTATTCTATTTGTCTCTAATCTTGCAACAACTCTTCTTTTTATTTTCCTTTGGGGGTTTCTTCTTGTTCTTCTATTTTTTTTGGGAGCTGTGCGTGCGTGGCTCCGTCCCGCTGCGAGTCGCGTTAAGCAACTGTTGGTTCCGCCGCTGCATCCCGGCCGCCAGAGTGAGCGGAACCACGATTCCCAAGTCCCGAGAAAATCTGAACAATACTCTGGTTTGCGCCGGCTGTGGGGAAACAAGCTCGTTCACGGGTGCTCATTCTTTCTTCCTTCTGCGGAATAGTGTGTGAGATAAAGCAAAACCATAAAGGCCAAGGCTATAAAGAACACCCGGAAGGAGAAAAAAGCTCTCCCAAGCACATATCTTTTCTCTCTTCACCGAATTTCTGGCGAAACTATCCAGTAGCCTGCTAGAGCTGTCAAGCTCTAGCAGCGCTCGAGTACAACCGCGACGCTGGCGGATCCGTATCGAGATTATCAGATTGACTATTCCACACACGAGCAGTCGAAAGCGCAGGAACAACAGAGTCAGCTGGTGTACGAGGCAGGGCAACAATCAACTCAGGCGCTGCACCATGGGGGACGTCATGATGTTGCCTTCATTTCTAGTGGCCAGCATGCTCAGTTCTCATCCCAGCAGCATCAACATGCGCACCACCACCATCAACATCAGCAACCGCAATCGCAGCCTCAGCCGCCGCCGCAGCAACAGCAGCAGCAGCCGCAACAGCACGGCCAACGCCCGGTTGTGATGGCGTCCCCGGTACCCCATGGTGTCGTGCGTGAGCTCCAGCAGCCCGTTATGATGCCGCAGATGGTACCACCCCAACTCCCGCCTCACTATAATTCGCCTCTTCAGGTCTCCTACGCCGGAAAGCGGCACGGAATCAAAAGGCAACGGACAGACGATGGGCCAGGTGGCGAGAATGACGATACCACCGCAGGACTTAGCCTATCAATGCTTCCTGAAACCTCGCATGCCGACGATTCGCAGTCAGCTGACATCCTTCTGCCTGGCCCGGGTGATCATTCTTCTCATCATCATCACCCTTCCGTCCAAGAGTATCAGTCTCCTCCGTTACATCAACGACATCACCATCACCGCCTTCCTTCGCAAGCAACCATTTCTGGGGGACAGAGTGGCGAAACAGATCTGACGTCCCCGGGCGGAGTCACAGGCTCACAGAGCGTGGTTGGGCAACCAGGAATGCCCGATCCAGCACCTCGACCGCGGGGGCCGAAATTAAAATTCACACCGGAGGAAGACGGGCTTCTCGTGGAGCTGAAGGAGAACAAAAACCTGACCTGGAAGCAAATTGCCGATTTCTTCCCTGGTCGGACAAGCGGCACACTGCAAGTGCGTTATTGCACCAAATTGAAAGCAAAGGCGACCGTTTGGACAGACGAAGCGGTATGACTCGAGCCATCCTCGACATCGAATTTGTGATACAAAGAAGACACAGTTTGGCTGATTGTTCCCTTTTTTTTTTCTTGCTCTTTCTAGGTGCAACGGCTGCGTAACGCAATTCAAGACTACGAAAACGATCGCTGGCGTGTCATTGCCACAAAGGTCGGAAGTGGATTCTCCCCTGGAGCATGTCGTGAAAAGGCTACAGAACTGTAAAACGGACAAGACCCTTCCGCCCCACCCACCCGACAGCCTTATTCGTTAGCAAGCCTCCCTTCGACGTGGTTTCGGGCCCCTGTAGATGTGCGATTGATGTTGTACGCCTCTTTGTGACAATGAAAAAGCCGCGATCTTGCAAACCGCTTTGCCCTCCTCCGTGCACGACCCCATCGACCGGCGACGTGCGAAACGTTTTCACCCTTTTCGCGTATATACCACAGACATACAGTCCCTCCGAGGTTTTTTTTCCTGTTCCTACTCCTAGAATTTGTGGGCCGTTTTTAGGGCAATCTGGAGACTCCTGACAGCAGAGCTAGGGAGATTTCTGTTTTATCGTGCGAAGTATTCGGGATATAGAAATGAGGAATACACACGTTTAATTCCAAGGGAGGAAAAGAAAAAGTGAAAATAAGAAAATGAAGGCTGCGAATGCCTAGAACACCCTTATGCACAGCCGAAATGCCAGTGAACAGCGATCTGCCCTTCCCGAGAGTGTCGCAGGGCAGATATTGGCCACGTTTTGTCCACAGGTTCTGTGGGTTCCCATCTTCTTCGTCTAATTGTAATCTTTTCCTAATCTTTTATTTCTTTTTAATTTTTCCTTTTTTCTTTGCTTTTTCCTCTCATTGGTCCCGTTTCTGTTTTGTCCTCTCCAAGTCTTTTGCATTTTCAATCTGATGCCGGTGTATCTCTCTACATTTGGCGGGCTGGTCATCTTCATGTTTTTATTTACATATGATACCCCATTTCCGCTGGTCAACTACTTCCGTTCCCTATGTTTTTCTTCCTTTTTATCCCTACTTAATCTGTCGGAACGTCATGCAAGTGAAATTTATGTCTAATGGAACCCCCTACCATATTCCTTTACGCATCTAAAATATCATCATCGTCATTTACCCGTTCATTAATCATCTTTCCCCTTGGACCCCACTACTTGTCTCAATATATTTGGCTCTATCTTGTTGCAGCAGTACCCTTCCCTCTTTGTCTCCCGTTTCATTTGGAAATTTTATTTAGGCTGTGACGGAAAGCCGCGGCATCAGAGAGAGAAGAAAAAAAGGAAAAACAAATTGCGCTCTTCAAATTTGAATGACACAAGATACCCATCCGCGCGCGTGCGTCCTTCTCTTGTGAACTCAACATCCTTGTGGCATGGTGTTTCAATGTTTGTTTTGAGTAACTTTCTTGAGTTCTTTCTGGGTGTGGAGTACAATAGGAACAGGTATGCAGGCGGGTGAGCGGGCAGGAAGTCGGGCAAGCCCTGTTATCAAGAAATTGGGTTACCAGGAACCACCATCGAAATCTCATGTATAGTTATACTACAAGCTTCCCGTGAATTCACTTCCCGGCCTCGATGTAAGACGACTCTCCTCTCCCGTTTTCCTCCTTTTGACCTTTTTGTGATCTCTCTGGTCGTGAGACAAGCTTGGCTTCATTTCATTACTTCTTTCCTTCTGGTTTCATGCATGGAAGTCGGAGTATGTCTTTCTATTTCCTTATGTCTTAGCATCGGTTACTATAGTTCGTTTCCCACGAACCCGTTACACGGGTGAGTTGAGCAAGGTATGTCAAGGCATGCGAGCACCCTTACTCTGTTGCTCGCAGAGGTAATTGAATTGGGAAAACATACAGCCATTCCTCGTATTCCCTCCCTGAACTGATAAGGAAAACACTGAGCCTAGGCAGTTCTATTGTTCATTGCACATGTGCTAGTATAACTAGTTAATTGGAAATAAAAAAAAAATTAGTCATCGGCTCTTTGGATGCCGTTGTCCATCATTTTTCACCCCCTTTACTCAATCCCCCAAATCCATCCAAACTAGGGCTAACCCTGAAATTCCCCGATCAGGCAGATTTGGCAACACCGGCATCTCCACCCCGCCGAAACACCTTGATCCTTCCGCCAGCCAATCAAAGCCGCGACTTAGGAAGCCTGCTGACTAACCACAACCTCACCACCCGGACAGATTCGGTCCCTCAGCGTCAACAAGCACTTCTTCCCACTTCACCGTTCAAAGGGACCAACGCCATCGACTGCCACAACGTGCCATTGGGTCGTCGAAGAATAAATCGAAATGTTTGTCCAGCGAACTGCTTTTGCCCTTGCGAGGCGTGCTCCCGTGAGAGCTCTTACCAGACGCACTTTCTCATCGTCAATCGTTCGCAGTATGTGGGAAACCTTGAATCTCCGTTTGAACTTTTGTTATTTTGTTATGCAAGCTTTGGCGGAAAGGGGAAAGAGTGTCGGAGGACGTTGGATTAGCTTCTTTACAAGGAGATCGAAGGCAACTCTTTTTACCGAAACGGGGGACGAAGGTGGTTGGGCTGTCTGGGGGGAGGTGCAAAAGGGATATATCTGTTGATTGGCTTGCGACTTTGCTAACCTGGAACACGCTGTGCTGTAGGCTCGAAATGGGATCCTAAGCCGGGAGAGCCCCAGGGAAAAATCATTTCATACAATGGTTAGTGATATGGCACTTTTATCGAAGACGTACACCCGCGAACCTCTTCAAACCCCGATGCTCAAGGCGCGCGCCTACGGCCTTTTTCAGCCCTTTTTTTCGCAGAAATCTCTGAGCTAATTGTTCCCGTTCAATCCAATTTAGAAGTCAAAACCGAAGCAGATCTTATTGGACCCGGCGCCGCACCCGGTACCATTGGTACCGATCTCGAACAAGCCACTGGTTTGGAGAGATTAGAACTTTTGGGGAAAATGGAAGGCCTCGATATCTTCGATATGAAGCCATTGGATGCTTCTAGACTAGGTTTGTGATAATCTTTGGGGGGTTTCCGAGCCGGCAACAAAGCGGCGCCTGTCAGCTGCGCGCGACAGCAGCTAGAATATACGCCTGCACTTCTGTGAATATCGGTTCGCTAAAATGGGGCTTCACTCCCTTTCTCCGTAGGAACACTCGACAACCCGATTGTTGTCAAGTCTGGTGGTCCGGAACAATACGTCGGCTGCACTGGTTACCCAGTCGATGCCCATTCCGTCATCTGGCTCACGGTACTCAATTCCCTTATTATCGTGTCTTTTTTACCCGCGAGTAGCGCTTATAGGTTTCGTGTATTAGGTTACCCGCGATCGACCACTCGAGCGATGCTCTGAATGTGGCAACTGCATCAAGATGGAATACATTGGGCCAAAGGAGGACGACCGTAAGTCAGGCGAACACTCCTTGTTGGATCGTCATCCGTTCCTTCAACTCTAACTGTTTTACGCTTTAGACCACCACCACGCCGAGGTTTACGAACCCAAGACTATGGCAGACTATGTCAAGCCTGAGTATTGGTATAAATAATTCAACCCGAGGAGGAAAAAAAATCGGGCGTCAACCTGAGCAGTATATAGGTCTATATTTCCCCTCCATCCCTGCTTAAACCCTCCTTGGCCTCCACCTGCCATGACATCTTCTCTTGTTATTCACATTTGTAGAATAAATCGAATTATCCGTGCAAGCTTACTACTATGAATTTTGTTCAATCTGAAAATGATGGGGTGTGAGGGTTCTTTTTTGCACTGGGACTTTTAGGAGCCGTGAGAATCCCCTTTTTTTCCATAAAGGGCCTAATATTTGTCAGCTTTGACCATGCTACCTATGCTGGAAACATCTATCGGCGCTTTCTACGCATATAGATTTATGTACTTTAGTTGCTTGTACGGTACCTGCGTTCATATCCGTGTCTACCACTGAGGTACAGAAGCATTGAGTTTCGATTTGCCATATAATGGATATACGGTACAGCGCAGGTACAAATGGGTACATCCGAAGTTCACTTTTGTTGCGAATTGCGAAAAGACAATTCAGTCACTGGGGATTTTTCTAGTCCCGTACCTTTGTTTCATTGTCATTTTATCGGAAACACCGTCCCAAGCCACTGGATAACTTAATTGTAATGCCGTGGCAGATCGGGTTTCTTCTCTTCAAAGTCGCGTATAAACCCTGGCTAGAACCCCTGGCCCAGGAACAATATGTTCGTAAAGAGCTAGGATGCTCAAAGGTCCGTTCCCAATGCTTTGAATACGAAACTGATCAATCACACAAGTAAGGGGTTCTCAGACGACCTACTTAACGAAACCACGGGCGACAAATTCCCACCCTTTCTTTCAAATTACAGGTATATCGAGAATTGTCATCTCACACTCAAACCTGCTTTCGATTCAGAAACTCTTAGTTTTCTGTGACTCACAAGCGCCGGCTAAAGATGCCGTACAGAGATGTAAAGGAACAACCGTGTCACCACAAGGATGGACAATCAACGCCCTGATGGAGGCAAGCGGTAGTGAAGGTCCATTGCCATTGTGGCACATACGAAAAAGCAATGAGCATTTGCCAACCCGGGAGGTGGAGGTTAGCAATCCTCGGTTGATACCTCAGGCAGCCTGGACGGTATGCGGCTCATTTTCGGTATGGAGTGAGGCACGAGCCGAACTGCCATGTGAAATAGGTCATACGTTGGTCCAGAAAACGGTTTGTAGGAACTGGTCTTTGAAGCCATCGAGGAATGGGGCGATGGCTGGTAATTTTGTGAATTTCCTTTTGCTGTAGCGAAAGTGACAAAGTATTTCAATTTCGGCACGGACAACACAAGTATTTCCGATTGGGATGCAGATCCGCGAAGCACCGTCTCTGAAGCCATGAGCATAATCCAGACCTTGCTTTTTACACAGATCTCCCAGGTTGCTAAAGGATCCTTTCCAAATAGAGAGCTATGCTCAATAATACCAAAATGATAACGAGGTCTCCACAGTATAGCACGCACTGGAAATAAGAGCATCAGTACCAAAAATATGCATCAAAACCGTCTCGCATGACAACCTAAAAGGAAATTCTCGGCTAAAAAGAGCGTCATGGCCTGTAAAAGTAAATTCAGAAGAACTCGCTATGAGAAAATCCGGGGTGACAATTGTGGGTAGGCAGCAAGCGGGCACGATCAGCAAGATATTAACACGGAAGGGGCTTGATTGCATGGCAGGAGATCATTAATTAGTAGGAATTTGAAATCAACAAGCGATTCTGTTCTGTGGACGGCTCGTAAGCGGCTGATCGCCCTTTGTGCCATAAATGCCACGTCAACTTTGGATAGCAGGTGACATCAAACCACCTGGCCGATGTTAGGGTGTAGAGTTGTAACTATGCTTGGGGCTCCGTAGGCGAATGACAAGGCAAAGGCAGCCTAAACACTGTGGCGACCTCGATGGTAGTTGCACAACCAAATTATAAAGATGGCCTGGAGCAATGAATAGCACCAAACAGCCGTGAGGTAATACAGATCCTTGGATTCAAATAGGGGTGCCATACGTGGCACTGATGATATCAAAATTTGCGTCGCAACTGGGCGTGGGGATCTTGGGTGCTGAGCGTGGCCGCGAAGGAGAGACAACCCCGGGAAAAGCGATTCTCAGGCTTTGCTGAGGTTGGTTGCGTTTCCAAGTTGGAGACATCGAGGGAATGATACTATCCACCGCCAGGATCCGCATTGGCAGACGTCACCCAATGATACCGAAGGAATATGCCCCAGGTCTATAATTGGACTGTGAATTATTCCAAGCGCCAATCAATCTAGTTCCCGATACTGCACGGACGTTAACCATTGAGCTTTTTAGCCACACATGCCAGACTTTGAATCGCAAACATTGGGGGATAAATCAGGCGTTTTGCCGCGGAATCGACATAGTCAGACGCAAGATAGAGCAAAGAGTGGATGTTCCCAAGTCCATTGGTATGACAAAACGGATGAAATATCCCCATTCACAGGGATTTTGGCCGTAAAACTGCATCTACTTCAACATGTCAGTGGATTCGACATTTTGACCCAGAGCTCCAGTAAGCCGTAGCATGAAATTAGAGCCTAAAGGGCAATTTTAACCATGATCGTCGAGAACATCGTGCGACTCGCAAAGATGACCCATTGTAGACGGTGATTGTACGGTTGAATCAGTGGTCTACCCTTGCAGCATAAGCTCCGCCTGCCAGGTTCCAGACCGGTGATCCAGATTACTTCGGAGACTGAACTCAATTGTTTATCTTTAAAGTTTCGGAGCGGAGGAACAACCAGAGGAACATATACCCACGAGGATACAATAGATATACCTATGTCAAGGACCGTGAGAAATGCCATTGGAAAGTGATAGTTTTGGGATAATGTAAATGATACAAGGTTAACTTGTATCACCGGAATTTAGGTACTGGAGTCCAAGCAGTTACCTGGGATTGAAACTTTCAGTATCATTGCCAGTAGTCAGGCCTTGGTTCCTGAGGCTCATCCCGTCAAGCCGGCGGGTTCCAGACAGGCAACATGTCAAAATAAAATTAACAGAAGAGTAGCTTGGCCACCGAGGCCAGAGCAAATGGTGTCCCCAGTCGAGCATAATAACTGGATCATCATATCGATTTCCATGAAATCAACGCGTAAATGCATATATAGTAGCATTCTACCCATGGCATGGCGGGTAATGCATACCTCCGTTTATTCACCAGGTTGCTGCATTTGCTTCTTTAGTCTGGCGTTGAGACGACCAGACCTTTCGTATCTCAGATAGTCTCGTTACAGACCTAGACAGTCCCATCGAGATTATTGACGTAGAAGTGCCCAGGGGAGAATATGTGTCAACACCGTAGCTGAAAACGAAAGTCTTTAAGCCTATAATTCGAAACAACAGCATCTATCAGCAACCCATATACACCTGCCAATCAAGATCGTCGACTCACCATTGCTTCTAACCGACAGTTACCAGAAACCTCTAGCATTTTTTCGGCGACGGAAGAAGGTCAAAATATTTCATTTTGGTGGCCCAATGAACCGTGGTACAGTACAACTACTAGTCGCCAGTAGGGTTGTTAGGAAACCTTTGGAGAACAACACACAAGACAAAAAAGCACATCGCCCAGTGAACGATCGAGTTGAGGATGGGAAGAGTGTGAGGTAGGTAACTCAGAGAAATGAGGTTGTGGTTGTAACTAACGAGGTAACTGGAAGGTAGTGAGTTGACTCGGTTGGGTTGAGGTGGAAATAAACTCAGCGTCCGGAGCTAGTCCCCTTTTGTAGGACATAAAACTAGGTACCTCCTACAAGTCGGGACTTCCATCACAGCTTGACAATCGCATTTTTGGCAGGTCAAAACCGCGGTTCCTGCTGATGAAAGGCGTACCTGGCATCCATTTACGCGTATACGTCAGTTCAGCAAAGGTCGTACAACCAGGTTACGCGCAGAATATACAGGTGCAGCCATCATACCTGCATACAGCACACCAACGGTATGTAACAACCCAATACGGAGCACATTGGGTAGAGACAAGCATCATCATATACCGGGTACACATTTGGTTCCTGTCTTGAGATTACGACCCGAATTTAGCAGCACATGTGATAAAAAGGATACTCTTAACATTTCGTGCTGGTCGCATCAACGCTAGGGTATAGAAAAAAGTGACTTGCTTAAAGACCCGGCTGCCGAATATTCCCTATCTGTCTGATCATGCCATTATCCCCCTTAAAAACCACCCGAAGCTAAGAAAACATAGATAAGTAAAAGGAAATAAATGTCAAAAGGAACAACGCATGGGAATCGAAAGAGTAAAAACCGTTGTCGTAGAGCCGTAGACATTTGCATAAAAAGCCCCGTTTCAAATATCCAGCACAAATTTCCCGCATTAAAAAGAAGGCCGATGGACAACACAAGTTGACAGGAATGATAGAAGACGGAAGAAACCCAACATATCGTAGCGTGACGTTGCCGGAAATAGTTTTCCTCCGTGATATCTCGGCACAGCATCCATGAACAGGAAAAACAGTACCCAGCCTTACTCCTAAGAACCTTCCATCCATGTTGCTCCTCCACAATATTTAGCAAAAAGCAATCGACTGATAAAAACTGGGATAAACAAAAAGAAACCGTCATAAGACGCGAGAGACTAGATTGACCCGAGTCGAGCTGTCAAACATTTCCAGAAAACTTCGTCGTCTTGTTGCTCGCTTTACATATTTTTGAAATGCTCTTTTGCATATTGCTCGCATGCCTGTGACAGACGTTACCACGACGCGAGCTTGTCTTCGGTTTATTAAAAAGAATATATACCTTTGCTGGCTTTCCAATTTTCTGGCCAATGACCTTCCACTTATTCGCCTCATATTCTTTGATGGCATCCCTCAATGCGGCTGACTATGCGAGTTTCAATACCCAGATTCAGCAAAGTCGCTAAGGCATGTGGATGATGGCACTTACCTCATCTTCTGCAAATTCAGCATAATGCATGTCCTATCATATTATTAGTCTCCAGAATATATCCGTGCGCACGCCCGATAGCTACCTTGTACCAGTGTTTCTTTACACTGCCCTCTGTTCTTGTGGGGAAGGTCTAGAGAGAGATTATCAAGTGTCAGAGGCCGGCATGGCAAGACAAAAGCGATCCTCCCAGCCTTGGAAGCATGTAGGACAAACCTTGGCAATCTCGCTCCAAGTATTACCGGCATCTCGCATTGCCTTCAGTCTTTGTTCTTCTTCTGCTGTCCATGGGGTATTTGTTCGGCCTTTCTTCTTGCCTCCTGTCTCTGGTGTTGCAGCAGTTGGTGGGTTCCCTTCACCTTCAACAGGGGCAGTTAGCTGTGGATGCGCCATGGTTGACATGGACGCAGTTTGTTGGAATGACGCACGTCTTTTCCGAGGATTTACAGCAGGCACAATTCCTGGTTGCTGCTGCTGCGGAGGTGGTACCTGCGTTGGTGGGGGAGCCGGCACCATGGGAGGCACTTCAAACTGGCCAGGACCGGGGAAAGGAGGTCCTGCCTGGGATAAATGATGTGGAGGAGGCGGATTGGCGGGCAGAGTAGTTTTGATTCTTTTAGAAATGGGGGGTGAGCTATGGAGGTATTAAAACAAAAAGTGTCAGATGTCAGCCAAATGTTTCTGTTTATGAGCGTTCTTATCAGAGCAACACATGGCAGCAGCGTCACATCTGGGATGAAACTCGGCTCGGGAGATCAACACAAGCGGATACGTTTTTTTTTTTTCGGGGACAAATAAGATAAATAGAAAGATAGGCAACAAAGGGTACATTATGATCAGCAACGTGCGTGCGGGTGGGGGGTAGAGGAGAAGGGAGAAGGGACTTGGGAAACAATATACTTACGACATGGCGGGAAGAGGAGATCGTGAGGCAAAAACCGGCCAATTCATCTGTAAAGATACGAAAAAGAAGTGATTAGCCAGGGATGAGCTGGTATTGGCGTGGGTAATATGTAAAGGCAAAATCTCATAACGAGAGAAAGCGTGACACACGGAGGAAAAGAGAGAGTGTGTGAGGATCACGGCAAGCTTGACCTGCACGATCAAGCTGACCCGAGAACAAGATGGTTTGAGATGAAAAGGGTGGGAAAACGAGTGACTCGAGCGGGTACAAAGGCAAAGAGGGAGAGGTGAGATGGCTGGGGATGAGTACGATTGGTAAATAGACGGGGTGGGATGTATAGAGGACTTTGCACGGGCGTATATTCGAATCGAGGATACACCAAGTAGTGAGGTGGTCACTGAAGGTACCGTGTCTCCGCAGCGAAGGTTAGCGGGTTCCCCAGGTTGTTGCAGGCATGTAAGTAACAACTACCGCTGGGGTGGGACATGAAGCGAGCTCCAGCGAAGTAACTGGCACGAAGGAAAGCGAGGAACACCCAAAGCCAGACCAGAGCTGCGACCAGATGAAGAAACAAGAAACAACCAAGGAAGAGGATGAGGAATGGGAGATGGGGAAAAGGTATTAGATGATAGAGTTGGATGGGGCAGCTTGGATGGTTGTTTGACGGAATGGCAATTCGGG
>LJPK01000901.1:0-126286 GCA_001430945.1 Amauroascus niger | reverse complement strand
GGGGGGGGGAGGTGCGCCCACTGCGCTAAGAATTGCGGGGAAATCAGTAACTTTCCCTGCGAGAGGGAGGGGGGGGGGGAGGTCGAGGCTCTGGTATGTGCACGGTAGTTACCGGAACAATACCATGTTCAGACAACAACACAATGTTGCTCATTCGAACCAGCTGTGTTGCCAGAATAACCCAGAGGAAAGGCCTCTGCGCCCTGTCAACCATCCCTTCATCGTCGGAAGTAGTTAGTTAACCACAGTAGTCACAACCGGGCATGATCTTTCGCCCTTCCCAATTCGAAGTCCATTGGGAACCTATGGGAACCGATTCTCGATACAGCCGGCTACGCCTGGATTCAATAACTAGCTAACTTGGGTAACTACGTAACTAAACGCACTCCGACTTCGTACCATACGTACAGAAACATACAGAACATTAATTAGCCTTGATCATACGCATGTAGCAACGATCTGCTCGTGAACCCTGCTCTGGTCTCTGCAAACATGCAGACCTCCAGGCTCACCACAGCATATTGGCCGAATGACTCTCCAAGAGAGCAGGGGGCCCAGAAGCGATGGATGCGTCGACTGGCAATCTGTCGTCTCTACTAACGAGTTACACCTTTCGTCGCCCTCATATGCGCGCCCTCCAGCGATTCCCGGTGTCAACTCTTACTACTATTATCATGTGTGATCATTTCATGGTTAATGCAATTCCAAGATATCAAACAAGGACCAGTAGTTAGTCAAGCACAGTACTCGGACAATCGACGAAATTTTGAAGTCCGTGCACAGCAGGCAGTGATCTAACTTAAAGAGGTGGATATCATCAAAGTAGTAACTAGGGAGTTAACTAAGGATTTCTCAAGAATCCTCACCTCACCTCACCCAAGCTCTCCAGTAACTAAGCACGGACGCCCCTACCTCTGCATCATTTCAAGGGACGCACAGAGAGTACAACAAAATGACACGGACTATTTTCGCGTAAGAATGCCCTTCCACTTTTCTCCCTAAGCAACAAGATAGTTACCCAGCTTGACTGTATCCGAATTAACTACAGAGCTCTCCGTGAGTTACCCTCGCCATAAAACCCTTGTTATCACATCAAGCCTGGCCATGGATTCATATCTGAAAGCCGCCACAGCAGTCCGCCTCGCTTTTAAAACCTATCCAGTCATCGAGTACCGAGCGCATTATCCAAAACTATTTCCTCACTTCAAGCTAAAATAATAAATATTCCATCTACAACATGCTCCGCTCAATTCGAACGGATATACCAAAGCTGGTACGATGTTGTGTATACACTCCGGTCCTTCCGTGGGCCGGGATGGCTTGTTAGTAGTTATTTGTAGGGAAAACACTGTGGCAAAACATGCGGGCTCTAGAGTAGCAAAAAATGCGGTCATCATGCATGTCAAGTCTTTCTCCCGCGGATTAATAAAGCCCAATATGACCTTTTTAAGGAGCAACAGGAGGACAATATTGTGTCAATAATGTTCAAAGAAACACTTCTGGGATCCGCAGAAAAAGAATCCTGTCCCTTCAATGTCGCATTCAACCAAGTCGCGCAGCATCGACAGGAATCGGTTCTCATGGCACTCTGGTGCCACAAAATCCCACCCAAAAAGCCCCAAAAGACACAATAACTACCATTGACAAGATAAATCCTCTGAAGGATGAACGGAATGAAGCTCTTCGCTCTGTGTTTCGGGCTGTTAACCCCAGATCAATCTCGAAAACAGAGCAAACAGGGTCCAGAAATCTCCGTGGCGGCTCACGTAATTTACTTCGTTATCAATCAGTAACTAACTAGTTAGTTACTGCGCTTGGCTTAATCGGGATGAATGGTTCACCCTAGGTTCGTCATTGCGGACAAATTCCTCCAATCAGAGTAATCCCAGTGCCAAAGACGGCATAGCCGTTCCCCTAGTTCGCAGGTAATTTTATTATCGGCGTTGGTCGAGTTGCCTGATACCTGATACGGCTGCCCAGGTCCCAGCTGGGACCTATTTGGTCGAATTCGCTGAACGCTCAGCGCAGAGATATAGTTAACCGATCTGGATGGGAGGGGAGTGTTCGAAACCGTCAAAGTCGCGAATGCCCTTTTTTGGAGCTCTTCACTTCAATCGGGACAATCGCCACACACGAAGCCTCAGCAGCTAGCTTGTTACGGCTTTGGCTGGCCCGGCGATCAAACAATTTGAATCGGCCGCCGCAAAGCAAATCACATCCCGTCCTTACTTGAAGGGGAGTGTGCATCATGGAATGGACAAAGGAGGCAATTTATGTTTCGTGTTGAGCTTGCGCGTTTTTCCCTTAAAAATGGGGATGCCATAAGATATACGAGATGTCGACGAGATAAGGTTGCCTGCAGCGCAGGTACCAAATCCAGATCACTCCATGTTTCGGCCTGACGCACGCTTGAGTTCCACGCGATGCTTCTTACTTTTAGAAGGGAAACTAGGAGAATTTTTCTGAGGAACTTGTGAGGATGTACCCTGGCGCGAGCAATCGTCAGCATTTCCCCTGTATTTGCGAACTACTGATACTTTTTGTAAACGTACCGTTTTGGGACCTTAGTTACCAACCGGAACCCCCGCGACCTCCATGCGGCCCTAGCCAACCGGTGTGATCGTATCACATCACCCGAAGTCAAAGCACTCCAAGCATCAGAAAACCGTCTCAGGGCGCCAATTCGGGATCAAGACTGGTCGATTGGGGCTTAGCCAGCCAAGTAACATTAAACATCATCAGCAACACAAATGAGATTCATAATTGTTCTTCTCCAGAAAAGGACTGTTGAAACCGAGAGAGTGGATTTGCCACAACACAGACACACGTGGGGGAGGGGACGAGGAGGTTTCGAGTTGTTGATAATCGCAACTACCACATCCTGTAGGGTAGTTGGCTGAGGGCAGAGCAGCCAGAAAAGGGTCTTGCCTGGGCTGACTACACGTGGGGTTCGTCATGTGAAACCTGGAGCACTGGTCGTCATCCTGAAACGCCCATCGACTGCCAGGCTTGGATTGCTGCCAATTAGCAACCTCCAAAATGAACCATCACAGCCTTCACGCGCTTGACAGCCCACCCAGGGTCCAGGATCAGAGACATGCATGCCGTGCTGGGAATCCATGTTCTGCACAGCGATAAGAAGTTCTTTTTGGCTGCTCACTCCCCGCGAGAAGCTTTCCCGGCGGGACATTTACCCCTGGCGAACGAGTCGGCCTCCCTGCTTGACACACCCTAATTCCGACTGAATTTCTCGGCCAGCGGCTTTTCCCCGATAGCTAATTCTCGAGAGCGCCGCGAGAGATCAAAAGGGGGAAAAAGGAAAAAAGAAAAAGATTTTGATCCAGGTGTTACATGAAACAATGCGAGCTTCTGCGCTCGTTGTCTTGCCCTGACACAAATCACATTTGGAAAAAGGCGCTTTTCCCCCTCAATCCCAACCTGTTAATAGAGGGTCAAGAGGTGGCGTCGATGGGATTGAATTCTGAAGCATAAACAAACTGGTTTGAAATGTCCTGGATCTGTGGATCGCCGACCCTATTCGGGTCGGTGGCGGCTGGCGCTGACACCGTCTCTGTTTTGGCCTGTATGAAGGCATCAAGGGTTTTAAAACTCAATGGGCTAATGACGGCTCTGATCCAAGATACGCTGCGTTAATCCGTCTGGTGATCGCCATTTTGGGAAACGGCTCGTTCACAAAAATGGCCTTGAGGCTCGAGGCCTCTAACCTTTTCGGATGGAGTTGAGACTGTCACTTGTTACAAGAGTCGGGTTTCGATCAGTCGAGACAAACTAGTTGTCCCGCTTCTGTCGAGAAAGACATGGATCCAGAAACAGTTCCGACTCCAGCCATCACATTCCAAGCTTCATGCAGAAGCGTGGCAAGGGTGGAGAACTACTAGGGGACGCCGAACGTCCTCCACGGCCGTCATATAGATAACGCCCGAGTTTTCCCTTCTGTTCGATGTTTTCCGTTTTGTTCGACACATCCAGTTGATAATCAACGAGGGAAAAGATTCCAATCGTCCTCCCAGTCTCTTCTATATTCTTTGCCCCTGGTTGGGCCTTTTAATAATCATCCTTTGACCTGTAAGATCTTGACGATCTTCCGCTTCTCTCGTTATATTAATACCGAAAGATCCCTCTCCAGACTCTTTCACAAAAGTCCTCTCGTTTGCTATACTACTATAGAGTGAACATCTCTCGATATCCCGATCACACCGGAATCATGCATCCAGTCACAGCAGCCGATATCCTTAAAACATCTCGCTTTCGGTCTCCGAAGCCGTCTGATGAGACCGGCCGGAGCAACCATGGCGTTCAAAAGCATCAAAGGTCCGCATCTGCGGGAGCCGGAAGGGCATGGACTGAAGAAGAGGTATGGACTGTTGACTGTCCTTACCTGTTTATAATACCTGACCATGATGTTAACAATTACCAGGAGGTGTATCTTGTCCGATCTCGAATGCATAAGATGCCTTATAAGCACATCGCTTTACATCTCCGGAAAACGGAATTAGCTTGTCGGCTCCACTATCACCAAATGTTATACGGGAGCAACCGTCGACGACGCAGCGAATCCATCTCATCTATTGTGAGCTCGTGCACTACCGGGTACGTGCCAGAGGAACAACCACAAGAGAAGGAGCAACTGGTTCCCTCGCCACCAAGAACCCCACCACTGGAATCCTGCTCTGTTCCTTCCTCTGCCGCCAATTCACCTCAATGCTCCCGGCTGCACGTCCCTATTCTTCCCAAGCCGATTACCCAAATGATTTCTACTCATTCAACCAACTACGGATACGACAAGTCGTCGCTTCGTCTACAGACCTCCTTTACAGACAACAGTCAATATAATCAATTCCAAATTGATCTTGTGCGGCTTCGAAGCCTGTACGATGCATACCGTCATTCTTTCTGGTCCTTGATTGCATCGGAGTACTCGAAAGATCCTGAATTCTCTGGGCCCAAACTTGAAGAAGCATTCTTCCACACCGCTCTCAGTCCAGACCGTGTGCTACCAATGCCTACTCCACGCTGCAGCCCGAAAAGTATGACACCCACCATCCACGAGGAGCTTCCTGATGCCCCGCAGCTTCCTCCAGCAGCTCCAGCCAACTTCCGTGCCATTAACCAGCCAGAACGAATGAGAAGAGATTCCATTGCTTCCGCGAACGCAAGCCAGCGGATAGAGAAGTGTGCTGTTGCTTCGCTGCTGACCGTCGAAAAAGAAGTTTGGGCACCAAAAGAAATTCCATCGAGATGAACCGAGTGTGTTGATTTCTGCACTCTATGTATCTTCTCCGCATTAACTTTCTATTTCTGTGTTGATATTCTACGATATCCCAAGTGTTATCCGTTGTTCATTTGATATTTCTTTCTTATTGCTTTCCGCGGTGTGCATATGGGCTCTCACCTGCGGTGTTTATCATACTGGCGTTTTCGCTTACTTTCTGTACTTTTACGGGATATATCGGGCGTTCTGGTTTCTGATTCTGATGAATACTTTCCCTATGATAACGATTGACTTGTCCCAATCTATATGACGCTCATTTTTGGTGAGAAACTCATTTTTCTCGACACTCGTTATTGTATAACTTTCCTTTGTGACTTGATGACATATCTGCCCTCCGAATGAGAAGATTTATGATGAATAAGTTGTTACAAAAATCCAGAGATTCCTAGCCCAAACAATGTAGAAACCGTTAACATTCCTATTATCTATTGCCCGCCAAGTACGTTGAACCCTGTAGGAGGGGTTTATAAATCTACGGAGTATTGCTGTGTCAAACCTCCGGGTTCCAAGTTGATTCGAGAAAGTCGGAACGGTTTGTGTCAAGACAACAAGGATGAGTCTCTGGCTCCCGGAATTATTGGGTGCCGACCGAACGGGTTTTCTTTCCAGGGTTAAGGGGTGGGCGTCTTCATATATCTTCTGCCCGCTACAATATCAAGGCGGATGCTTGCCCATCCCGATGTAAATAAATCAACGAATATATATATCATCCGGAATACATGCAAGAAAGGTTAAGCAGGGGCGGGCTCCAGTTATAGTAGACACAGAGGTATGTACGCTCTGCACGTTGACTGCATTTTCGCTCGCCGGCGAGGTTTCCAGGGAATTTGTGCCGAGCACCTGTACATACATACACACAGAACCGAGACATCACTCTTAGCATGCGGCCCTGCCAAGCTCAGTTTGATAAACCAAACCAAATAAACCATTTTCAACAAGAAGAGACAAAAAACGATAAGAGCAGTCGTTATATAGCCCGGGGAACGGAGAAGAACAATCGAGGTTGCCCCCCGGGTCTGACGAATATGCCAAACCCGCATCAACCTTATGCGATCGGCAAGGCGGGAATACAAACAAGATGTGCTTCCACACAAATTCTGGAACTCTTGGAGACGGGGGGGGGGAAATAGCGGAGTCTTCAAACATGCGATGCCCCGGGAAATGAAATGCGATGTTTGAGGCGTTCGCGTGCATGAAGCTGTTACGCGATCATTTGGTAAGTAGGTAACTATATGGAGTACCCAATCTTGCCACCCTAAGCTCCTCAAGGAATCGAGCGGCGAAAAAAAAAAGAAGGGAAGTCGGATATGATCAGTTTGGTTGCACTGGGATGCGTCTATGTGTTGTCTCAGAGGAAAGCCTGCAACAGAAATGGGACGAAATCATAGGCCAGAACCTGGTGTTTTGGCTCTTCCATGTGGCGATTCTGGTCTGTGTGAACACACATCTTGGAGTCCCCGTGGGGTAGTGGCAGATATCCAAAGCAAGTATCTAGAAGAGATAGGGAGCGAGGAAGCGAGGGACTTCTCTTGCGTGCATCCCGTGATTTGGGCTTGTGCAAAGCATCTCACAAGCTTTTCGCATCCAAAGTGGCTTGCTTTGGACTTGTTTTAATATTGCTTCTTTTCTTCATTTTTCTTTTTTTTTCAACAGCAGTTCCCAACGCCCACAAGGAGATTATAATTGCTCATATTGGCGAGTCGGTAGTCACCTCCCAGGTCCATGAACCAGTCTCCTGGAAGTCAGGATCCAGCAGCTTTTTTTCCCCCACGCACACAAGCAAGAGGAAAGAAAACCCAGCGTGGTGTTTAACTCCAGAAATCCGCCCTACAAGAGCGGGGTAGTTATTCATTCTGCTCCCCAACATTGTTGGATATGTATCGCCCATGCCGACGAATGGACACCGGGCAACTCTTTGTCATTCATATGCTGTCAAAAAGCTTTCTTTCACAACATCTGCTAACGTGCAGAATCGTTCCAACAGGTACCCGTCACCGAGCAGTCAGCCTTCCTGTTGAATTCGACGTATGTTCCAAATCCATTTTCAAAATGATCTCCACAGTATTGATCCCAGATTCCAAGCTTCTCGCCGTCTATCTGGCAAGTCCTTCCACTCTTCGTCTTTCAGCAAATACCAATCTGGCTTCAAGAGGGTGCGTTTGTTTTGAACCGCAGCAATTCAAACCAAGCTCAAAATACATCGCCAAGGTCCCAACCCAGCCTGCCACGTTGAAACCCCCCTTCCATCAAGGCACGGTCTCCAACCCGGGCTAGGAAGAAACCCCAGAATAGTTCACAATACTGGGTGACATAACGAAAGGGATGAATGGCTGCCAAAAAGGGAGATCTTCGCGACCAAGGAGAATCAACTTAAAACGGGGAGGCTGCGCAAGCCGGAAATTACTCGGCGGGATGTTAGGGAGCAAGCATCGGGGGGGTTTGTTGGAACTAGCTTGATTATAGCAAGATTCCGCGCGCTGGGAAATAAGGTGTGCCACGGGAATGCAAGGGAGTGCTTCCCACAAGAGAACTACCCTTGTACATGCATTTCCCCCCCGATAAGGAGCTGGGACCGGGGTGGTTCTTCCCACAAACCAATGTCAGGGACAACTTGGAAAGCCCACCAACGGCCAGACGGAAACACGCCAATCATTTTGGGTGTATAACTACCTAGTTAACCCAGTTGACTAGGTAGTTGGACACGCAATTAGGGGTACTAACCAGACAGATGGGAGAATGTTGCGGGTTCCGTTCATGGCGGAGTAAGGATCAGGGCTGAGTTCTGTTTCTATTTCCATTTGAGAGGCACTTTCTTTTCCCGTTCGTGTCTCGAGCATCTTCAACCTGCCGAGCCCAACAGTGTTGTCTGGAGTAGAGTCAAACCCGGGCAATGTTCCATCCTTGCCAGGCGGAAGGCATCAGGATTTGATTGCTCAGCTGCTGCGTCAACTAGTTAGTTATGCATTTCCGCATCGTGGTGCTGTTTCGAGCATGACATATGATGCAGAACCGGACTAAGATGGAAACCCCCGATCATTTTGTCCGCCCTGCATGAAGTGTTGACGGTCGGCATGTCGGTTTTCCTTCAGTTTTTCTTTTTTCCCTTTTCTTCGGGCTTTGTGCAGAACCGAAGATCGTCATTGCATTGGTTTTCAGCTTTCTTTTTTTTTCCCTCTCTTTCGTTCCAGTCTTGCCTACTGTTGTTGCCCGCGGCATAACTATGTCACATCACTTTGCTCCGTACATTTGGTCCTCCATATCCAAGGTAACTATGTAGCTTAAGACAGAAAATTTGTAACATTTGACCGCTCTCGCTGATTCGACCCAATGAGCGAGACCTTTGAGAAGTTTCTTAATTCCCAAACCTGGGAAATCCCTGCCTGGAAGACGCGACGCCATTTTCCGCAATTTGATCTGGGCGGCTCAGAACATAATTCCTTCTAGAATCTTTTTTAGCTTCCCTTCCCGGCGTTTCCATCCAATCTCCAGCTAACTACGATGCACGCACCACAGCCCATGTGCTCACACCAAAAAGGAAAGAAAAAAAAAGATGTATTTGTCAAAAGGTTTTTCTAATTCTGAAAAGTTACATAACCGACCAGTCTAAGACTCTGGGCATAGTGTTGCTAAGGTTTGTAGGCAACGAAGTCTGACGTAGATTAGACGAAAGAGGCGCACAGGAAATGGATTCAAGCGGGGAAAGGGGGGCCGGCAGAAAGTGTCAGTGCCTTTTTGATAGCCATAAGTTACATATATGTGGTTTAGTTAACTTAGTCGGTATGCCAGTCTCGAGGGGCGCGGTATTTGGAAGGTGTCCAGAAGAAAAAGCAGAAGACAACCCTGAGGTCTGCCTGTGCACGGATTCATATTTTCCATCCAGGGGGGTTTGTGTCGGGTTTTGCAGGGTGAACGAAAGAAACCCGGAAAAGCAAAAGGGCAGGCAAACCCTTCAAGCAGCAAGCAAGCAGCAGTCAACGAGCAACGGCCAAGCGGTTCTCCACCCCGAGAAATCAGATCTTCGATCCCGTCAGAGTGGAGAGAACGCTGATGGGCGATGCAACTGAGGCAATATGATTTGTTGGAAACGATCCGGCCCCCGGTTTGTTAGTTGAACTAGCCTGTTTATTTTGGGTGTGGTATGTACCTTCAACCTTGTGTGGATACCGCCATTCGTTGCGGTCGGAAAGGGGTCGAGGTTTAGTAGGATGTATTAAGATTGGTTATATCCCGATGATGTGCATACGCGCTCTTCGCTTTTCCCGCTTCTTGTGTGTGGACTGCCAGGACTGGGGGAGAGCTCGCTCGTACGATGAGTGGTGCCAATCGCAAATTAGTTGGAGTCTGGGAGATGCTATAAAACTCAAATCCAACGGTTTTTTGGTCTTCATGCAAAATCCCAAAGAGGAAAATGCCATTTTCCCTCCCATCCCGTCACCCTGTAACTAGTGTTTGCGCAGACGATATCACCTTGTCTTCAATTAGTATTTCAGCTCTTTTACGTATGGAGGTTTGTTCACCGCATTTGTACTCCCATGATCCAATCATTATCCCCAAAAAAACGACGGAAAAGAAAAGAAAAAGTAAAAAACAAAAAAAATGCCCCCAAAATTCCCTTGGCGTTTCGCGTGGCTGTCAGTCACGTGACTGATATCGACGACCAAGTATCTTCTCTCTCTAAGCGCCAGCAACTTCCTCCTCCACCACGACGTGTTTGCTGTTCGGTCCTGGTTGGACGAGTTGTGCAAGAGGGGCGGAGTGTGGGCAGTGGAAAAGGAGGACGAGCAGCACGGGGAGCCAATGGGCTAAACCAACCATTGAATCATACACAGCCAAAAAGGAATATTGAAGGGGAGGGGAAAGGGAACACCTTTGCGGAAGTGTACAGTCCCGCCGTCCATGTCTGCATATCCAAATGCGCGATTGCCCAACAAAATCAATCATAAGAGCTGCAGATCAAAGCTCATCACCGGCGGGCGCAAGCAGGAAAAAAAAAAGTTGTGGAGCGTATCAGAATATCATCGCCCATCGCCCCCAAACCAAACCAAACCATGAGAAGAAGGTGTCTCGAACGGTGACGGCTGTGTTTTTCTTTTTAGTCAAAAAACAGACAACGATGTGGTATGATACAGGCTGTGGAGGTGATTCGAAAAGGAATACCGAGGGTTCGAACTCCGAGGAAAGAAACTGACCGGCATATGATAGTTTTTTTTTTTTTGACCTTCGAGCTGAGGTTGTGCGCATGCTGGTTTGGACCTATCTCCCCCTCCCCCAGAAAAGACACCGTCTTTTTCTTTTTCCTTTTTGGTTAATTTTCTCATTTCGCAAGCTCAAGCGAAACTTGGTCCGTGGATGAGAACCTGGAACTGGCCGGTTCGTCAACTGCTTTCTTTCCAAGGAAGGTTTTCCTCAGCTGACTCTTGCATGGCTGCATGGTTGCTGGCTGCCCCCCTATAAACCTTGCTCCCCTTCTTTTCCGGTGATGTTATATCGTCCCTCTTTTAGCCCGTGCGGTGCAAGATGCCTGGAGATATCAACGTCGTAGTCGAGTCCTGTCTCCCAGAAACCTTAACAACCTATCGGCGTTTTAAACAGGCCCATGGGGAAGGAAGCAACCTTCGAGAACGATGTTCCCCTTCTTTTCTTTCTTTTCTCTTTTGCATATATAGGCTATAGCGTCCCGCATTTCCAGACGGGTTAGCAGAGATCTAGATCTACTTGGTGGACTCTTACTCGATGATTTGTCACAAGCAGCTAGCTCGCAATCTCCGCCCGACCCTCCGGTGGTGGCATTATTTGTTGCAAACCTCCCCATACACTACACAATAGGTAGTTAGTTAGCTAGTTAACTTGGCGGATTTACAAGGATCTACGTACTAGAGAGACGTGGAAATGAGCTGTTTTTTCCCCCCTTGGAATCGTTTTGTCCTGAGGCATCCTTTTTTATTTTATCCTGCTTTTCTTTTTTGTCGCTGGCTGTGTGCTGGTGAGGACCTCATTGGCCAGATTGATATCATTTCTCTTCTGGCGAACAAGAAGGAAGGTTCTCTTGCCTGGTCCGTTGCAGTGCTAGGGTTTCTGGCCCCCACCCCAAAGTCTCTAGACGTTACAATACGATACCGCAACGGCCGGTTCCCTGCACAAACCCACAAAAGCTGATTGGCATGGCTGTGAGCATGGGTTTTTTTTTTTTTGCTTCCGGAAATGTTGCAGGCAATTTCAATTTTAAAAAAAAATCAAGGAGCCTCATGCAGCTGAAAGAATCGCTTCTTCACCTTCTTGCAAGGGGGCCGGGATCTTTCAAGCTGATGGAAGTACTCATTACGTGTTGTGCTGTTCCTGCCTGTAGGTAGTTACCTAGTTACCTAGCGAACGAGCTTGACATTTGATGCCAAGGCCCCAAGAGAGCTCGAAACGGAAATGTACCGTACTTAAACTTTACATACAGGACAACCGCTATTCGCTAGGGCCGGGACAGTCTTGGCGCACTGGAAACAGACGCGACATCACTGCTGCAAGCATGATATTCGAGATGAAGCACCGCAAGACATAAACTTCCTAGTTGATGGGCTGAATATTTACGGAGTACCGATTCTAGTATACTTGGCCTTATCATCCGTGATGTCTCTTCAGATCTCTATTCTAACCCTCTCAATACAGTTTCATCAAAAGTTTATAGAAAACATAAAAGTATTATTGAGGAATCTATAAAACAGATTTGTAGTTAGTTATCCTAGTTAAGCAGCGTTAACTCCGTACACCCATAGTTAAGGATTCACAGTCGAATTTTGGTCGAGCCATAAAAAAAAGACACATTCTCTTAACCCAAACTCATGATAATACCTGGGTGCTGAGATGTCATGCTGTGATCTCAAAATACAAAATTTATATCTGGATGATCTATCTAATCGGTAAAATACAGGGTTTAACTACGCTATTACAAGCGTTCAAGGAACAAGGGCCGGCCGTTTCTTTTTTTTGACTTTTTTTCAACCTCCTGCGCGGGAAATCCAATGTTCGAATGTGGCAGTTGAGTTCCAAGGTTTTTTTTTTGGTCTTGCGATCGCGGCTTGAACCTGAAGGTTTGACTACTTGGGAGAGCCATATAACCAGGTATAGAGAGCGAGAGTACGAACTTCTACCGGAACTGGAATCGAATTCCGATCTCAATGACGCTGCTGGAAAGATCGGGATAAAACGTTCTTCGGGAGTTATTATTTTTTATTATTAATTATTCTTATTCGTCTTCGTCTTTCTGTCGGCTTTTATGCACTCTTAAAGCCACGAATTGTCACAAGTTGACCCTGTAGATAAGTTTGTTATGGGCGGGTCTTCAAAGTGCGACTTGACTAATCGCGACCCGTCTTTGTGGTCCGATTTGCGTGAAATAATGGCATTATCTTGCGCTGGAAGAAGAAGAAGAAGAAGAAGAAGAAGAAGAGTGGAATGAAAAGAACAAAAAGAAGAAGGAAAAGAAAAAACCGCTCGGAAGTTTAAACGGCCTTAACACCCAGAATTTTTAAGTGTGGAATGATTGAGGATGAACCGACCTTTTGGCTTGGGGAGGGAAAAAACATGAATCGTGTTTGCCGATAATCAGGATGAATGGAGAAATGCACCTCTTTAATTACTTATTTTTGGCTTCCCTTTCTTGAGAGAGTTTGCGCCGCATGATGTGCATGTCTTGTGACTTGCCTCGGACTCTTCTCCTCTTTTTTTTTTTTTCATTTTTCATTTGATTTGAATGCTGCAGCGCGTATGTGCAGTATGGTATGTGCAGTATGTATAGTAGTATGTATGCAGGTGCCTGGTTTGAGAGGAGGTCATGTCGTCAATCAATGCCGCGGCCCTCTTATTTTTTTTTGACAGATTTGCAATGTAGTCATGGGAGGCTTTTTTTTTCTTTCGGTTTCATGCCGGCCGTTGTCTGCAGGGGAAGATCAACAATACGGTCGAGGGTGATGAGAATAATAGCATAAAATTCCTTTCCCCTCCCCCCTCTCCTCCCTCCCCCAATGGCACGCCCCCGTCGCACAAGGGTTGAGCGGGCGAGAGATCCAGATTTCCCAAAGGGCGAGAAAGAAAGAAAAGATGCGCAAACGCTGATTTGCTGCCACGTGCCCTGGATCTCGGGATGCTAGGCTTGATCGGGCAAGATCCTGCGCGCGCTGGACGGTGAGGTCCCCTTGAGAAGCTGGTCTGCCCGGCTTTTATCTCAAGATGAGTGCGTTCTTTTTACAGAGAACCACGCCCTTTGGCTCTCTCTCTTCCCCTGTTCTCCTCTTCTTGTGCATATGTAACTAACTACACACCGTTCTTTTGATGGCAGATGAGGTCAGCGCACGTCGAAGCTGACTGATAGTTAGTTTACCGGTTGCGCAGCTCGCAGGGTTTCGGGTCTGTTAATGCCTGTCCTGCTATAGTTAACTACCAGTCACCGGTCCATGAGTAGGATCGAGAAGTTATCAATGTCGTAGTACCTAGCTAGCTAGTAAGTTAGTTAAAACTAGTTAGTTTAGTCTTGAGATCTCCCCCAGCCCTGGGAGCCAGAAGCCACCTCCCCGAGAAAATGATATGGCATGGACTGCCCACGGAAATAGTTAGTGTTTTACACCAGCCAGAAACAGAAACATGCAATTATATCAGATTCAGGCTCCAAGGTTCCTTGACCGGTCTCCCAGGCCGTTGGGTTTTGGGCTAGTAGGCATCCAGTAACAATCTCTCTGAGGGCTTGGCTGCCCTTTGCGGCCTGCTTGTTGAACATTTGGGGGACGAGGGGGGGGGGCGCGTAACTTAACTAAGGAATGAACAGCCACGGAAGTCCTTCATAACGAGGAAAAGGTGTCGAGTAAATCACTGAATCCGACACTTTGATCCGAGAGCAGCCCCCCTCTCCTCCTCTCCTCTCCTCTCCGCTCCGCGCCAACTGGCCCCGTGGAAAGAAAGAAACAAGAAGGAGGCGCCAAAGGGAAGCAAACCCCGTTCTTTTGTTTTCTTTTTCTTCTTCTTCTTCTTCTTCTTCTTCTTCTTCTCTTCCCTCTTCTCCTAGCCTCAATGGACATGGGAAGTTCTTTGCGGGCTATAGCTAAGAGTGGAGAGGTAAACGGAGTTAGCAGTTAACTGATCCCAGAGACCCATGAGATGTCCCGTTTAGTTCGATTCCGATGCCCACTCCTCTCTTCATAGCCTGCCTGATCCCTGACCGGGTTGTTAAGGCCGAAGGGACGCAGCACTGGGAAGATCCATCCAGCTAGTTAAGTCAAGCAAGTTAGTTTTAGTCAACCATCTGGTTGGGGGCCGTTTGATTCTAACCTCCTTCTATGGATCGCTGCATCCTGGGAAAAATTAAACCACACCACCCCATTTCTCCTCTTGTGTTTTTGTGCAAATAAGTTTCCAGGGCGCTTAACTTCCACTTTTGCTTCGCAAACTTGCAAACCCTTGCGTGGTAAAGTGTAAAAAAAAAACAAAAAGAGGAAAGCAAAGAAAAAGCAAAAATGGGAGAAAAATGGGCCTAAAGAAGCTTTTGGCTTAGCCCTCATTTTGCATTTTATTTTTTATTTTTTTTATTCTTCCCTTTTTCCTCCCCCCTTGCTGCATACTACTGCTTCTTCCGGATCGACAAACAAGAGGAACTTCGCTGTTCGCATCGTGCTATAGTGGCACAGTCCAAGCTTTCCTGCTTGATGTGGGACCGTCTCATCCACCATGCTCCCTCCCTCTCCCTCTCTCTCTGTCTCTCTCTGTCTCTCTCTCTGCTCCCCCCCCCCCCCCCCCCCCCCCGTCATCCCTCCCCCCTCCAGTGGGGTGCTGTTGCTGCTTGGTACGGATGAGACAAGGGATGGCCGGGCGGGGATCATAAAGGGAAAAGAAAAAAAAAAAGAAAAGAAAAAGAAAAGAATTAACGGTACCGGCGCTCTTGCAGCAACCACAAGTATGGGCTGGCGGCGTTCGTCGTCGTCGGCGGCGGTGGAGGGTGGCCACAACACCCCCCCTTCCCCGTCAACCCCCATACTAGGGCTTTCCCGACCTTTTCTTCCGAAAGGCCTTTGAAGCAGGCCAGATGCAGGGGATCTTGGTTTTACTGCCCGTCCGCAGCATTTCAAGCCCGTTTATTGATTGAAGCTCATTTCGTCGTATATATAGGTTTATATATATATACACATGCAACACGCTTGGCCAGAGCTGAACCGTTTTTGTTTTTGTCACCCTCCCCGAAACCTGAACTTATAAGTCTTCTCAAGTCCCACCCTTCCTTTCATATTTTTTCCCCCCCCAATCCTTCAGGGCAAAAAAGAAGTTGAAGAATTCCTTAGCGTTTCTAACAAAAGATCGAGGCTTCTTTTTTGTGCATGTTTTGACTTCTTTGGCTTTTATCTTTATATCCTTCCTTGCAGCTCTCTACCTCTCTACACCCTATCAAGCGCGGTCAAGAATACTCCCTTCTTTGAGCTATACATAACCGAGAAATAACTACCTACCGCTTCCCGTTTTATCAAAAGCACCTCTTGTCGCTTGCAAGTTTCTATTTACACTCCGATGGCGGCCGAGGAACTATCAACATCCTGGTCTGGGTCACCTTACCAAGGTCATATGAACAGCATAATGAATCACCCATGGGGATCTCCAAGTGTCGTACGTACATACATACTTGTGTGCTTATGGGGGAAGTAATTGCAAGCTAACAGCCATATCTTCTGATAGACATATGAGAGTGTTGCCCATACCTACGCTACCAGTGCTCATCCAATTCCAGCTCTGTTAACCCCGATAAGTGCCTCGAACAGCGTCTATCTTGATTCTAGACACAGCCCCTCTCGGCTTCCACAATCACACGAGCTTCAATACCACAACATGAGTTCCAGCGGCCATGGCTTGGGTATCAGTAGCTTGAGCTACATTCAACCAGGAATGGCATTATTCGATCAATCCCAAGGCGGCATTTCAGGACACAACCACTATGATCCCCACGCGCAAATGCGACGACACGCTGAGAGAGCGGCCAGCGACCGCTCGTCCAAAACAGGGAGACCGCTCTCATCCAGATCAACTCCAGTCGCAATCGCACCCAACCCCGACGGCATCAGGCAAATGGAGCAAGAGCGAAGAGTGGGCCAGGAACTTGAATCACAACGGCAGAAACCACGAATAAGACGGCCCAGGCGGCGGTCAACCATCTTGGATGAAGAGACCAACCTTACGCTCCAACTCCGGGAGCAAAACGTACCCTGGAACGAGGTGGTCAGGCGCGTAAACACCGCTTTTGGGGGGAATCATAATGCATCACGTCTTCAGATGCGGATAACACGCCTCAAGCAACGCATGAGAGAGTGGTCTGAGGACGATGTGAGTACGTGACACCCCCACCTCCACACCTTTCCAGATTTTGCGTGTTTGGTTTAGCTGACGTCGACATTTAGATTCAAGCGCTTCAGAGAGCTCATTCGTATTGGGAGACAGATAAATTTGAGATTATTGCATACAAGGTGAGAAACGATCTGGAGAAACGATCAAAGTCCTAAGTTGCTGACTCTGTTTTTCAGATGCAGGAATACAAGACTACCAGAGGTTGGACAGCATCACAGTGTCAGCAAAAGTGGCAAGAACTACAACTGGAGCCGTGCCAGAGAATCAAGAGAAGTCGAAGTCTCGACGAAGAAGAAGGAGAAGAAGAAGACGTCGGTGACGATGACGACGACGAGCCTCCTGATTACCCCAACAAAAGACCGCGATAGTATTTGCTTTCACCGTTCTACTACATCTGACTTTGCTCACTGATTTTGCTCGCTGATTTTTTCCTGGATGCTTGATACCCCCCACTTCTGTGATTTTGATTATTACCCAGATTTCGTCTGTCTCTTTACTTTTGGCACGGAGTTGTGAGATACAGGATTGTATAGAAGATGTGAGAACTTTTTGCATATTGCCAGACTAGCAATGGTCGCCATAGCTTTGTTTTGCTTTCTATATATCTTTTGTTGGGAATTTTGATATGTTTTTCTGGTATTTCAAGTTTTTTTTACGGGAATCTCTGATTTTGGTTATAATACCCCTGGAACAGCTACTCCGACCGCCGTATTTCATTCCAGGGTGAATGATTACTTGCATAGGTCACTATTTTGCATATCTATCTATTCTTTGCATAGCAAATTTGAGTTCTAGCAAAGTTACATTGCAAGCTTAGCTTTTGTTCATATATTAATGGCAGGCTTCTTTTTCCAACTCTTCCTGCAAAACTTCTCCATCCCCAACACACGTGGCGTGAGCATCGTTGGCGACAAATCATATGTGATGAAATTCCAAGGCCAAAAGTGGTCGTCAAGCCTATCCATGCATTTCCAACTCACATGAAAGATCCTCGCCCGTTCCTGCATCATTTATCCCCTCCTGAGAACAAGTCCTCCCAGACTTGTTCCATCTAGGCCACAAGACATGAAACAGAAAAAGAGGGCAAAAAAAATAAAAAGGATTTTTCTATTTCTGACATAACTAGTTATTTGTGAGGCGTAGCTTGCTTGCGGAGAAGATCAAGCCTCAATGTTTCAAGTCCTGCCCTACCCCAAGTTGAAGAGAAGAAAAACGATAAAAATGGTAGACCGATGTCTCATAGGATATGCACATGACGTTTCAACGGTCGAGATTCAGGCCCCGACAAGGGGGGGGGGGAGAAAGCGGCGTCTGAAAACGCGATAAGTAATAAACTTTGGGGGCAGGGGTGGGTGATTCCGCATAATCAACCCCGGTACGGAGTAGTTATAAACGTGATTTCTCGGGAAATTTACTGTATGGACACAAAACAATCGATGTTCCTCCCCAACCCTTCGGACGAGAGTAAACTACATACGATACATACGATATGCGTGTTCAGGCGTGTAATCCGTAGTGTCAGGCAGGTGTGACTAAATAGCTCAGGGATGATCGCTGACAAAGTATTGGAAAGATTGGGAAAAGCTCAGCTCCCGACCTAGGTAATTTACAACGTTTTTCTTTTCCCGGCCCCGTCCTGACCCCCCCGGGCCGGCAACGCTCTTTTTCCGTCCCCCTCTCTGAGGTCCCCGGCCTCTTCGCATGCACACGCTTTGATGTTATTATCATTCAGAGGACGCAAGTTGCAATGTCAAGACAAAAAAAAAAACCCCGACAAATGATCATAGCCTATTGTTGCATGTCAGGCAGCAACAAAGCCCATGATGATGCGTTTCAGCTCGCGATCAAAGCCATCCATCCCCCGCAGATGACACTTCAAATCCCCCCCATGGACAAGCCCGCTACTAGCCTAGTTACGACAACATATTGCGTGGATAAGTTACATAGTGAACTAGGTAGTTAACTAACTACCTAACCATACAATAGTTCACATAATATGTTGTATGTATGTAGTTACATATTCCGGTACGTAAATTCCGGGCCATGGACCTCCGTCGGAAGCGTTGAAATGGCTCGATGAAAAAGGTGCAAAACAATATTCCTTGGCAAACCCGCGGGCGCAGTAGAAAGCTTAGCCATCAAGCTCCTGCATTCATGTACCTATGTACCTAAAAACAACTCTGAAACAATAAATAAATAGAAAAAAAAAAAAACAAGAAGACGGAGCGGATAGACACAGCCCAAAGGAAGAAGAGCTTGCTGAAACATGCGTTTTTAATATATATGCTGCCACCCAGAACCAGCTTTTCGGGGCAGAGGGATTTCCTACTCCGTACGCTAGTTCGTGCCTTTGAAACTTAGGCAACCTTTTTTGTTTTTCTTTCCTTCCTTTCCTTCGAGATCTACGCGCGCGGGGGCGGGGCGGAAGAGGCGGAGCCGGGGACTTTGCCTGTTTAGGAAAGGTAGGTCTGTCGGGACCGATTGCCACTAGTCGAAGCGAAGGTTACATCTGGTGTTTCTAGCGCCAACAATACTTAACTGCGTTGTTGATGTTTAAGGTTAAACTGGCCGCTGGGAACTCTGCGTATAATCTCCGATGGAGCCTGGAGCGAGGCCTAACTACATAACTAGGTATGTTGTTGCATGGATTTGGATTGAGCTACTTTTTTCTTTTCACAAGGTTTGTGGAACGCGCATGTCTAGTTAAACGACATAAGTACGTTTACATTTCCGGTTTATCAGTTATGGGCATTGAGTTTAGTTTATCCAAGATCCTCGCTGCACCTTAACAGATTCCTTTTTAGTGTGGTTACATAGTTCCAGAGCTTCAAAACTGCCACACAGAATATGAAACGGAAAGCCCGACGTTAAAACAGGGCGAACAGCTTCGAGAACCGGTCTATTCCCCCCATTGATCGCCGCTCGGCTTATAATACTCGAATAAGGGTTGTGCTTGGAATTTGCAGGCGGGAAACCTGCTATCCGACCGCGCTGTCATCAACGTCATCGTCCTCATTCTCTTCGTCGAGAACAGGAAATGTCAGAAGTGCTGCAACCCCGCCCAGGCCGTCTAGTCTCCTACCGCTCTCGTGGTCCGAACTCAGCACTCTAACTTCTCCCCCTTCAACGTCCCTCACGCGATCAACAAGGGAAACCCATCTCCGTCTTTCGTGGACGTTCTGTGCTCGAAAGAGTCTGTTTGAGATCAATAGAATACCGCCGCCGCGCCCAACGGCACCCTGCTCAACCGCTGATCCTACCTCTTTGGCGCCGTACGTGGCTTTGTTTGTATCCATTCTCAAATGTTTGAAAAATGTGTCCATAATCTCCGTCTCACGCGCATATTTCGTGTTAGAAAGGCGCGCCTGCACAGTAGGAGATTTAAGGACTTCGTCTAGGGAGTGCACGTGGCCAGAGGAGGAATGAACTACGACGAGATTCTCCAGAAGAGGCTTCAGCTCCGGCAACCCTGAAGATGCAGACTGAATGTGCTTGTGGAAACCGGCGGCAGTAAAGCCCGGCGATGCTAACAATATAGGTCTTGTCGACGTGCCGTTACTGGTCTTCGTCGTGGAAGAGCCACCAGTTGGCTCTAGGAGGCGGAGAAGAGTTTCAAGAGTTACTTGGAAGAATTTTGCCATGGCCTGCAGGGCTCGGAGTGTGTTAGCGAAGCTGAGTCGTGGAGAGAAGCCATGACAGTTCACTTGCCTTGTCGTGATCGCTTCCCCCTTGCCTTTTTCTCGGAATTGTCATTTCGACTTTTTGCTTCAGCACAGTCTGGAACTGTCCAATGAAGCAGATATTGGCGAGGCCTTCCTGCATTACCACTGCAATGGCTTCCGCCCTTCTTTGATGTCCTTGATCCACGGCATCCTTTAACATTTCGACCGCAACGCTATCCCACCCCCCAATTTCACCTGACTCGGCTCTCTTTTCAAGAGTAAAATTTCGTTGTAGCTCCAAGTCTAGTGTATGATGTTGACCGATCTTTGTATAGGGAGTTTCTGATGCGATCTGCCCTGAGACATGGAGTTGAGAACTTTGGGGGTCGAAATCTAGGCTCTTGACTCGAATCAGCAATGTCAGATGGACTCGTGACGACGAGGTTGTCCCGGTCGTAGCAGTGGTAGTAACACGGCGGATAGCACTGGCTTTCAGCAGGTCATGTGGGCGGATGAGATTGTATGCATGCCACTACCGAAGTGTCAATCAAGCGCACAAGGTAGATTTAGAGCCTAATACCAGTCTATACCATGTCCTCTGGCTCCTCCGGGAAGAGTGTAACTGAGCCCGAGCCATCTTGCTCGATGTTCTGTTTGATTAACCTCATTATTA
This sequence comes from Amauroascus niger, assembly GCA_001430945.1. Taxonomy (NCBI): domain Eukaryota; kingdom Fungi; phylum Ascomycota; class Eurotiomycetes; order Onygenales; family Onygenaceae; genus Amauroascus; species Amauroascus niger. Next base: position 105,294 of record LJPK01000901.1, on the reverse strand, counting down.
ATCCTAATCCTAATACCAATCCCCACCTCGATCCGATCTATGTCGTTTGGGGACCCGAAACGACGATTGTTGAAACAAAAGGTCAGACGGGAGTTTGAGATAACAGCAATGAGGCTTTCCAGATACCAACGGCCAGCCGTAGAACTATCTATGGAGGGATTGTCTCGGGAGTATTGGCTATGGGACGGTAGGTAACCTTAGCGACATTCTCACGACTCCAGTAATTTTCGACTTTTCCCCGCCCTTCTGGACTTGATTGATTGAGTGACATCAACAGATTGATTACGTAACACGTCAGTGAACTTTAAGACGGGAAAGCTTAATCGGGATCCGGAGAAATATATTCCCTTTGCTAACTTAGTTAACTAACTAGTGTTCCTTGAGCTTCAACGTCCAGCCATCAAGACGACGGTCAAAGGCAGGTGAAAGTCAGTCAAGCCGTCCTTACACAATAAAGGAGAAAGGGAGAAATGGTCGTTTCCCTGAGATAAGTGCTATGCCATGTCTTCTAGGAAACTCTTTTTCTCTAGTCAATAATCATGGCAAAGTGCCTGTCGAGTGCCTACTCAGTAGCTCACGGGGGAAGATGTCTTCAAGGCCCAAATGGAGTGTGCTGCTCATGTTGTGCTGGATTGAAACGCCCACGAGCGCCATGTGTCGTGCTCAAGTTATTTCCGTCCAGTTCTCATTGCTTGGTGATTGAACCTGCCGCTCCGGTGGGATATTTTCCTTATTCTCGTCCGAACCATCATCAAATGATAGAAAAGGGGGCTCATTCGCGTGAAAACCCATTCTTTCCTGCAAATCTCTAGAAAGCCTGAGCTCCTGGTCAGATGTCGGGTCTTCCCAGATGTGACCCGGAGCCGGGAAAGGACCTCTACGCTGTTTATTCGTGTCTGATTCATCATCAAATACGATCTCCGGATCAAACCGAGCAGCAAGTCTCCTATTCTCCCTCGCCATTCTTCTCAGGATCAAAACAAGCGAGGTAGCCGTGTCAGAATCATGTCCAGAACCATGCCGCTCCTCACCATTATTTTCAGAATGGTTCCTCGAGGTATCGGTTGATGTATAATCATCGACCATGCCAAGAACTTCCCAATCAAATTGAGTCCGCATATTGTTGTGATACCCATTTTCTTTATTCAGATTTTCGTCTCCAACGCTAGACTCGGTTGAGGCCTCATTATCCGAACCAGTCCATAGAGATTCGTTTTCGTTTCCGATATCGCCATTCGACTCAGCGTCCCCAAAGTTCGAATCATCTGTGCGTTCCGTATTATCGTCACCCATTGAGAGCAAGTGTTTTTGGTGCCTGCTTTCACCCGAATTTCCTGTAGCAAAGCTGTCATCGTCGGAGCTATCTTCTCTAGTCTCTCTATCTTCTATTGAGCCAGCTTGAGACACAAAGTCGCCGTCATCTTCATCACTGAGACTACTTTCGACAGGTTGGCTACCCCTCGCGACATTATGAGCAACTGAGTCGCGATTATCTTCATAATTTGAGCCCGTGTCCAATTGGCTATCTTCATTCCCGACTTGAGATACGAAACTCAGGTGTTTCTTTTCTTCATTGGTGCCATGAATGATCCCATTTGTAGTGGGTCTCTGGTTTATAGGATTGTTGCGCCTGTTACAGCTGTTGCCTTGGTTCTGTTGACTATCCGCTGTCAGAGTGACGCTTCAACCACTGGGATGTGTTGATAGGACATACCGGCTTGAAAAGCTGCAATGATCTTGTGGGAGTGGCATTGCTGTTCTATTGTGGCCTGGGCTGTTTTATAGTGAAACTCAGGTTCTGGCCTGGAATGTCTTTCCTCTCTTCAGACCGAATGATATCACAAGCACCTCCTGATTCTCATAAGATGAGATAACAAGTGAGAAAAAGTGAATCATGTAGAAGACATCCAAACTGAGCTGAAATAGACCACCGCTTAGGTAAAGAAGGGATAGCACAGGCAATTGTGATTTCTCAAATGATTCTTACTGTGTGAAAAGGAGCACTGAAAACATAACCAAGAGAGATCAACCTTGGTCTGTTGGCAATTACCGCATTGGTTTAGCGCAGTTTCTGTACTATGAAGATGATTGTCAAATCACATGAAGTGGATGATTGAAAGCAAGCCATGTGACACTTCATTGATTCTCTGAAACTAAGACAATATATTTTTGTGTATCAGCTTCAGAACATAGGTTATCAAAGACAGTGTCACTGGCACATTTCCCAGCAACTCCTTTCCCATCAGCATCTCCATGAGAAAGATCAATATAAAACAGCAAGCAAATATCCAAGAGTAACTGTGCATTTGTAGTATTTAGTTCATGGGATCACCATCCTTGTAAATAGTAGGGTCCCAGCAAACAGGCTGGTATTCATTGGTCTCCAGGGACTTCATATCCTGTTCAGAAAGTTCAAAATCGAAAACATCAACGTTTTCTACAATTCGCGATTTTGTGACAGATTTTGGGAGTGGAACCAGGCCCTACATGGTGATAGATGTTAACTTCTGACAAGCATAAAGCAAGAAAAAAATGTAACTGTATGTAAATACCTTTTGTAGACTCCATCGGATAAGAATTTGGGCAGGTGATTTGCCATGACTCTTGGCTAATTCTTGTAGAACTGGTTCGTCCATTCTCTTTGCCTGCACGAGTGGGCTGTATGCTTGAACGACCGCCTTTCGTTTCAGAAGCCATTCGACAATATCCCGTCTGGGGAGCCAAGGGTGGATCTCATATTGTCCGACGTCTATTTTGCCTCCAATGGACTTGCTGTATTCCTCTATCTCGTCCAGAAGATGGACACCAAAGTTGGACACGCCGATTGAGTGCACTTTTCCTGCTTTTTGAGCCTCAACAAGAGCACGCCATGAACCTTCGCGTGCCTCTCGTGCTCCGTACGGGGCATGAAGGAGGATCCTAAGGACCAATCAGAAATTGCTGCACGTTTCCAATGACAGTTTGGACCTACAGATCATAGTAATCCATTTTAGCAGCCTTTAAGCTCCCCTCAATGCACTGTTTCGTTTCCTCGTACCCCAAGAAATTATGCGGTACCTTGGTGGTAAAGAATACGTCTTCACGCTTCAGGCCAGATTTCCTGATGGCTTCTCCGCATTGCGCTTCATTCCTGTAGAATTTAGCAGAATCAACCTGTCCAATGTGTTAGCCAGACTGCTCGATATAGCAGCACAAATTAGGGAGACGCAAACAGGAGCCATACGTGTCTATACCCAGTTTCCAACGCTTCCAAGGTCACCTTCTCAGTAACATCTGGAGGACTGTTTTGGCTGTCAGTTGCTGTCATAGTTCAAGAGTTCAGGACCTTTGCTCTAGGGAACCAACGTTTGATAGACCTAGTGATATAGAACGGTAGTCAGCATCATAATTTTTCAGCAGAAACTCAGCAGTAAACATGGAATTGCTAATTCCAAATCCAAAACTGATTTCATCTTTAAAAAACAAAAACCGGAGAAAAAAGCTGGTCGGACAAGATAATCCGTGATCGCGGACCCTGGTATTTCGTTTGTAACAACGAGTGTCGCTTGGGCCAGAAGATCGAGCACGAGAAATGACACACAAGCCGTGAAAATAAGGGCTCTGGCTTACCCCAAATCCGACAATCGGGATCTCGTAACCCGAGTTCAACTTATAAGTAGTTTGCAAAGTGAGCTTGGAAGCCATGGTTAGGAAGTTGCGTGGTCGAAAAGATGATCCTAGGGTAAGACGGTGGTGATGAGTGGAAAGTGATGCGGTCCTGAGGGGCGAAAGAAGAAGAATAGGCCTCATGGTCCCTTGCTTTGCGGCTTTATATACCCATAGCACTGGGGCGGGTGTGTGTTGCCCCTCATAAGAGCTGCCCGGTCGAGCGAAATAAAGTGGAGAAGGAGGTCTGAGCTACATGGACCTGCCTCCTTGGGGCGGGGATAAGCTAAAAGCCTGCCCTGGCGTTTTTCTCTCGCTTTTAACGGCACAGAATGCACAAGCACTTCCGCCATCGAGTGGTAAATTAATAATAGCAGATTTCGCACAGGCAAAAAAGCTCATGTTTCCTAGGCTTCTCGAGTTGCGGCGTTAGCGGTTAGCGGACTTAAGACGATGACTGTTGCATTTGGACAGCCACGAGGCGTTGGGAGATCATATGTCACCTTCTGATCTACATATTCACGCATCATGGAAAATGTTTTGAACAGTTAGAAAAATTTTAATTTTCGATAAGGCTTATGCAAGAATTGGAAAACCAGATAACATGATGCTGTCGACAGAGGCAATAATGGATAGGGGGCTCTTTGACAGATCGATCAAAGAAAATCGAACAGACATATCAGCCGTCGAGCCATTGTTACGTACTGAACAATTGCATGAGTCGTCAGCCCATGTAGGAAGCTGAACTGGAGTAGAATGCTTGTCAAAGAACCAAAGCAGAAATCACCACCGTACTCCACTCAAACGGGGCAACACCTCTTTTGCGATTGCAATATGTCTAAAGAGTTTTCTCCGCTCGTTGGCTCACGATGCCTAGTCTCCGCAACAAAGCTTTGGATCATGATAGTGTCATTAAAATCTCGACCCGACCGTCCCTATCAACACATGCTCTGCCGCAAGCAAACACCCTCTTTCGGTCCCCGCGTTCAACATTTACTCTTCATCTTCCTCTTCCTCTTCGAGAGTTGTTCTGGCGATGCGGTCCAAATCTCTCTGTCCGCTCTGTGTAATTCTGCGGCCACCCTTGTGTTCGTCAACCTCGACAACACCAATCTTCTCGAGAGCCTGAACGACCTTGCGGTCAACGGAACCACTTGCATCAACGTGGTGGGAGGGGCGGGAACCACGGTTCTTGGTTCCTCCGTGGACTTTTCGTAGGCGGCCGACGCCAACGGTCTTGCGGAGATAAATGTGTCGGGCAACCGAAGCAGCGCGGACGTAGAACCTAAAAGTTAAAATGAGTTTCATGTCAAGTCTCAACTGGCCCCGGGTAAAAAAAAGAAGTCATCTAAGCAAGCTAGAAGACGTGGTTCCATACCAATCATCGGACTGAGGAGGGAGCTCTCTGGCGCTGGAGGTCTTGACGGTATCAACCCATCCTATAAGATTTCTAGGTATCAGCAAAAATTGCGAACTTCCCTAGCAGGTCAAGTCTCAAAGCAGAATCGTCGACATGATCAAGGTTCTCAAAAGGAAAGGGAGCAATGACGGACCTGGAATTGGCAATTTGCCTTGTCTCTTCAGGAAAGCGGAGTACGAATTGATGAACTTTTGCGCCTATAAGAACCCAGGGTATCAGCATTTTCCCAATACAAAGCTAACAATGAATCACTCCATTCTCCAGATATGCCGCGGGCTCATAGCTCGTCGTCACAAGGCGCTGCTTGAGTCCGTATCCTTCTTGTCGAAACATCGCACACTCAAGAGGTATTCCATCATCCCCGTAACTCCAAAAGCTCGAAAATCCGCCTATAGGTTTTATCCCGCCTCTTCTCTCATCTGGAAAACGAAGCCGTGTTCTCCTCGCGGCAGCCATCCAAACCACAACCTCATTCTCATATAAGAAACATGCAAAACACTTACGTCCACATCGCGAACAGTGACGCCTCCCATGATGGCAAATTGTGATTCAGCAAAAGCCTCGAAAGTCGAAAATTGAGAGGAGAGCGCGGAGGCTTCTGTGGGAGCTAAAAAGGGTGCGTTTGTCGGTGGTCTGTCGTCGCGCGTTCGTTGTCGGGCTCGATTCCCTTCGAGATTTCAATTCATTTGGCTCTCTGAGGTTGTGTAGCGCGCTAAGCGTAGTGCGGTGTGGAGCCTCCCTCCGCCAGTTGCTCGCTTACCCTGTTTAGTCCTAGTGCTACCCTAATAGAGCTAGATCCAATCTATCTTAGTCATCATTTGAGATCACCAAACTTCTGACAAGCGATCATCAGCGAGAGACCTCTGACTTTGCCAATGATCTCGCTAAATTATATTATTATAGACATTGAAATGAAACTATACAGGTCTCAGTATTTTCTTTGGATGCGCTAGTGTTTACATGCAGAAGAGTAACCGATCTTTTTTAAATAAACAAACCATCGCCTCCTGAAACTAGCACGAACTGCATCTAAAGGCCCGAGCCTACCTCCCCACGAAGGCCTGCGCAGTATCGTACAAATAGGGTATCAATGAAATGAGGATGTCGTATTCCGGGTGGTCTACACCGCTTGAACTCTTCGAGCGCTTCTTCAATGGTGTAACTTTTCCTTTCGATAAGATATGAAGTAAGGAAAAACCCCGTTCGGTTGAAGCCGTAGTGACAATGAACACCGATAAGAGGCCGAGGCGCACCATCATCATTCTTCTCCTTGAGCTGAGAGGAGATCTCTCCTTCGAGGCGATCGACAAGGGAAATAAACTCTTGTACTTCGTCAACTGTCGGCGGGATCTTTGAAACAGTCGGAAGTTTATGGTATTGGATTCCGCCGTTATCCAACTGAGATGGGCTGTATACGGGGCTCTCATGGCTGATGTCAATTATAGCGAATATTCGCCCTTTCCATTTCTGTACAAATGGTAGTGGAGAATGTTCTTCGTCGAGATCACGCAAGGTCTTCAAGGCAAAAAATGTCTCGCCGATCGGCTTCGAGACTGGTGCCACTGCTTTCCATTTGGCAAGATTCTTGACGTCCCATTTCCCGGAAGTTGTGAGGTGCTGCAACTGCCACCCAATACTTAAACGGGGGTCAATGTCATTGGCGAGGAAATCTTGTATCAAACCAGATAAAGCTCGATAGGTCGCACGGTCATAAGGAAGGGCATGAGATGCTGGGGCCGGAAGTATAAAAGACTTGACAACTGCCTTCTCCAAATTGCGTCCGCGTAGCCCGGATTTAGCTGGTGGTGACGTGGGACGCAATGCACCGTTTGCCGATTGATCCGGTAGCCGACCCTCACTTTTTGTTATAATAGAGCTCGACTTGTAAGGATTCTGAGAGATCCCAAAGTACTCGAGAATTATTGACACTTCTATTGGCTTGGTGATTGGATCCGATTCTCCGGCTATGAGCAAAAGAGGTGTCTGGATGCCTTTCCACATGTCTGCCCCAGGCAATCCAGTTGCGGGTTTCCCGACAGCATTGTATACTGGAAGGGTTCCCCACGCCATTCGTCTCCATACTGGCGTTCGACTTTGTTCATTGAATCGAAGTTGAAGTTTTTTAGTTGCAATATCTGCTCTGCTTCCCACAAATCTTGAGACGCTTGGACTGTTAACGCCACCCCTTCGGTCCCAACTTCGCCAGGCGTTAAAGATCGGTTCCGGAATATATAATAATGTTCGAAATCGGGCAGTGGCTGCTTTGGACGGAGGAGTTCCCTGAGGACAGAGTGAAATCAATCCAGCTATATGCTTCTTCAGTTCAGGTGCAATTGGAGATTGCGACGATGCAATTAGAGTCGCAATGGAGCAGCCTAAACTGTGCCCAATCAATATAACCTGCTGGTTTCTAGCGGCATCGCGATGTTGCTCAATTGCGGCAGCAAGAAGCGTGGCGAGCGCCTCCACAGAATAGGCTGACCACGACTTTGGAGCAAAGCTAGAAAGTCCACAGCCGGGGAAATCAATACCGAAACAAGGAGCGACATTCGTTAGAGTTGTGAGAAGAGGGTGGAATTGAGCGAGAGAGCCACCTAACCCATGCACAAACACAAGTAGTGGTAATGAGCTTGGCTCCGTGGGGAGCTTGTCGATGTGGGGATGAGGGCAGAAGAAAGTCCTGATGGACGGATATGTGGCCACAGAAGTAGTGTAAGGAATAAACGATGAATGTTTCTTCAGCAAACCGGGATCGGGATCCTTATCGCCTATATGTAATTAGCTAATAAGGCCTACAGTGCCAGGAATTCAAAGGCTCCTACCATAGCGGATTAGATTCTCGAATGGATTGAAGCCGCGCTCGTCATCCTCAAATGTCTCCTCTTCGCTAGATGATTCAGTATTTTCACCAATGCGTCCATTTGTCTTCAATGAAAGCCCTTTGCCATTGCTGGTTGACTGTTTCTTGAATCCTTTGCGGATCTGCCTGTAAAGCACGCCGAGGCCGATGATGATAAGGACAACTGACGATATCCAACGGAGAAAGAGAGAGTCGCGGGCTTGCTTCATCATCAATGAATGTCCTGAGGATGAGCAGCCAGAAACAAAACTGGCTATCGAGTTCCAGAGAAGAGACATCTTCTTGCTTATAGAGACAACAGCACAATATACCAGTGAAGGTAACGCCAACAATGGTGATGGTGTCCCGATCATTTTCCACAGCTCACATGGACAGAACGTTCGAGTGAATTACCACAAATATGCTGCTCTGGTACGAACAGCTCTTGGCTCTGGCACTTTGAATGATAGTTATTGATATACTCGGCTTTAAAAAGTAATTTGCCATGGGGAATTGGTCGCCTCAAAGATTTGTTGCATTATATATTAAGGCACCAGCGGAGGCTCGGCGTCAAGTTGTGGATGCTTTTGAAAGTGTGAGGCAAAGTCCGTTCTTTAAAGAAAAGAGCACTGCACAGCATTTCGAAGCCCAACGGCGTGTCGTGTTATGGATGTTGCCCAGCGATGGATGTTGTCCAAACTGTTGTGCTTTTTTCTCACTGCGTCATCCCGCAGGGCTTAACGAGTTAACTAGCGCCACACGCCCGTCTTTAGCTTTTTGCTGGCAGAACACGTCACGTGATTGTTTGAATTGACCTTGGCGAAGCCTCGGACAGGATACAGATAACAAGACCTTTTATTTTGTTTAACTGTAGAGGAGCATCCTGTTATAGGAAGAATCCTTTATTATCACTACCTAGCTAATATCTTTGGAGCTAAAATTGATGTATTGTTGGCGTGAAATCTGCAAGGGCTATGATTCTCAAAACTGGTCCGTCATAGCACCATTTGACGCATCTCCAACCAATTTGGCATACTTTGCCAAAACACCTCGGGTTACGCGTGGCTTTGGCGGCGTCCAGCTTCTCAGACGCTGTGCAATTTCCTCATCAGAGACATCCATTGTGAGCGCGTTGGTCTCCGAATTAATGGTGATCATATCCCCATCTTGCACGACTGCTATCGGACCACCCACTGCAGCTTCCGGAACAATATGTCCAACGATAAATCCATGGCTAGCACCTGAATATCTGCCGTCTGTAATCAGTGCGACGTTTGTGAGCTTAGCACCCATCAGCGCAGCACTAGCTTTAAGTTGCTCTGGCATTCCGGGACCGCCCTTTGGTCCTTCGTACCGGACAACGAGGACGAGATTCTCCCCACGTGGAATCTCGCCACGGTTAAGCGCAGCGTCTAATTCGTGCTCTTTGTTAAAAACACGGGCTTTTCCTATGAATTTTGTGCCTTCTTTGCCCGTGATTTTTGCGACGGCGCCACCGGGTGCAAGGTTACCCCGAAGCACCTGGAGGTGGCCAGTCGGTTTGATTGGGTTGTCAAGCGACTGAATGATAGCCTGGTCTTGCGACAGAGAGGGAAAGGATGCAATGTTTTCAGCCAGTGTCTTGCCGGTTATCGTAAGGATACCCCCGTCTAAAAGGCCTGCCGCCACAAGCAATTTCTGGACAGACGGAATACCTCCGATCTCGTAGAGATCTGCCATGTAATATTTTCCGCTCGGAGCGAGATTCGCTATAAAAGGTATCTTGTCACTGACACGCTGGATGTCGTCGAGAGTCAAGTAAACACCCGCCGATCTCGCCATTGCGATAAAGTGGACGACGCCGTTAGTACTCCCACCAAGCGCCATTGTCATGACGAGAGCATTTTCAAACGAACGCTTTGTCAACAAGTCCCGCGGCCTGATATTCTTTTCCATGCACAGTTTGATTGCTTCTGCGGCTTTTACACACTCACGCATTTTTGCTGGTGATGTCGCCGGGGTAGAAGACGAACCGGGAAGAGTCAGGCCCATTGACTCGATTGCCGTGGCCATGGTATTGGCAGTGTACATTCCTGCACAGGCGCCGGCTCCCGGACAGGCGTGCCTTTCAATGTCCTCCATTATTTCGTCTTTGGTCTTGCTTTTGTCCCCACCGTCGTCCGGCTGGACCAATGTATCATAGGCATATGCACCTGCAGCCTCATAGCAGGTCGAGACGTTGATGGGTCGTCGTAATAACTTTGAATATCCGCCTTGAATCGTGCCACCGTAAATCATCAAGGAAGGACGGTTATGCCTTCCCATGGCCATGACGCAGCCGGGCATGTTCTTGTCGCAGCCAGGTATGGCAATGCAGCCGTCATGATACTGGGCACAAGTCACGGTTTCAATACTGTCGGCGATGATTTCACGAGATTGAAGAGAAAAGCGCATGCCTACAAGGAAAGAAAAAAGGTCAGCTTATTTCATATCATTCTCTTTCAGTTGCAAGTGAGCAATCACACACCATTATGGCCCATTGTGATTGCGTCAGACACGCCAATGGTATTGTACTGCCATCCCAGCATACCCTGATCCGCAACGGCCTTTTTCACAGTCTTTCCCAAGTCCAACAAGTGCATGTTGCAGGGGTTCCCTTCCCACCATACTGAAGCAATGCCGACATGGGGGCTTGTTTTCATAGCTTCTCGGTCCGGTACACCAGCAGCGTATAGCATTGCCTGCGAAAGCCATTGCATTTTAGAGGAATGCGAATGCAAATTATCTTGATGAGGAAACCATTAAGAGTATTTCCTTCTTACCTGGGCTCCTGGATAGTCATGTCCATTTGTGAGGAATTGAGAGTATTTGTTCAAGGCCGGTTTGCCGTTCCACATCGCATCATCAGGAAGGCATGGGAATTCGAGAAATCTTTCTTCTTCTTTCGGGCCATCTTGCATGGTAGAAGCTGTAGAAGCCATGTTTCACTTACTTTGTCAGTGCTTGGGCACAACTGGTGTCGACTCTCAATGGGCTTCTTGATAAATATTGCAGAGAAGTCGAAAAGTGTAGCTTCACAACTTCAAGCTCGTCCTCAGTTACGAGGATAATACGTAGATGTGATGGCCTCAGAAGCTTCAAGGATCTTTCAACATCGAAACTCAGCAATTTCTGTACGGAGTAAATACAGAGTCAACGAACAGCCTATAAAGCTCGGCTGTTGGGTGTTCTGCCCCTCAGAATCACCCGAATTAAGTTCGCCCCCCTCATTTTTTAATTCGGCTCACGGGGCCTCTTTAGTCACCATGAAATGGGCAGCCTGCCATTGGGTGCCATTGGGTGGCTTGAGCGAGTCAAAGCTTTTCCCGGGTGGCACAGAGATACGGGGAGTTATTGTCACCAAGGAGCAGAGGTTTATTTGAATTGAATTTGTTAATCCTGGAGATAGGACAAGGTACGCATAACTAACTATATGAGTTACTAGGCACGAGGTACCTCACCGCCCTCAGACCGGCTCCACGCCCTGGGTTCGCGGTTTCGTCAGGGATGGCTTCCAGGTGGAGCAGCGAGTTGGAATGGGATCCTGATTTCTGGCGACAAGCTCTCTTTCTCTGTGTGTAGTTCCTGCCAGCTAAACTACGTAACTGATCCACCATCCAACTATGGGGCAAGGAGGGACCTTTGACTGATTTGAGATTACTAACTACCTTTAAGTGTTAACCTACTGTGTAGGAAATTTGCGTGCTTGTTGAATTGGCTCAGGATACCACTACATTTTCGTATTGCGCAAATTGTAGGTAGTAGGTAACTAGCTTAGCAGTTATTTATCCCAACGGAGGTTCAATATGATAAACACAGATATGCATAGTATGGCCAACAAGGCTCCCGGCAAAGCCATAGCAACATTTCTTCTATCATCTTAAGTAACGTTCCAGATTAGTTATAGGAAAAGGATTCCCTGTGAGAAATGTTCCTAGATTGGCAATCCCCCCGCCCGCCGCCACGGTTCTTCGGGCCTACAAATTTCCGCTGCAAAAAGTGGACCCGCGGTGTATCGGAACTATGAAACTCCGTGCAAACCCGCCGAACGGGCGAGACTCAATGACGTCGGGCAATGACGCAACCGACCTCAGAGCAGCTTTCACGCTTGGAAGGAATCTCATAGTTGCCAGGGCGTGAGTTACTTGGCTGCCCCATGTATCCCTTTGCTTCTTGTTTATAAAGACGGCATGGTCTTCTCCCCAATTGCAAAGGTGTTTGAAGATTTCCAGAGAAACAATTGGGAAAATACTAGTTAACTACAAATTGAGCACGCTTTGATTCCTCTTTTTTAAGAAGCTACAACAAACACAAATCAGCATGACTGATACATCGACATTGATCAGAACCTCCCAGGTTCTTGGGATTACGGCGTCTGGAATTCTAGCGGGTAAGCGAGCTCAACACAGCATCCCTTCCAGCAAGCCCATTGCGGCAATGAAAAAGAAAAAAAAATGGCTTAGTTGAACTAACATAATCAACCTAGGTGGTATTCTGAACATCTCTGCCGTCCTCGTTCCCACCCTCACCCTCCCTTCAGCCACCAGCAAACGCACTTTCGACTCGTCCTTCCAGTCAGGCACACCAGTCTCCCACATCACCTCGCAATGGCACTACGCATACGGCAAGGGTAAATCGTTCGTCCCGCCCGTCTCGCTCATCACCGCGTCAGCATTCTCCTACTTGTCATACCACTTCCGTCAAGGCACCCTCACTCGCCAAGGCAACGTCATCGCCGCAAACTACTACCTTCTCGCCGCCTTACTCACTGCCCTCCCCATCCCGTTCACCATCCTGATCATGAAGCCCATCAACAACAAGTTGATCGCCAAGGCCGATTCTGCGGAGAGAGAAAGCCTGGTTGCTCAAAGGGAAAAGGCTGTCGATAATGAGTTGAAGGCTTCCAGAGATGAGGCTGAGGTCCAGAGCTGGTTGAAGACCTGGTCTGCCTTGAATACCGTGAGAGGATTGTTCCCTCTTGCTGCGACCGTTTGTGCTGCTATGGCTTTGATTTCGTAAATTTTTGGTTTATGGCAGTGTGCGGTCTCGTTTCCCATTGAGTTGTCGGAAAATGAGACACAAGGCAGAGATAAAGGATAATGGCACCATTAGTGTCATGGTGCAAACTGTACAGTATATTTAGCAAATTAACAATTGATTGCAATAGTTCTTAACAATGACAATTAACCTGATCATAAAGTTGTGTTCTATCGAAAGTAGATTAATGTAATACAGCAGCCCATTTTGATTATTCTAGTTCTGTATGGCAATTTCGCCATCCACGGGGGTTCCAAAAGGGACAGTATTGTTAATTGATGGACTATATCAGAGACGCAAAGGCGGTTCATTGAGCCTTGCAAATGCCTTTGATAGAGACTATATTATAAATGGGAACCCTAGGGGCGATTTTTTATATCTTTGCTCCTAGGAACCATTTTTGGCGATTTCTAGAGCCGTCTAGCATACGATTGGCCAGGGGTTGCGAGTTCTGTTTAAAGAGAATTTACTTCTCATCATCCACCTCCATATCGACACTAGTATCATCCGTTTCGTCCTTTTCAACTGTCGCCCAGAGACTACTTTCGGCCGTGGAGTCGTCTGTGTGCTGAGCATTGGTATCGGTTTCTTCACTTGTCGCAAAGCCGACGCTCTTCCCACCACTTGAATGTGGTCGAGTTTCTTCAAGTACATCACCGTCCCAAGGTTTGCATTTCTTGACAATCTCCCCACAACGGAGACACATCCATCCCTCGCCTTCTTCTGCTTCCAGCCTTTGTGCGATACAAACAAAACAATATATGCACCCGCACGGCATGGCTTCGTAAGGATTCGTGATATCTGTTTGGGCGGACCCGACTATACCGCCAGACGCACCGCCTATAGCCATCACGTCGGATTCTGAGGATGCCGAGGGATTTTGCTCTTGGTAACAGATTGCGCACGTTCTCTCTGGCAAAAAGCCTAGTGGCCCCTGGTTTTTGGCATATTCGTCCCCTTCGTCATTGGCGCGAAGGGAAGATACAGTCTTCTTCCATGCCCTCGCAAGCCAGCGCCGCCAGCGGCCAATGCCAACAAGAGGCAATAAAAACAAAAGGAATTCGGTGAAAGCATGCCAAACAAGCTGGCGATTAAGGTATTCAAATGACACCTCGCGACTAACCTGTGTCGATGGCGGAATTAATCGCATTCGCAAGAGACGATCGACCAATGTCCGGTATCGACCGTTTACAAGGAAGACGAGGAATGACACAAATGCTGCCATCGAGTGCACGGTGGAAGCGAAATTTGTAAGTTTTGCAAGCGATTTGACGTTCGAAGATGGCTATATGCCGTTAGACGTAACCCAAGTCTTGCAATTAATCTAGAAAAGAACGTACCTCGTCGTAGCCCCCTTCTTGATCTATCATCCAAGCATCCCATTTGTCCCACGCATAACGACCCCCAACGGTGAGGAGCCCGTACAGGGCTTTCTGCCACTTCGACGGCGACCTGTATACCGGGCCTTTACTTCGGCTATCGGTATATTTCAGATTTTGGAGCGCCGCCCCGTATGAAGCGTTATGATCCCATATCGATAACTTAAACAAGATAGCTCGAAGGGCGAGTCCAATTTCATGAGACCAATCTTCCCGCATGTGATGCTTGAATCCGAAAATTCCGTCAGCTCTAACCGCATTCCCATAAAGCAACCAGGGAGAAAAGAAACCAAAGAAAAGGACATCAAGAACATGCAATCTCTCACCCCAAAATACTTCAGTCCTTCTCCAACCTGACCCTTGAGTAGTCCCAGCAACTCCTCATCCAACAGCTCAGCATCAACCTGCCCAACCCGAAACGCTGGCCGCGTTCCCTCCCGACCCTTAATAGTATCCCATAGCGCCAGCCCACCACCTGTCGCCCTATTAAATGGATGCGGAAGATTGCTGATCGCCGAAGGCAGTCGGGAGGACGGGTCAACACTGTTATTCCGTGCTTCGGCTTCGCGCTGTTGCCGGCGTTCCAAAACGCGGGCTTGTGCTGCAGCAAAATTCGCTGAAGTCATCGTCGCATCATCTTTTATTCTTGCACTTTAACTGTGGTCAGCAGGGATTTCAGTGATTCAAAAATCAAGCTCCTTCTTTCGCAAAAGACTTGACGGGAGCAGCTCCAAAGCCCAGCATCCCTGATTTTCTTTCTTGGAGGTCTTGGTGAAAGCCGAGGTCCGTTTAAAGTCAAGAGTCACATGATGAGCTCTAGGCTTGGCGGGCCTTTGTGGCTTGTCAAGGCTCGCACACCTTGCGGTTTAGTTACCGTTTTATCTGCCAACATCCGTTTGGTGCTTTGGCGCGATGGAAAATCAATGACCAATATATATATATATATACGGGCTTGACTCGGGGGGTGTTGCCTGCTTTGATGCCCTCCCATGCTCCTCCCAAATAGCGCTTCGTCAGATCCATCGGTCAATACGGCACGCAACTTTCCAAGTAGCAGCCCGAAGGGATAACTACCGCATGGATACGGATCCTCGCAAGTCACCAGACTGCGAAGGGTAAGCCGCCTATTTCATATATCTCTTTCTTTTCATCCTTTATCTGCACTGTAACTGGCTTCTTTTGGGCTTATCAGGTTATTTCAGTATCCAGCGCTGCAGCTTCTGGTTCACTTTCACGATTCAGCTATGATAGACAGACCCCGGGACCGTTGAGGTTTGTGTTGGTGTTTTGATTATTCTTTGAGCTCGCCAGCCCACACTTTTACTCATATTCCACCCACAAGTGGCCTATGCCAATGGTATCCGAAGCTTGCAAATGATACAATAGAAGTCTTTTGAGGTTGGCAGCAGCTTTGTTGCTGTGACTTTTGGCCCACACTTGAGCCAAACTGGAGGGAAATTACCAGAAAGGAATTGCACCTTTGCTTGCTGGATTGTCACAAACACAGCAAATCTATTATGCTTCACACTTTAAGAAATAATGTTATTGAAGGAAGACAATATGGAGTATAGATAATACGAATACGGAGTACATCGTAGACATTGATTTCTTTCTTGCCATGATGAATTGCTTATGGGGTTTGAAAAGCTATTGAAAATGGATATACAGCCTTAAAACACAGTCATCTGGTCTTTACAACTCGGAAACATTTGATGCATTGAGTGTCTTAAAATTGTGATTGTGTAAGTTGTGGCTGCAAACAAGCAAAAGTTTTAAGCTAATTGGCCTGCAATAAAATGCAATCTGATTTTCTTCAGGACTTGAGCTTGATCTAACTAGCAGCCATATCTTTTTTCTTTGTCAGTCACATTTCTGTTTAATTCCCAGCAGTCCACAAGAGCAGAGTTGAGCAATTCACCTGGCTTTATGCAGCTGGTCCGTGCGTCTTAGTTCTTGCTGGTTAATCCCACGCTTTGCAAGGTTGGTTTTAATTCACCAACTAGCGTCATTGGCTTCCGTCTGATGTGCTCCAGATTGTTTTTGAGGTTGCTGGTGGGGTTGGTGTCTTTTGAACAGAAGATGTGCCTCTGATCCCCTCTTCTCACCTTCAGGATTCTACGACTCTCTCACTTCTCAGCGGCCTGCCATGTCTCCTGTGCTTGAAGTCCCTGGGGAGGCAAATCCCTTGTCACTCCAGGCCATCTTAAATGCACTTGTGTCGGCATCATCGAACAATCAAATCCAGGTGCGAACTGGAGCACAACAGCTCCAGAATTGGGAGAAGGAGGATAACTATTATATTCTTTTGCAAGTATGGGGTCAGGCACGTGTCGGTCTCTCTGATCTGAAGCTAACTTGAGGTTTTTTTTCAACAGGATGTCTTCACTGATTATTCCGTCCCCGACGAAGCTCGCTATCTATCGATCCTCCAGCTCAAGAACGGCGTCGATAAATACTGGCGAAAGACCTCACCTAAGTATGAGCTAAGCATGATATCAGGGAATGGTCGGCTCTGGACGCTGATAGCCTTCTTTTCATAGTACGCTTAAACTCGACGTAAAACAACGGATTAAAAACCGGGCTCTAGAGGCCGGTGTAGCAGAGCCAGCGCCGCAACTCGCTCTGCACAATGCTCTTATGATTGCAAAAATCTTACGCTATGAGTTCCCTACAGAATGGTTAGTTGTCTATGGGTGACCTTTTTCCTTCTTTTAAGATGCGCCCCTTGCTGACAGGTTCTCATTCTAGGCCTGACGCTGTCACGAGAATCACCCATCTGCTTCGCTCCTCTCTTGACCCCGGCTCCAACCCATTACATCTATCCCGCTCACTTCTCATCCTTCTACAAGTTGTTAAAGAATTGTCGACGGGCAAACTACTACGAATCAGAAAGGGGTTTCAGTTGATGGCTCCGGAACTCTTCCATATCCTTGCCAATATTTACGTTCAAAGAGTGGACAGTGTGTCTCGGTTCCTGGACAGTGGTGGCGACGGAGCTGCTGCGTTAAAAGCGGCTGAGCAAAGCCTGGTCACTTTGAAAATCATTCGTCGGTTGATTATCTCCGGATATGAGAATCCGAATAGGTCACACGACGTTCAGCAGTTTTGGGCACTCACTCTCGCGCATTTCGCGAATTTTGTGAACATCTCGAAACAAAGACCTTCAAATCTAGATACTCGTTTTGCAGCGCTGGTTGGGAAACATGCACTCCAGTTGTCGAAACTTCACTTGTCCATGGCTAAGGATCATCCAGCCGGCTTTGCACTTCTTCCTCAGTCCATTGATATGGTGAAGTTTTATTGGAATCTAGTTACGGAACTGGGGAAAACATATGGATCTAGCGATCTCTCTAAGCTGGTTATTGGCACGGATGGCGACGCCGACAGCGAAGAGAATACCATTCCAGAGAAACTTGGGCTTAAAGGTCTCCTTTTGCTCAGAGCATGCACAAAGCTCGCCTTTCAGCCGGTTCAGACCATTAAGTACCAGTCTGCCTCGGACAAAGAGGAGCGAAATTCTGCAGTTCAATTGATCAAGGACCAATTGTTTCTGGAGGATTTTGCTGTTCAGGTCATGGAACTCTTGGTCACTCGCTTTTTCGTATTCCGAGCAAGTGACCTGCGAGAATGGGAAGAGGAACCTGAAGAATGGGAGAAGCGTGAGGAGGAAATTACCGATGCGTGGGAATTTTCCATTCGTTCATGCGCCGAGAAGTTATTCCTTGATCTCATAATCCGCTTCAAGAAGTTATTGGTCCCAAAACTTTTGAATGTGTTTTATGCTTATGCGAGTAAGTCTCTCCAACCCTTGAAATCCCGGATTTTTAACACTTTTCTAGCTCCTCAGAACCAAGATGTCTTGCTTAAAGACTCCCTTTACTCTGCGGTTGGACTGGCTGCTGCGTGTTTGGAGACGACATTGGATTTCAATGCCTTTTTAAAATCTACTCTTATTCCTGAGGTTCAAATCCAGCAGCCTGGGTATAATATACTCCGGAGAAGAATTGCTATTTTACTTGGCCAGTGGGTGCCAGTCAAACCTGGCGAGTTGGATAGGGATGCTATCTATCGGATTTTTCAACATCTTCTCAGTAAAGACGATCCCACGAATGATCAAGTAGTCAGAGTCACTGCCGGTCGGCAACTGAAAGCTGTCTTGGATCCATATGAATTCAGTGTTCAAGACTTTTTGCCATTTGCATCTCCAATATTACAATCTCTTATGAATCTGATTCAAGAGGTTTCGCTACCAGAGACAAAAATGGCCCTGCTCGAAACTGTTAGGGTGGCCGTGGTGAAATTAGAAGACCATGTAAGTTTTGAGGGGAATGCTTTGATTTCGCTTGATAATTACTAATTGAATTCTTTAGATATCCCCATACGCAGATCAAATTGTCACCCTGTTGCCACCTCTGTGGGACCAGTCCGGAGAGGAGCATTTGATGAAGCAAGCAATATTGACCCTCTTATCTTCCATCATCCACTCTATGAAACAGGAATCTGTTAGGTATCACCCCTTGGTTCTTCCGCTCATCCAGAAATCAATTGAACCCGGATCGGTACGTATTCCAAAATTATTTGCTACTAAACTATGTTTCTTACAAATTGTTAGGAATCTCTCGTATATCTATTGGAAGAATCTCTTGATTTGTGGTTCGCCGTATTGGTACAAACCCCGGCTCCGGCTAGTTCGCAGCTTCTCAGTCTTTTCCTTTCGCTTTTCCCTGTCTTCGAAATCGGAACCGAAAGCGTTCGGCAAGCTCTTGAGATCACCGAGTCTTACATTCTTCTGGCGCCCAGGGAATTTTTAGATGGAGAAGTCCGCTTCCGTCTTCTTACGGTTTTAGAATCATTTCTAGGTCCAAATGTTCGTCCGCGCATCGGCATGGTCCCTTACCTTGCGTCAGCATTGATACGAATTGGGCAGACCGCTCCGGACGTGGGCGAACAAACCTATGTTTTGATCGCGGAGTCATTCGTTCGAAGCTCCTTGTTACGGACTCTTCTTTCTGGTTTAAACGAGGCGCACGAGTCGAGTTTCTCCACCGGCCCTAAGAAAAAGTACTCGTCTATCGATGGTATAGCGGAAACCGATCACTTTTCTGTACTTGCAAGGCTTGCATTGGCCAGTCCAGGAGTCTTTCTATCTGCTATCAGAGCCGCAACATCTGTCCCCGAAGAACATACAATGGAGTGGTTACTACAGGAATGGTTTTTCCATTTCGACAGTATTGGTGATATAGGAACAAAAAAGCTCCATACCCTAGCATTAACTCGCCTTCTCTCCCTAAATGGACCTTCTTCTCCGCCTCCAGCTTACCTTCTTAACAAACTTCAGTCCTATCTCAGCATTTGGACCGATGTGATCACCGAATTGGCCGATGATACGGATAATACAGATGGCCATAAAGGAGATTACCTGGTTAGCTTGAATACTAGCGGTAGCGCGTACAACCCTGATGGGAAATTTCAAGATAACGAAGCTCCTGAAACCACCCGTCGTCGTGCATGGACACTTGCCGATCCCATTCACCAAATCAACATACGAACTCATGTTACTGAGCATCTTCGTGCACTTGTCGGAGCATGCGGTGGTATTGACCGATTCCGTTCGGAATGGTTGGTCAACGTGGATCAGGATGTGGTGAATGAGTTTGCCAAATTGGGCGTCTTTTAGAATACCCCTGGAAAATCCTACATTTCTACGTCGATATCAATCTGGAAGCGGATTTGCGACATCTGGCGGCGTCAAAGTCATTGGTGTTTTAGGTCGATGCAAAAGGATGGGATTCTTCTTCGTTCAGTTCAAAGGGTTAGATGTGGATCTCCACATAAGTCTTTCTTCAGAGACGGTGCATAAAACAAGAACAGTTACCCTAAGCTTTCGAAATTGCCTCTCCATGGAAGACAAAACGCGTCTGGCAATCCTCCAGCATGGATTTCCCTTCATGTTGGAAGAGATAATGGGTGGTGGATGGGTCATCTAAGCTCGCCGGTAGTTAGCCTCCCAAAGGGAATATCGTCTTTAGCAAGATACTGTAGACAAAGAACACCGGCTGCATTATGAAAACCTGACCTTTTCTTTCAACAAGTGAAGTTTTTGCATAGTTCAAATCAAACAGTCCTGAAGAGCGGGTGGGTTTCCAGCTCCGGAATACCAAAATAGACTTCCGAGCCGTTTAGACTTTATCCTGACCGTTGTGCTCGCCCACATCCGGCTTCCCACATTGGCGCGCTCGCCCCTGGGGATGGGAAAACGCAGCGAGAGATGGCAAACCCCACGTCTGCCACGAATCTTATGTTCATCCAGTCTCAAAGTGCCCTTTGGCCCCATTATTTAGAAGAAGAAGCCGGAAAAGAATAAAAGAACAGACGGGTTAGAACAGGAACAGAACCCTAAAATGCAACCCAATTGATTCTTCCTCCCTCCCTCCCCATATTTTGCAGGCGCTGTGTAAAATCTCCCGTTTCCAGCGCTGTCAAATCTTTGCGATTATCTGCGAATCCGTTTCGGAAAAGAAACAAGAGCGAAACAATCTTGGGATCCAAGAGTTTACATCGGAGCTTTCCCCAGAGCACAAAAAAAAATACTCCCTTTGGCTGAGCCACCCAGCAAATCATGGCGAGCTACACTGTCCCACTCATCCTCGACAACAAGGATATTGTTACACCAACCACATTCGCGGTTAACAACCCTGGCAGTGGAAAGCCGATCTACCAATGCAGCAGCGCTTCTATAGACGATGCCAACCGCGCAGTGGACTCCGCCCATGCGGCATTCAAAAGCTGGTCCAAGACGAGACCGCCTGTCCGGCAGGACATCATGCTCAAGGCTGCCGAAATCTGGCTACGACGGAAAGATGAATTGATCGGCTGCTGTGCTGAAGAAACCGGTGCCTCGGGTCCTTTCCCCGAGATCACATTCGGGCTTGGTTATCAGATGCTTAAAGATGTGGCCGGACGAGCAGCCAGCATTGAAGGTGTTGTCCCTCAGCTGCTTGAGGATGGTCAGAGTGCGATCGTTTACAGAGTACCTTATGGTGTCATTCTGAGTATTGCTCCTTGGTAAGTATTTGTCTAATGAAGCGCTAAAAATATTCCTCCATTGCTGTCATATTGATCCATCTTCCTTCGCTTTGTAGGAATGCCCCTTTCCCGCTGGGGTTGCGGGCTATCCTTTTACCATTGATGGCCGGTAACACGGTGGTTTTGAAAGCGTCGGAATTTTCTCCAAAGACATTTTGGGGGATTGCAGACGTGCTCCGTGAGGCTGGTTTACCGGACGGATGTCTCAATGTGCTCTACAATCGCCCGGCCGATGCTGCCGAGGTCACAACGGCTTTGATTGCTCATCCGGCTGTTCGCAAAATTACCTTCACAGGAAGCACTGCTATAGGAAGTCTTGTTGCGTCAACAGCAGGAAAATATATCAAACCAGTTCTGCTCGAACTTGGTGGGAAGGCAAGTTCCATTGTGCTCGACGATGCAGATCTAGACAAGGCTGCCACACAGTGTATACTTGGAGCTTTCTTAAATGTGCGTCGGATATCCCAACTCTTGCTTTTTGCCCTGGCCAGTTGGGTTCTTTTGGCCTTGCTAATATTGTCAACCTTGTTGCTTAAAAAAAGTCCGGCCAAGTCTGCATGTCCACCGAGCGAATTATTGTCCAACGAGCGGTTGCAGAGAAATTCCGCTCTTGCCTAGTAGAGACCATGAAGAATATGTATCATGACGAAGTACCCTCGCCAGTTCTCGTCGGTGCAGCGCCCGTGGCGAAAATCAAGAAGCTGGTTTCCGACGCATTAGCACAGGGAGCTGGTATCGTCCATGGAGACCATCGACGAGAGGAGTTGTCGGACACGAGAATGAGGCCCGTTATCATGGAGAATGTCACCCCAGACATGGATATTCATTCAACCGAATCCTTCGGCCCTACCGTGTCGCTTTTCGTTGTGGACACCGAGAAGGAAGCGATTGAACTTGCGAACGACACGGAGTATGGTCTTACTTCGGCCGTTTTCACTACCAACTTGGGTAGAGGATTGCGTGTCGCTAAACAGATTGAATCAGGGTAAGCAGTATATGTCTCTCCACGCAAAAGAGTTCTCTTCTCTTTTTCTCATTTTTTTGAAAGTATTGAAGCGATGTTAAAAATCTGTTTGTCCTGGCAGTGCGGTTCATATCAACTCACTTACAATTCACGACGAGCCGTGCCTTCCACACGGTGGTGTTAAGAAGAGTGGCTTTGGTCGTTTCGGTGGTACGAGCGGCCTCAACGAGTTTTTGACCACAAAGTCTGTGACATGGATGGATGTTTAAACAGAATCCGAAGTTAAATTTGGGTCTATGGAGTTGGAGAGCCAAATGCATGATGAAGCATTGAAGCGGGAAGGCCCGTTGTTTTTGTCACAAGTCCGTCGTTTCGGAACTTTGCATCTTCTATGCCGGCGTTTCACAATTCAGTCCAGTAACTAACCGTTGCACTTCATTAATTCTCTGCTGCAAAATCCCTTCAGGATATTTTGCGGTGGAACAAGCTCTGTCTTGGTGCTCGCATAAGACAGTATGTTTTGAATTCCTCGTCCTGAAACGAGACTGTCTGTGCCCGAGACGGGAAAGCGGGTAACTAAATCAAGAGAACAACCTACAAAGTGAAGGTATCTACTGAAGAGCGGCAGTCATGGTGTATACTCTGAGGTTTTTGATCATGGGGTTGAATACCCCGATATTTGAGCCTCGTGACAAGACGTGCAAGTGTGCATGTTTACTGATGGGACATCTACATGGGGGCATTGATATCAAATTCTCATGATATCCCAGGGTGTAGCCCTGTCATCGGAATCAAGCCTTGTCGGATCCCGATCTCTCCTTTCTTTGTGCCCTGACCTTAAAATCTTGGACTATAACTACCCAAGACCAGCAACTGAGGTGGAGACAACTAGCCAGACCAGATATTAGCAATCGATTTGAGGGAATAATACACAAATTCAGAGGGTCTGATACATTTTCTGTACGGAGAAGTAACGTTAGCGGAATCTTCCCGGGCCTTAGTATGCAGCACATGCTCACCGGAAAAATTCCTTTGAAAGTTTGTGACTATCACAGCACCCACGATATTTTTTTCAGCTCACGATCCGCAAAAGTTTACTCGGATTGGACAGCCTGACAAGCAGCAATATATAAAGATTGGAACGGGCGTCCGCCACACGTAGCTGCAAAACACTCTTTTCTTGCAAACGGTTTTGATAGGGCTGGCCGTCCTGTGAGCTGGAACGTCCTCATGATCGGGGAAGTCGGAGGAGAGGCAATAGGGGCTGGAAGGAAAAAAGCCTGACTTAGCCTGAGTGACGATATGGTTGGTTGCAGGGGCGGAAAGGGTGCCTGTAGGCTGTGGGTTTAGCCCGTGGATTCAACTGTGGGTTTGGTGAGCGCCTACAGCCGCACCATCGTTTGCCGGCCTTGCGCACCAGGGATATGAGTAACTTAACTAACAATCATAGTATGGCAGCTCAGGTGGCGATAGGTGGGCTTGTTTGTGACTTTCTGGCAGTTTCGACCAACGGGGCAAGCAGGTTCTCGATAGTCAAGTTGTCAAGGTCGAGCTGGGATCAAAAAAAAAGTCCGAAGGAATCGATCGGCTCAGGGATTTGGTGAGTCAACCAACTCGTTAAGTTAACTATGGCTTGGGTATGATGCCCAACAGACAACTGGCCCATTTGGAATTGGTCAGTTAGTTAGTTAGTTACATGGCGGCACACACACACTTTTTCTCTCACATGGATTTTGACTCCCCGGGCTGTCACTGTCAACGGGGAGAAAAGAAAACCAACCATGCTCATTGGCCAGGGGAGCAAGGTTCATTCCAAGGTTGAAGACTTGAACTAGACTCGCGGTCTATTTTAGTCTGGACAGAAAATAATGGGTGCAAAGTTACATTGCGATGTTATCAGGCGTATGTAACTCTGCGCGCGCGCGCGCGACAAGAATGACAAACAGAAGGGAAATTCCTCAGCGGCAAGGAACATGGGAGGAGCGTCGCTGCCCGTCGGGAATTGCGAATGATGGGAAAACACAGCCAGTTGTAATTTTCTCCTGTCAGTCCCTGATCCTTTTTGTTGTTGGTGACTATAACTAACTAACTATTCCTGATGTTGTGCTGCGCTTTGCTGTCCAGACAGCTCAGCTCTCTTGGCTCAAAAGGTTCACTTGCTGTGTGGTATAGGTACCTATTCCCTAGAGGCAGAGTTGTCCCCCATGATACAGTAAGATACGGTACAGGAGCCCACGTTTCCCCCCGAGTTTCTCCACATCGTATTGGCTCCACCAGAAAACGCGTGGGAGCGGTGCTGATTGGCCGGGGGCTTCGATTTTAATTTCGCATAGACCCTTGGCGACACGGCACTAGGCCCCCTGCGGCTAGCGCTCCCCTGAGTCGCATTCCCAAAACGGCAAAGTGTAAACTCGCCATCGAGGCCGGTCCGGCGCTGAGGCTCATCCCCCCCCCTCGGCCGCCTAATTTCAGCCGTCCCTTTTCTTCGCTTGCCCGCCCGCTTCCTCTTCCTCTTTTTTCTTTTCTCCCTTCTTCTTCTTCTTCTTCTTCTTTTTATCACTGTCTCTTCCCACTGTCCGTCGTCTTTCGTTCGTTGAAACCCAACTCCAGTCACTCTTTTGACATATCTCGAGGATCTATATCCTTCACTCGTTCGCTTACCAACAACTATATACCCTTAATACTTCACATACACGAAGACCCCGGACTACTCGTCTCAAGAAGAATTCACCACCACACAAATACACAATGAAGTTCTCTGCAGTCATCCTCTCTGCCCTCGTGGCCGTCGCCTCTGCTGTCACAACCCCAGACTACAGCAAGCCTCCAAAGGGAAACGCGGTCGCGCACCCTGAGCTCAACGAACAGGTTGTCGCTGGCAAGGAGTTCACCATCACCTGGGCCGCAGACAGCCCAGGACCAGTCTCCATCCAGCTGCTCCGTGGCCCCAGCGACAACATCAAGCCCCACAGCGTCATCACTCCGTCCACCCCGAACAATGGCGCCTTCAAATGGACACCACCTCTCACTCTCGAAAACGATGTGACCCACTACGGCCTCTTGATCGTTGACGAGACCACCGGCCAGTACCAATGGTCTGCTCAATTCGGCATCAAGAACGATAACCCGAACCAGTACCCTGTGCCAACTCTCTCCGTCACTCGCACCGTCATTCAGCCATCCGCCTCCCAGTCGTCTACCGTTCTGCCACCCGCCTCCAGCACCGGCATCGTTACTCTGACCACCACGATCTGCGAGGAGACCACCACTGCTCCAATCCCAAGCGGCACCGGCACTGCTCCAGGCACCGTCTCCTCTGCCGTGCCAACCAGCCCAACCACCTATCGCGCAACTCCAACTCCTTCTCCATCCTCTCCACCATTCGAGGGTGCTGCCGGCCGCAACGCCGCCAGCTTCGGAGGTGCTGTTCTCGCTTTGGTTGCTGTCTTGGCTTTCTAAACGGGGCTCTTACTGTAATAATCCTTTCTTGAGAGAGCTACACCCTTCATGAGACATGTTTCTGCTTCTTTCTTAATTACATACCTTGCCGCCGTTGTCGTGACGGGGGTCTTTAAACTTCTGGGAAGGGGGAACGCGGGAATGATATTCTCTTGTTTTTTTATTTCTTCTCCTTTTATACACAAAATGGAAAGCGATGGTTAAATTCATTTATTGGGATGCGCACATCTAATTTCTGAGGGATTGTATAAGAGTCCAAGACATGTTCAGCGAGCATAATCTTCTTGCATCTTTTTTTTTTCATGTACGTACTATATACCTTCATGAACAGCTGCTGGAAAATATTGAGATTCCAATAACCAACTTCGCTTTTCCGCCTATCCGCTTTGCCTTGATATTCTCTTTTCTTTTTTTATTTCCATCGCCATCTGAAACTCCGGTGTAGAGACAATCTGCAACATCTCCACCTGTTGTCAACATGACGATGACGATCGCCTGTTTATCGATAGCCCCTTGTTTTTTCGAGAAACTGACCTCATTGCGCATCGCCGATCACTTGCGCGTGAGACATATTTGACAGGTTTCGCTTCCACGGTGTAGTTACATATACGCAACCGCAGCGCGCTGAAGAAGAAAAGGTAAAAAAAAAAAAAAAAACGTGCCCCTGCAGATCCCCACGATCTTTTTTGCCAATCAGACGCGCCGACTTTGCCCGTTTTGCCGATCGATCGCACAATTGAGCTTGCGTCAGGTTACACAGACAGACAGAATGCAGGTACAGGACACCACTATGCGAACCGCCTGCGGGAGTGTAAATTATCCATGAAGAAACATCCCGAACGAACAAAGGGAAAATTCAAATTGGCTAGCTAGTTACTATAAGGACCTTTGCTCCGATCGGTGACAGGTTTCCACGGCAAATGGGCTCACCAGTTTTCTCTCGATTCCACCGCATTAAATCAAATTACTTAGGATGGTTCATTGCTTCCATGCCTCCATGCCTCTTGTGCAACGCCGGTTTTTTTCGAACCTATGGAGGCGACAAACTCTCCTATCCTCGGCATCCATCCAGTCGTACATACATACCACAACGTCAACCTTGAAACCAGTATCGACCTTTTCAACCACAAGGCAAAACTCTTCCCGTCTTCGAGACGGACTGATTTGCGTATATATTATATATGGGTCCCCAACTCCTAACTCAGGGAACGCGTTTTACAATCTCTCCTGAGGGCCGTATCAAATAGTTGTTTCCTTACAATCACACTGCTTGTGCCTGAGCAGTGAGGAGGGGCATCCAAACTAGCAAAGAGCTTTTTTTGAGCTCTTTTGGACTTTTTACAAGCGGTGTAGAAAGTGCTGTGTAGAGTTAGTATCCTCCACAGCGTTAATTGGACTGTTTCACTTTGTGACGCCTGCCAAACAGACCAACTTGTGTGGCAAGCTCTCTGCTTCCAAAGTTGATATCATATCCGAGTTGAGTTTTTTCAATGATTGATTTCTTCTAATTCTGATTTGTAAGGGTTAAGCCGTCATAACATCACATCTGTACGGCATAGTACTTCAAAGTCTGGTGTAACTTGATCTTGGAGTAAAATAAGCTTAAGAGGGAACAACAGCCGCATTGTAGGTCAACCCGCAAAGGTATGACATAGTGCAGGGTAGAGAAACATTTCATCAAAATCATCATCATCACGGTAGTTAGTCATAAGGAATAAGAGATATCCGCCGAGTGGTCTCCCGGAATTGGTATTATAAAGTACAATGGAAAAGTGAAAGATGGTTTCGCAGGGGTTGGTGATTCCCCTAGACCAGGAAACGAAACAAAAAGGGAATGAGATAATCCCAAGGAAAATATGGATAAGGGGTGTCGTAAATTCGGGTGCTTGAAAAAATATTATGCATGTCATCGGTATTGAAAGGTGGTTAACTTGGAAGTTGATCTGTTTCGGGAACATCTGAGAAGGGCTCTTCAGGATGTCGCTTAGAACCCGAGCTTTGTCTACTCATGAATGGAAAGTCGGTATTATCTGGCGACTTATCCGCAGCACAACGACACATTAGCGATGCGGGGCCGTCTCTGATTGCAAGTCCAATAGCCAGCGCAATCGCCAGGGAGAATTTAGCCCATAGATTAAAAGAAGGTGTAGGCCGGGATGGTGCGATATCAGTCAACTCTTTAGAGCTTTGCGAACGAGACACATCGCACTTTGATCGCTTTTGGATGGATAGCCGTGTTCCCGTAGGACTCTGAACCGCGTGATCAACACGAGCCATAACACTGGCTCCCGCCGAACAATGGTTTAATGGCGACCATGCACCTTGGTCCAGCACAGGGGGCCTAAACCATTCATTCCTCCGCTTCGCGCCCAGAATCAATCCGAGAACCCACCAGGGAAGCTTTCCCATTCTCTTCCAATTTGTATGCCAAGAATTAAACAGGATACGTTTTGCCAATATGATTGAACTCGATATGATATCACGGAACCAATGAGATTGACGAAAAGTGCTGTTGAGAGCAAAGTCCTCGCTCGATTGGGCAACACCAGACTGTCTTGCTGTGATGGGAGTAATTTCAGGACTAGATGAGCCCTCTCGACCCAGCAGGCGTGTTTTTCTGCGATGAGATCCGCCATGCACAATGACAGTCATAGCAGCGGGAGAATTTGACTCATTTGCCCCCACACCGGAAGCCAGTCTCTTTGATGGATCGAGATCGGAAAGTGGATTGCGAGTGGGGGTTGCAAAAAACCCCGGTGGATGTAGATGTCCGTTGGAGAAACAATCGGCGTCAAATCTATCACCAAAAACGTCATCCTCACAAGGGAAATCCGATATATCTGACAATACGTGGCCAGATATGGCTTCCTCAAAAGATTGATATTGGCTAGTATTCCCCTCCAGAGCATCGAGTGTGTCTTCGTGCACTTGGACGAGACTTGAAGGGCTGTGCCATTCGTTGGTTGAATACGTCCGTGCGTGAGACATGGTGTAGTCGGAATGGTAGCTCGGGCTCGATGGTAACAACAAAGACGAAGCGGCAGGGAGTATTAATGGCTTTAATGTACAGGATCCAGATGGAAACCGTCGCATCCTTCTATATCGGCGTGGAAGCTCGAGAGGCAGCGGAAACGAGGTTCCCCACATGGACGAACTAGACGAGTGGGAGATCGTCGAGGATCTCTGAGAGTCATGTATCCGCGTAGATGGTAACGAACACGAATCTCCGAGCCCAGAATCAAGGGAACCCAATTCCGATCCCGTTCCCTCCCTAGTCCCTTCTGTGTAACTGATATCCAGCTCCGGAATCTCGCTGTTGCCGCCTGGGTTACCATCTGCCCCATGAGGAGCCGATTCGGGCACCAATAACGATTGGAAAAGTGGTCGCCGTACGGGAGACAAAGGTATCCGAGAAAACATCGATTTTGGCCTTGGAGTCTGTCGGATGGACTCCTCGTCTGGAGAAACTGAGTTGAACGCGATAGTTGTCCTAGCGCCCTGTTCTGACCTTGTTGGTGACTGCGCCAGCAGCTCTGTCAGCACGTCCACTCTTTTTTCAAGACTCCGATTCGTCGAATTGACCGCTTCCAGATTTCGCAGCCGCTGACGGTCCATTTCTGCTTCCCATTCAAACTCCCGGATCTTGTTATCCTTGCTCTCCAGTTCTCTCTCCAATGCGCGTAGTTTTGATCGCAGCTGGGATTCTCGATCAATCATCACGGCTATTTCCTCTTTCACTCGATTTTCAAATCGTTCTTCCCATTCCACGAGCTCCTGCTTCAACAATCTCTGCTCCGTATTCAAGGCTTTGTACTTGGATGCATAGTTATTCGCGGCCGGTGAGTCACCAGAATTGGGATGACAGAGCGAAGCAGCTAGTTGGGTCTCTAAGTGTTCTATATAGCGAGTGGTTCCGTGACTAACTGTCCGTGCAGAGGCATTTTGACGTTTTTTTCTGTCAAATCCGACGGAAGGAGTTCTGGGAAGAGGATACGACGAGAGCTCTTTTGGCCTCATGATTTCGTCTGGTTTTTCTGGAGAGAACGGCTCTAGGAGGGGTGTTTTGGGACGAGAAATGTCGAAGAGAGGGCGGGGTAAGGACTCGACAGCTCTCGCGTCGTGATCTGCAGAGTCATGAAAGAGAGCAGAAACGAGAGGACGTGCAGGGTGCTGTTTTCGTCGTTGGGTAGAATTTTCTATCTCCTGTAAGACACTCGTCCTTCTCTTATGCAATGTATTTAGGCCTAGCTCATCGCTCCATTGTCGTGTGTGTCCGCCTTCCAAATAACTGTTTTCTTGGACTTCGTTGCGCTCTGAGATCCCAGAAGGACTTCGCCAGACAGCAAGCTGCGGGTTTATCGGTTGAAGAGTGGGAAGGAATCCGCCCCGGAATCCAGCATTGCGTAGTTGTAGGCGTCGATTCTGCCGACCGAACGGGGACTCGGGTAGACTTAGGGGTGGCGATGAAGTCGGCGAGCGATTGGGAGAGAGAAAGGGACTGTTTCCCTGGAAGGAGGAGGGGGAGGAGGAGGGAGTCCGATGCTGTTTATCACGAGTAGATAAGGGGGAGTCAGGGTCAGGAAAGACGCTGCTGGCCATAGCTTGGGAAATGAGGTTGCAATATTTTATTAGTTCGCAGAAGGCCGTCCTGTGTCTCCATCCCGCATCCCAGGGCGACTTTGGGGGAGAAGCGGCGCCCGATTGGTCAAATGGGCACGGACAGGAAATCCTCTTGTGTGCTCGAGTAAGATCATGGAATGCCGTTTTCTGTGGACCGAGGAATCAGATGGGTTTGCGAAAGTGGGCTGAAACTGCGAAAAAAAGATGCTGCTTATCCCCTAGTTAGTTACTTGCTTTCAATCCAGAATAAGATCACTCCGTGGTCAGAAGACTCTCTCCTCGAGGGACGCCTACAGACAAAACGCTCCGATGACGATAGCTTCCTCTGTCCATTCATTCTCTCTTCCTCTTAGTCTGTCTGCTTTGTTTCTCTTTTTCTCTATTATTGGCTTTTTGTTTCCCCCTTTTGTTTTTAGTTTTTTTGTTTGTTTTGGCATGTGGTGTCTGCCAAGGCTCGTTGCGGGGGTGTTCCTGCTCCACAGCTAATTTGCGGATTTCTTTTTTTTTTTTCGAGAAAAGCCTGGAGGATCGCAACTTGTTCCATCGTCATCTAGTTAACGGGAGGAGGGGATTCAATGCTTCATGTGAGAGAGGAAGAAAAAGGAAAAAATCCCAATCGTGGTAGACCGCGCTCAATGCAAAATCCGGACTTTTGGGCAAAACAGAGCAAACCGGGCAAAGCTCCGAGAATGGACCAATCGGAGTGGGCGGAAGCGGTCAAACAGAACAAACATCCCTCCATTCTACCCACGTGATGACGCCGCTGAACTAAAAAAGTTAAAAAAAATGGAAGCGAAAAAGGACAGCGTGCGGAGGATTCAACTCCGAATCCACCATCAATCAGGTCGGTCCTGCTCTCTGATTATTGACTCTTCTGAGCATTATATCTTATCAGTAACAATGGCGCAAGGAGTCATTAAGAAATCCAAAGCCGCCACATCCACCAGAAGGTTTGTTTCGCTCCCCCAGCCGGAAGTGATTCTTTGGCGGTGTTTCGATAAAAACCAAACTAATAGCAACGATATCTATTTAGGGCATCCACTCTCGGTCCTAAAAAGGGTGCGCGGTCTATCGCTCCGAAGAAAACAGCTCTAGTGAAGCAGAAGAAACTGACCAAGGTGCGCTACTCTGACACGCTTGTTTGTTCGTGCCGTTGCGTGTGGTTGGACAAAAAAAGAAACAATTTTGAAAGAGCGGAAAGAAGTGCTGATGACCTCTTTCACATTATAGAAACTTTCCGCCGGCTTAACCGCGAAAATGGAGCGAAAACTTGCTGAGAAAGCGGGCCACTTGGAGTTACTCCGTGGAGGCAAGAAAGATAGTAAAACCGAGAAACGAGCCGAAATGAAGAAATGAACGGACAAGGGAGGACGAGTGCAATCATACCTAGAGTATGTACAAGGAAGCACGGACGGGGTAAAAAAGGCCACAAAGAGGGACAAGGCCATTCTTGATATGAACCCCATGTCGAAGAATCACTGGTGACATGCTCACACTGCACATTGAAGCCGTTCACTGAGCGTTGGTTCCGACGATTGGTCGAAGTTTGAGCAGGAGAACCTGCATTGCCAGTTGAAATCAAGGACTCCCTTCTGGACATTCCTAGACGGCGACAACGGCGATATTATAAGTCATTGTGTGCCTGGGGTGTATAGGGTGCTAGTGGATTGATATTCTCGGATGATTATCGCCTTTGTTCTTCAAGGAGAAATTCAAGATATTCCTGCAAAACAGTGAAAATTGCTATCTTGGCTTTTTGAACTGGCTCGCTAAACGCGTGAGAAGCAGGCAGTATTCTGTATTCTGTTGATTTACTCATCCGTCCTACGAACTTTTTGTCGCAAGGCGGTATACGTTATGTATGTATACCAAACCAAAAAAGGTCTTCTGCTGACGCTCTTTCGAATTCACATCGGGGGCGTTGCTGGAAACTCCAGAAGGATATATCTCGTCAGAAATCAAGCTGGTTCAATCACGTTAACCCCAAAGGTTTACAAGCTATGCCACAAGCTTTGATCTGAGCATCACTGATTTATCAACTCCAAATGGGTCACAACCAATAGAGGGAGCTGTCAATTTCATATATTTTGAATATGATTCGGGACGACGGCCTCTCGAATAAGCTTTTTTCCTCTCGCCATCCACCCCTCAAACCCCTCAGCGGTAGCCATCGATGGAAAATCATCCCAAACTCGATTTGCGTCCGCGTACATGGACCAAACCCCGTCAAGTTCGTCCGATGCTATCCACGACGGTAGCTTCAGCTTGATAGACGTATAATAAAAGTACAAAATTTTGCATAGACTTCGCACCCGATCTTCGTATCGCTCCTTATTGATATCCGGCTTCTGCCCACCGTCGCCAAGAAGCTCCCACCACGACACCCTCCAGCGAAGGCTGACAAGAATGTGCCCTAGCTGGGAGAGGAACTGAAGAAATGACTCATAGGGCATGTCATCCCATTTGTTCTTGTTGAGAGCACATTGAAGCGCTCTGAAGCCGTCTACCTCGAGCTTACGACAAAATATTCGAAATAACTGGGCCGCCAAAAGGATCTCTATTCGGTCGTCGGGATCTTCAATATTCATTGGACGATCAGCAATGTCCTCCGATTCAAAGACGAAGTCGTAGCTTGCTCGACTGGGCATATTGTTCCATTGAGATAGTAGAGACTGAAGTCCAGTGGATGGATTAGCGTGCAGCCGGCAATCGGTCTCTGGCCATGAAAAGGGAAACTTACGAGCACATCTCGAACTGGATTGCACTCTTTGACGCATTTTTGCCAATTGGTAATCTTCAAAACGTGGTTGTCGATAAAATCTCGCAGGTCGTATAGCCCGCCCTCCTGCTTCCCTTGAGAACCCGTCAGGTACTCATAACTTTCCTTCAAATTTAAGACAAAAAGCGTCCCCCAAGCTTGGCGAACGCGGATGTTGAATCTCCCTTGCCGTTCCTCGACCAGGGAAACAAATTGATCCATTTTGAACGTCGACGGCAGTTCCATGCGCCGCCTCGATGAACCGTCCAAAGTGAGATGATTGACAGCTCGTTGTGCTTAAAGAGACGTTAGAAAACAGGAGAGTATTAATGACGATTGATACCTACAGATGTAATTGCATGTCCCTGATTCTACAGCCTGGAGGAAGTCCGCCCGTACGCATGGCTGCTCGATAATGATCGACTTGGCTTGTTCTATACATGCGGTGCAGGGGTTTTGACCGGAACACTTGAGGGCCAGATAGTTAGTCTGCTATGTTAATCAGGTGGCTAGGAGAAAATACCTTTTTCTTGGATAAACGACACCAAAGGCAAACGCTTTTATCCTTTCTTCTGAGTGCTGCATCTCGTCTTCCATCGACGCTTAGAGGCCCCTGGCGGCGAGCCCTGGCAATTGGGAATATTTGCGGCGAGCAGGAGACCGCACCTCCTTTGCCATCTTCCCGAACTATTTGAAAAGCAGCTTTAGGTTTTGGTGTTGCTTGGAGGCCGGTTCCATTATTTCCTTTTTCATCTCGTTCAGAAGTCTTGGGCCTGATATCGGATTCCTTCGCGGCGGTAGACGACTTACGTTTGACGGGATAAGATAGTCTTTTCGAAATAGTTACTCCTGTTGCGCGTGCACATGGAATTTGGCGCATTTGCAAATTCTGTTTCTTTGGTCCATTTGAAAATCCGCTCGAAGCAGAAAAGCGTCCTTCGGCATTTGACAGAGTACTCATTAACAGAGTTGGTTTGTGTGGAGGTTTGAAGTTGGATGCTGAGATGTCAGAATTCGTCTTGACCTTCGCTGTATTGTCAGAGGTTTGGGGTAGGCCTGAGAAGAAAGGTGGTTTAACCTCAAGTATCTGTGTATCTTGAGTACCATTATTTGACGTTGATCTTCGATCGAAAAAGGCTTCCTGCAACGTGGACGAGAGTATTCGAGTATTCTGGCACCCATCTGCTCTATCGTTCGGAAGCTCCAATCCTGGCGTATGCTGGGGGCTTAATGGCTCATACAGATTCATCATGTTCATGTTTAAAGGCCAAATAATTGGAGAGACTTGACCAGAGTCGCCTTTGGGCTTAGGTAACAGACAATGACTTTCAAAGCAATAGGTGTCGGCTAGGTGCATTATATTCTTTTGTGATAGAGAATCACTCTCGCCGATGGACGTCACGCCATCGAAGCAAGGTTCTGTTGCAAACCGAAATCTGTCGGGATCAAACGGGAGCCCGATACTATTCAAATTAGACTCCCATTCGGATGCGTACGATTCATGTCCGTAGTGCTGATACTCAGAGGACCAAACTCCGGGTGCCTTCTGCGGAGGTGCATCGAGAACGGAAAAGCCGGCCAGTCTGGGGACACTGCCAAAGATGCTCTCAGAATCTTGAAATTCTAACTCAGCGATATAGGGGCTGCATACCCATGTTCTGGATGATTGAGGGGCTGGGGCCTATTGTGCATGATTGCCTCAGGATCTGTCGAACCGCCCGCAGCTCTCAAAGGCTGTATCACTGTGCTTGACTTTCGCAAGTCAAAGTTGCTGTTGTGATCCCGTTTAAAGTCAAGGTACTGCCCAGTTATCAATTGGTTCCATTGTTCCATCAGGTCCAGCTCCCGCGCATGTGTATCTTGACCTACGACCGTCATACTGAGAGCCAGGGGCCCAACGGTCCCAGTTTCAACGGCCGTAGACGTAGTTTGACAGCATACAAGGTGTTGCTGGGATCAGACTGGAGATGCTGGACGACGTCTGCCTGGAAGGGTGTCGAATTATTTGGGATGCAGCTCGCAGGAAATTTCCTATAGAAGTGCCAGAGTTACTCCGTCTCGCTGGACCAGTTTGTAATCTGTGGCTATCTGACCACAGTGAAGAAGATTTTCCCAGAATCAAATGGAGGTTTGCCAGTGATTTGCGCTAATGCAAGTGAGGGGCCGGGATGCGGGCGGAATCACGAAGCTATCACGATGTAATAGGTTCAAGGAAAAGTAGCTAGTTGAAAATATATGCCACCATTATTGACACTATGATTTCTTCTGGAGAATGAACAAATAGGTATGGATAGTATTGTAGTTTTTTTTTTTTTTAAAAAAAAAAAGGAAAAGAAAAGAAAGAAAAACAAGAAGGAAAAAAAGAGGGGAGAGCCAGATTCGAGACCTGCAACACAAAAAATTCTTCTTCTCGCGATGCTCTGATCAATTCACTATCATCAAGCTCCAGAACATCCCTGTCCCCGATAGCGGAGCGGTATGTATGTGCATACAATGACACGCTCCACAATTTCGAAGCAAGGGATCGTGTCAAAAGAAAGGCATGGAGGCTGATAAGCCGTTCCCAAAATCAACGCCCATTGTTGTAGGCGCAAGAAAAACAACTCAACATACGAGAAGGAAGACCAGGAACCACTGATGTTGCGCATCCTTGACACTAGCGGCGAGAAAAAGAGAAGGGCAATGGAGCGAGATAAACCGCATCAAGGCGTATTTGGGATTTGTCCCAGCTTCTGCGAGACGGGAGAGAGAAGGTTGATATATTGGCAGTTTAGAAAAATGCCTCACATTCATGGCGTGATCGTGAGCGGTCACCTAACTAACTAGTTATGTAAGCATCTAAAAGTAGGAGAAGACTAACTAGGTAGACGCTTTCAATTTCATGGGTATTGGAAGGCCAGAGGTTTACGAAGGGGCTCTTGATCAACATATCGTATGAAATTAAGTATAATGTATGTATGTAGCTAATTGATACCCGGCATCATAAAGACGGGGAGAGGAAAGCTATGAAGTATG
Source organism: Amauroascus niger (assembly GCA_001430945.1). NCBI lineage: Eukaryota > Fungi > Ascomycota > Eurotiomycetes > Onygenales > Onygenaceae > Amauroascus > Amauroascus niger. Next base: position 69,054 of record LJPK01000901.1, on the reverse strand, counting down.
GTCACAAAGATAAAAGCGCCGAAGACGCCAAACACGGCTCGGTAGGGAAGACCTATAGAGCCGCTCCCGAGTTCATCTGGCAATGGATTCCCAAATCGTAGGTAGCACCAGGAGGTCAGATAGCCCTTGCGGCTTCACCAGCCCCGCTTTCTACGACTGTGGCCTGTTCGGCTTTCATCTTACCCTTGCCATGCACACCACCCTCACCAACACCCATCCTACGGGCAACATAACGCTGTGCAATAACTCCAACGCCGAGTGTAAGTGCATCCTCCACCCACTCTGCCACCCACTCACGAGGATCGACACCGCCGCTCTCAATGATTTCTGCAATAGCTTCGGGTACAAAGAATTGGGCCGCATCTGAGGGTTCATCGGGACCAGTTCCCGGCGCGGGTGCATCGAGCCATTCGATCCATTTTTGCGGAATGGATTGTGAAATGGTATAGAACGCAATACCATGAACGGGGTCATGCAGATACACTGCAAATGAAATTTCCTCCTCCGCATCCGCTTTCGGCTCAACTACGCCAGGCGTGTTCTCAGATTCATTGCTAGGCCCGGCCTGGAATAATTCGGAGGATGCAGATTGACTTAGAGCCTGTATAGAAAGAAAGATATCACTGTTGCGGACGGGATTGGATTCTGACAGAATTTCGGATGCTTGTCTTGCGGCTTCCTCGACACCACCTCGAGTAGCATAATAATCATTTGCATAGCCCTCCGCACTTGCCCGAGCGAGCTTCGTGGCCACCGCCGCACCCTTGATAGCAGAGATAGAACGTGGTTGTTGGGGCGACACGTAGCGCCACCATGGACCATCATTCCAGCCTGAATTTACTTTTTGGGATGTTGAAGAGCCTGGCTCTCGTTTAGGGCCTGATTCTCGACCACGCTGAACAACAAGGAGATCTCCTCCTTCGACTTGTGCCATTACCCTCGAAAAGACATTGTAAATCAGGGAGTCTAGAGAAGGATATCCCCGGAGATCGTGGGTGACGTGAATTTGAAGCCGTTCATGGGATGAAATCGGAGGTGCCAAAGTGTGAATAAAAGAAGTAAATGTGGGTAGCGCGAGGGTTTTCAACTCTCCTCCTTGAATGATTTGGCATGTTAGAAACCAAAAAGAAGTTGTGGAAAGGTGAGCAGTCCTACCTAGGCCTTTAAGCATACCAACATTCCCTCGAACCTGCTCGGCCCACTTCTGAGCTTCTTCATTCTTCTGGATTTCCTTCACAGCAGCTTCAGCCTGCTTCATTGCAGCACTAGCAGTTGCGAAGATTCCGCCCCACCAACCTCCGCCGCTGCCCTTGGGTTGAGGATCGGGGGTGGCTGGCGTAGACTGAGCTTCCGACGAAGTTGTCTCTGCCGGTGTCATACTAGTATGATATGGCCTTGTGCTGTCGCCTGATTTTCTTGAAGGACCTTTCTCCTCGCTTGTTCTCTCGGCAGGCGGAGTATTGGTCGAGGTCCTTTTTAGCTGGGGAGTAGACGGTCGGCTAACAGGTCTCTGAGCTGCTAGAGTTTCAAGTTCGGCAACAAGATCATCTTGCTTCGAAGCTCCTTGCGACTCTGTGGAAGAGGCATTGCCAACGGTTTCATTGTCGACGTTCAAGTCGTCGAACTGCGCAAGGATCTCGGCATCAGTAAGGACGGGCTTTTTCGACATGATGGGGAACTGTGTGTTCTGCTATGATTAGGTCAAGTTCATCGAAGGAACATCAACAATAGTGATTTCCATAGACTCTGGTATCGCATACACTCCAATTTGCAGCTACCAGAGCTGGCCTTGGTATGTTGGTCGAGTGGTGTTGTTCCCACAGCGGGCCTTGTGCTCGTGATGCTGCCAAGCCCGCTTGCTGGCTAGTTACGTAGCTAGACTCAGACCGGCTAGTTAAATAACTGGTGGCTTGGCGAGAATAAACTTGAACTCTAAGCAATTTGGGAAGGCTCCTTTTTTAAACGCGAGGTATATTGTTTTGTCTGTCTCAATCTGTAAGTGAAAATTCTTGAGAGTATTATTTTCATCCTCAACTTCTCCTGGCGACAAAGCTTTTACCAACGATCCCGGAATCATGCTAATCTGGCCTTCGCAATAGTCCGAGAACCAGTCTTGCCAGCAGGACCTCTCATACCGAGAATATTCACAGCATTTCTCTCCCGTCGAACTTTGCCTGATGTAGCGCAACGAGTCAAGCATAGGTCCTTTCAAAAGCATGCAGAACTGCGCCTTTGGGTCCCTTGAGTCTATTTGGGCCTGTTAGGTTATTGGAATATATTTGGGTCCAAAAGGCCGCCGAATTAATCTTTAGGGACGAGCTACTGCCTTTGAAAAGTTGTTCAAACCACTTTCTATTTGTGGGCAACTAGTTATCGGTCCAGTCTGCGCCGTCGGCCTTTTTTTTTTTTCTTTAAAAGCTGAACTCCAGCGTCTCAGGGCATCTAGACAGAAGCAACGAAAATTGCGAAAGCCGTGATAAGAGGAAGCGGCCATCATCGTTTTCACTTTTGATGATGAATTCAATTTGCCTTTAGTGTGGGAAAGAAATAGACAGTTACCTCTGTCTAGTGTGCATCTTGATTACAATAATGACTTGACTCATCTGACTGACAACTCTGGAACTTCGGACTTGCGCTGGATGTTACAATGCATGCTCGGGCCTTTATTTAAAGCCCCTCGCGGTAGAGGTCGGGGCCGAGAGACGGACGTCAAAACAGAAAGGGTTAAGAGACCATTCTCTTCATGGTGTATTACAACCCATTGTACTCCGTTAAAATTAACTTAAACCTCGAGCAACTGATTTGTATGTCTTTTTCTCCAGGCGATAGAACAGTGGTGGACAATGAGGTTTTCTTCCCCTAAGATGGTAGTTACCGATGCATTAAAATTCGGGAACCGTGGGTCAAAACCGCATTGCCGATGCAAGGGGAAATGCCGAGCCACGCTTTCCGACGCGGGGCTTCAAGGAAGAATATATATAGTTACATGTGGGCTCCGCAGAGGCACCTTGTACTCGACGTAGATAGTTTCTATCAGAGAGAATCTGCAACTGAATCCCAATCATTAGGGCGTGGATAAATTCTTCTTGTTCAAGTAACTAATTTAAGCTTTAAACTTTAAACCGACCACACAGCATAGTTTGCGAGTTGAGTTAACTCCTAGTTAAGTTACCTTTCTCCCCGCGACCATGAAGATTCAATACGCACCCAACCCTCCTCCAACATCCAACAACGCAGAGACCTCCATCGTCCAAAGGATTCTTGCCCGACGAGGGTCAGACGGCCTCATTCCTCTCGACCTCGCTCTACTGCACTCGTTTCCTGTTGCTGATGGCTGGAACACGTTCCTCGGCGCGATTCGCACCCAAACCTCGCTACCAGTGGATATCCGCGAGATAGCTATATGTCGAGTCGCAACGCTCAATGAAGCATGGTTCGAATGGGAACATCACGCGCCAATTTTAGCGGAGGCGGGATTTAGCGAGGAGATGATGGACATGGTGAAAAATGCGAAAACCCCTACGGATGACGAGCTTATGGCCCTCTTCAATCCCAAACAAGCCACGGTCTTTAAATATACGGAAGCTATGACAAAGATAGTGAAAGTACCAGATACGATCTTTGCGAAGATGAAGGAACTGTTCAGTGAGAAGGAAATTGTGGAGATTACGGCTACCACTGCCGCGTACAACTGTGTGAGCCGGTTCTTAGTGGCATTGGATGTTGGGGAAATGAACAGATAAAGCAGATGTTTGGTCATATTCACCCAGTATCCTGGCACGAAACAGATTTGTTTTGGTTACACCGGTTGGACTGGTTGCAGCGTTTTCAATATACCCATAGATATGCTCAAGTCTATCATTCGCCATATTGGTAGATTATTCTAGGCGCCAAACAACAGATCTGTAGAAGCGCGACAAATATGGAAAGCATGTATCTGCTACCATCCGCAGAATTTTCGATACCTGACCTGATAATATGTCAACTGAAATTGATTGCGCCCTAGATATACCAGCATTGTGGCTATTGGGTAGTTGACTAACGCGGAGTGCAGATCGTAGGGAGGACGTCGATGTAGTTATTATCCTATGTAGTTACGAAGTACATACATTGACATTCGACAATAGCTATCCGCGCATCGCTTAACGGGAAAAATTGCATAAACCAAATGCCAAAAGCCGATTGAAAGGGCTTCGTTCGGCTCTGGTATGTATGGCGCGATGACCTCATTCCGTCACAATAATGGATAACAGGTAGTTAGTTGGTTAGTTAACTTACCCACCCCCCAGTACCTAATTCATTGGCTAGTATCCCAGCTCCGTATTTATAGTGCTGTGCCAAAGACATCCATGGAGAGCACAGGGAGCTCAAAAGAGTGACTCAACTATTTGTAAGTTGAGCACTGAGAAGCAATCACTTGAGGTCGTCAATGGGGAGGTAAAACAATGATTTTTCGGAAAGCTCCATTGTGGGATTCAAGAAACCGGCCAATTGAAATGCAAGGTCAAAGCAAATTTCTATTGGACAAAACTGGCACATTCATCCAATCAATATCAAGCCATTGGAAGAAGAGAAATTCATTTCGCCCAATCGTCATATCGTAAATGGTGGATGGAGACCGTAGCCAGAGAATCTTTGCTCTCTAGGTAGTTACCGATTGAGCTTTGATTGAAGACTCTCGAGAACACATACACTTGTATTGTCTTAGCTTTGATACAGATGTTCAATGGGTTGAAGAGATTTCAAATGTTCCTATTATCCCCTTCCCTGGCCCTCTCTCTTGGTTCTTGGGCTCTTGCAAAATTCTTTTCCTCCTACAACCAACTAGCTAGTTAACTAACTAGTGCTTGCCACCCAACTCTAGATCTGCCAAAACTTTGATTGACAACTATACACCATACCCCAGACAGTACACCTACTCTCACATTATTATTGCTTCATTCTTATTCCCTTCACCTTGGGCAGTTTGACACTCTGCTCCTTCTAGGATTTAACTACTTGACTGATTCTCCTCTCATCTATTCATCTTGTTTGCCGGTCCAAACAGCCAATCTTCGTCGACAAGTTTGCAGAAATCTCCCTTGTACAGTACAGCAAATCCTTCTGTTCGAGAACTAGACTGGAAACCCTGGCAAAACAGCCAAATCAAAAACTACTCTTGAGTAGGAGATCAACTGTAAGTCTTTTGTATGCTTTCTCATGACCGAACCATACTGTTGGTGTCTTTCCTAATAATTGACGCTTTCCCCTGGTTTCTGACCTCACACTCCATACCTGTGCGATTCTTGCTCTACAACGGATTCTCAGTGTTCGGGTTTCTGCTACCTTTTTTTTTTTTTGAGAAAATCTTTTCTTTTCGCTGATGTTACAGGCGGTTAATTGCTGGGGCTTACTTGGTGTTTCATCGCTTATTATCACCCTATTTGTTGTTTTCTTTCATATATACCTACATAGATTGTTTCTGGGTGACCACCTATTTGGCACCGGGTAGACTCGACCGGAAGCTTGTGAAAAGGCCATTGCTAATGTTTCATCCAGGCATTCATATACCCACTACCATGTCGTATCATGGGCAAGAAGATGATGAGGCGGGTCCTAGCAGCGGTGATATACCGGTAACTCCTTCGTCTCATGGGCAACAACCGGACTATGATGAATCTTCCCGGCCTCCAACTTCTTCCTCGCAGTTTAGCCCTGTTGATGCAGACCCGGCAGTCAAATGTTTGTGTTGCTCAGAGGAATTTAAAGTTGGCGCAGAAGAGATGCTTCCTGCTGAGGCACTCAAGTTGCATATGAAAAATGCACATCCAGATGTTACAAGTCATTCCGAACATATCGCCAGTGAAGATGCCTTTGTGACGGGAAACATACATCAGGAACCCAGTCAACCCAGTCAATCAAGGCAGCATGTTACTTCGCGGGACGGTATAAGTGTCGATGAACGCATGATGCTTGGTTGGAAGTTTGATGACGTACGAAAATTTACCAATGATTATGCTGGAGAGAAAGAGGACCTTGACTCAACGTGGAAAAAATCATTCGACGGCTTCGACAGACCCAAACCTTACGAATTTGAGCGATCTGTTCCTGGTAACTTCTTGCCAATCACGGATCCTGAGATATACGTAGATCTTCTAAAGGATCCCGATTCGCATTCGAGTGAGAAGTTATATGCTATCACCGCGAATGCTGCAAAAGCTCTTGAAGTTTGGCAAGATGAATATCTCGCTGTTGACGAGCTGTCCAGATGGGCTACTCGGCGCGTCCTGAAGAAGGCAGCTAATCCAAGGAAAACTGAAGATCGTCAAGTGTTCGAAGATAAGAAAGAAGCTAGATTATACGGGTACAAGCATGATCCCCGGCCAAGCAAAATTGGCTTGCAAAACCCATTCCTCCAAGGCGGTTTTAGACCCACTGCAGACCAAATGAAAAAGATGGCAGCGGCGGCTCCTGACCCGTATAATATTGATGGCTGGACTCCAATTGTTAAGGATGGTGTGGAATGTGTTCCAAGAATGCGCCCTCCCCCTCCTCCAGAACCTAAGCGCAAGCCGAATGCAGCCGGAAGAGGGAACGGACGTCTCGGCCAAAAGAGGGTCACGCGATACGGTGGTTCTAGGCTTCCGACTACACGCGAGGCCTCTCGAGCGTTAACTGAGAAATCCAGTCCAACTCCTTCTATTGCCACGCGGTCTCAGTCACCAGAAGCATCGGCAACGCCAGCACCTTCAATTGCCGAGCGGTCAAAAAGAAAGACTCGATCCAGCGCAAATACCAAATCGACCGGGCCACCGGCTCAACCTGTCGCGAAGGTTACACGCTCCAGGGTGTCGAAACCCTCCGCGCTTGGCCCTAACCGCCTCAGAACTGCACCCACTAGTGCCCCTGTAAGTACTATTCCGACGGCTGCTACTACGCCTACATCTGCCTCGACCCCTGGTCCTCTGACGGTATATGACGACCCTCTCCTCGATCCGAAAAACCAGGAGAAAATTAAAATGTCAAAGCACCCTAAGAGAACGGAAGCAATGATTCGCCATTGGGCCAAGTTCAACTCTGAAGGCCGAACCCGGAATCCGAAAAGAACGAAAGCGCAAATTGAAGCTGATAAGTCTACGGCTGCAACTGACGTTAGCCAGAAGGCAGCACCAGGAAGGAAACGGAAAGCCGAGACGGAAGGTGAGGATGTTAGTACAACAACGTCAACTCCAATTCCGAAGAAACCAAGACGATCAGCTGCAAAGCCAAAAGTGGTATCCGAGAACAGTTCACCGGCTTTGTTGCCTGCAATGAAGCCACTGAGTATCACGGCTACGACACCCGGGTCCCAAGAGGCCAAGAGGGCCGATGCCTCTGCTTCTTCAACAGCTATGCAAAACGGGAAATAGAATATTTCTGTTGTATTGCGTGTTCTAAATATTCCTTTTCGATGTTTATTGTTTTTCTCCCTAATGCTTCTCTCAACGCAGCGAGTCTTAAAGTGGGAGTAAGGTTATCAAAGATGGCATTGGTCTCCGGCCGATTGGCTCACTTTCTCTTCATTGCTGCGTTTTCTGGCTTTAGCGGGTGCATGAAACTACTGATATTTTATTGTATTTTTTTTTCTTTCCTTCTTTGATTCTGAAGTTTATCTTTAAAGGCCAAGGAGTATGCAAATGACCATACTTATCATTATGGGGACGGTGCCGGTGTACTGATACATTGGGAAACTGCTTCATGCCAGGATAGAGGCTTATTGTTTGTTATCCACAAAAAATTTTATGTACAATATTCAAGGACGCCTTGCTGTTGATTTTGATGATGTTTTCTTGTCTGCTATGTATGTACATGTTAGTTATTTAACAAAGGGGAATGAAACTCCGTTGATACTTTATGGAGATTTACCCAAAAAAAGGCTCATGTCACGTGAGTGGCCCATTCAGGGCTTATCAAACTTGATCTTCTGCTTGAGCATCTTTCGGGCCAGACAACTTCCTGCACCCAATAGAGAAACGATCAGTTACCAAGCTGCTCAGGGTATTAATATCGAAGCTTCTCGCGTTATTTTAATAGGTCTTTTCATCATGGGAAAGAAAAAGCGCAATCATCCAGACCTTGAGGAAGTCCTCGCTCGCCCTTGGTGTTATTATTGCGAACGCGACTTTGACGATCTCAAAATCCTCATTTCTCACCAAAAGGCGAAACATTTCAAATGCGATCGATGCGGGAGAAGATTGAACACTGCTGGAGGTGAGTATTATCCTCTTGCATCAACCCATTGCGAATGGAGAGTGAAGGAGGTAATCATTCGCGACAACATATTCTGACCTTGGTTTGTTCGACATCATAGGGTTATCCGTCCATATGAGCCAAGTGCACAAGGAACAGTTATCCGCAGTTGACAATGCGCTCCCCAACCGCTCGAGCTTGGATATTGAGATTTTCGGGATGGAAGGCGTCCCGGAGGATATTCTACAGACCCATAATCAACGCGTGATCACTCAATTTCATCAGACTGAGGCAGAACGACGTGCTGCGACTGGAAACCCCGCACCGGGGTCGTCAACTGGCTCGCAGTTGAAGCGACCGAAATTGGAAAACACGTCGGATTTGAAAAAGCGATTAGCGGAACACAAGGCGAAATTGGCGGAGAAGGCGGCGGGAACTGGCAGCGGTGGCGCCACGCCTGTAAGTGCTGACCAGGGGCAGCAGGCTGGGAGTTCCTATGTAAGTCTACGATCAAATATCATCTTTGTCCGTCAATCCACCAAGTCCTATTTCTCACTATTTTGTTTGTACCATAGGCAGCTCCCCAATATCCACCGAACGGTTCTACTCAACAATATCCTTTCCCACAACAGTATGGGCAACCCACTGCTTATCAGCAGCCAGCTCAAACATTTCAGAAGCCGCCGGAATTCCCTTCTTCTGGATATCAGCAGCTTCCGATTGTTGGGCAACAGTATCCCGCTCAGTATTCATCCCCCGTTATGTCGCCTTCACCATATCAACCTCCGATGGCTGGGCAAAGTCCGATAGTTTCGACCACTCCCCCCTTGCCGTTCCAACAACAGCCAACACAGCTAAGGACTCACACCCCTCCGCAACCAGCAGCATCGATACCTCCTCGGCCGCCAAGCCTACCCGTTGCGCCTGGCCTTCCCCAAAGACCAAGCTTCTCCGCACCCCAACTCAACTCGTGGCAAATGCAACAAATACATCATGGACAAATGCCAGTTCAGTCGCCCCATGCACCGACAGTGCCTAGTGTTGAACCCGGTGTGGAAACTGCCGCCACGGCGGCCGATCGGTTGATATCTGAAGAGTCTAAGCGAGCGGAAGAGATGGCTCAGAAACCGACCCCGACTGCAGCGTCTGAACAAGCAGTTGAAGGAAAACCAGCTAAGAAGGAGAAGGCGAAAGCCTCAAAATTGGTTTATTCTGATAGTGGAATCAGTCCAGAGGAAAAGATGGCGAGATTGCCTAGGTACGCGTATGTTCCTGAACAAAAAGAAGAGACAGTACTTCGAGATGCAACTACTGGGGCAGTGGCGAGAACCGTTGATGCTTCCGATGAAGTTGTGAATCCCCCGGAGTAAGGGTAAAAGGACGAAATTGACGATAATCCGGGCCGTCTGAATCGGATTTTTCCGGCTTCCCATCTCTGTCGGTTTACGCAGGTGAAAAAATTGGGGGAAAGTAATCATAGCGTATCAGCTAAGTCCTTCGACTTAAAGTTCTACACTGTCTCTCTTCCTAAAGTCAAGGTTGATCATCAGCAAATTTGCGGTGTGCAGGTGCATGTTCGGCCGGATTTGAACCTCTCACTTTTGACGTCTCTTCTCTTTCTCTCTCTTTTCTCTCCATACAGTACCGTTTGGCCACTCTATTCGAATTCGGCAAAGAAACGGCGAGTGCAGCACCTGGCGTATGTCGAATTGGGGAGGCTTAATCATTGCTCTTTTTGTGGGTACATATACAACCCGGTTTTGTTCTTTTGTCGCCATGGCATTGCAGTCGAACGATCAGGACGGTTGACCTCGCTGACTCGGCGAATTGATTAGAAAGCAATCAGACAAGCGTGCAGCCAAGGTTGAGACGTGATATTCAATGTTGTACCTGATGTAAGTGTCCTAGCCTTCGACTTAGGAGAGGTCACTTGTTTCCACAGCGAAGCCGCCATAATGAAGCAGTCATGGTTAGTCCCTTTCCAATTTCTCCAGTTCTATTGTCAGACATCTATCTCAGTGTATCTTGCGGTTTATCTCTGGTGAATATGGAACGTTAGGCTATATGTAGGGCTGTAAGGATCGATAGATACCGTAGTGACTCTCTCAAACGAACTTCAATCGAACAAAAGAATTGTCCACATTTGTCGTAGCTAGCCGCTTCACTATTTATCAGAGTTCGAAACCCAGCCGTCATTGCGAGACCTTGCCATGATCAACGACGCTTGCTCGTACTCCTGAGAAAGCGGAGATGACTAACTAACCAATCGCGTTGATGCTGACGACATCGCTGGCTGAATGGAGTTCCGACTCAACCGTCCTTCTCTCGGGTCTTTGACATTGTCCAAAATTCATGGCGTCTTGTTTGTTTTTTTAATTCAGAATGAAGGAGAAACCGTGCAGCACGATGCCACTCTCCGAGAGAACCCCGCTCCTGGTCGTTCGTGTGTCACGTCCACCTCCACGATATCCTCATTCGCGGCTTCGCCGGACGTGTACCTTCTGCCTCGGATCTATCCTCGTTGTCGGTGTGTTCTTGTTCCTCCTTCCATTCGCTCTCTTCCCACGTGAACACAGCGCGCTCTGGGGTTATCTGCCAGGGACACATACACTCCCACATAAAGACTGGCCACAAAGCCACGGCATTTCATACGAAGCGCTACAGGAGATATTGCGGACGGTCCCCACAGAAGAGAAGGTCAGGGAATGGAACCAGTATTATACCTCCGGGCCACACTTGGCAGGGAAGAATTTCAGTCAGGCTCTGTGGACGAAGGAGCGCTGGGACGAATTTGGAGTTCCAAAGACGAGTCTCGTGTCATACGACGTTTACATCAATTATCCTCTCGATCATAGATTGGCGTTGATAGAAAAAGATGGAAAGGATTTCAAGGTCAAGTTTGAGGCGACACTAGAGGAGGATGTTTTGGATAAAGATTCTACCAGCGGTTTGGAGAACCGTATTCCTACTTTCCATGGCTACTCCGCCAGCGGAAACGTCACTGCACAATATGTCTATGTGAATTTTGGATCGTTTTGGGACTTTGAGGATCTTGTCAGGGCGAATGTTAGTCTGGAAGGAAAGATCGCATTGGCAAAATACGGACATGGCTTCCGCGGGCTCAAGGTCAAGCGTGCGCAGGAACTGGGCATGGTTGGCGTAGTTATCTACACCGACCCTCAAGAAGACGGAGAGATTACAGAAGAAAACGGACACAAGGCCTATCCCGATGGCCCTGCTCGACATCCAAGTGCGGTGCAAAGAGGCAGTGTTCAGTATCTAAGTATGAACTTGAAGTCATTCGGTCTTTGGAGAACGCATGCTGATATATCTTTATTACATAGGTCAGCTCCCCGGTGATCCGACCACGCCGGGTTATCCATCTAAACCCGGTTGTCCTCGTGTGGATCCCTTTAATTCGATCCCTTCAATTCCGTCATTACCAATCTCTTACGCAGAAGCCATTCCCCTTCTAAAAGCCCTGAATGGACATGGTCCTTCTGCTAAGGATTTCAGTGAACAGTGGCAAGGTGGTGGTCTTTCGCATAAAGGAGTGGACTATAACATTGGCCCGTCCCCCGAAAACCTTGTTCTCAACCTCAACAATGAACAGGAATATGTAACGACGCCTATTTGGAACGTTATTGGCACTATTCCGGGATCTATCCCTGATGAGATAATCATCTTGGGAAATCACCGCGATGCATGGATTGCAGGAGGTGCAGGAGATCCTAACAGTGGGTCAGCAGCACTCAACGAGGTTATTCGCAGCTTTGGAGAGGCGTTGAAGGCTGGTTGGAAGCCTTTACGAACAATCGTTTTTGCCAGCTGGGATGGCGAAGAGTATGGGCTTATTGGATCCACAGAATGGGTAGAGGAGAATCTACCCTGGCTATCAAAGGCGAATGTCGTCTACTTGAATCTAGATGTCGCAGCTTCGGGTCGTCACTTCAAATCCTCGGCAAGTCCGCTTTTGCAGAAAGCAGTCTTTGAAGCCACTGGCCTCGTTTTATCTCCAAATCAAACGACGAAAGGGCAAACTGTCCGAGATGTTTGGGACAAGAAAGTAACACCCATGGGCAGCGGTAGCGATTTTACCGCTTTCCAAGATTTTGCTGGCGTCGCCAGTATCGATATGTCATTCACAAGACATGATGGAGACGCGGTCTATCATTATCACTCCAACTACGACAGTTTTGACTGGATGGATCGCTTTGGGGATCCGGGATGGCATTACCACGTTGCCATGACCAAGATATTAGGTCTAATGGCCGCTTTTCTCTCCGAATCCCCCGTCCTCGCGTTCAATGCCGTCGATTATGCCAACTCATTGCGAGAATACCTCGATTCCGTCAAAAAGACAGCCGCCGAGTCAGAAATCCCTCCATTCAACTTCCGTCCTCTCGAAGATGCCATGAATAACTTCCATCGCGTCGCGACGAAATTCGATGACTACACCTCCTCGCTGGCTGCCCAGCTGGAAGAAGACGTTCCATGGTGGCAATATTGGAAAAAGATCGTCCTGTATCTCAAAATCCGCGCCGCGAATGACAAGTACAAAATGATCGAGCGGAAGTTCTTGCATGCTGATGGTTTGGATGGCAGGAGTTGGTTTAAGCATGTTATTTTCGCGCCGGGACGGTGGACTGGATATTCTGGAGCTACTTTCCCCGGCTTGGTCGAGAGCTTCGAGGATGGAGACGTGAATAATGCTGAGGTTTGTTTCCTTCTACTTGACCTCCTATCTCCATTTAATGATTTTTGCGTTGATGAGGCTGACTTGGTTTTGCTTACTGTGTAGAAATGGCGAGATATCATCGAGAGCAAAATTGATGATGCGGCAGATTTGTTGGCCATGAAATAGGCGACCTCGCTTTGGACAGCTCTACAATCAGATATGGGGGAGTCACCACTTGGCATATAAGCAATGATTTTCGGTTTTGTGATTTCGAATAAATTAAGTCAATAAAGTACGCTGACGCCTACAAAACATAAATTTAATACATCATTTTGGTCTATACAATTGTTTTATGTGTATCTCTAACCATGGGTGTATTGACAAAAACCAGAATATGAAGACAGAAAGATTTCTAAGAAAAGCAGGAATTGTAAGTAAGAACCCATTTTGTAATTTCCAGTGTTGGTCATATACTGGAGAGTAAATCATTTGACAACTTGTTGCAGAGATCTTTTGGGTGTCATCAGTTCAGTTCGTGCATCAAAATCATTCATTCATCAATGCAGAATATGCTGCCAATGACATATGAGAATTGTATTGCTCAGCCACCCGGTTGACGGCAAGTCTGGCAGCAGGCCATCATCAATGAATAAACCTTAATCCGAATTTATTTGTCTTCATTGTGGTTTGAGCTCGAATCTTCCAAAACCTGCTGGGAAATTTGTACGGTCTCTGTATTGGTCGCTTCGGTGTTTACCTGCTCCACAACGTGACTGTTATTCTCCCAAAAGGCATTTTCTCCATGGTCATCCTCAAATAATCCGTTTTCAATCTCTTCGTCGTCACCGTCATTATCATCTGAAGTAGCACCCGCGAATCCGTCAGTTTCTATGATCCAAAAGACAGGAACAGCACTTAGGAGCCCTATAAAGGCTAGTGTCCACCATGGCAAGATCATGTAACCTATTTTGACACCGATAGAGAAAACGGCACCGATGAATGCTGGACCAAGTGCTCTTCCAATCGCAGATGCGCTTGTCGCTACTCCATTCAGGGTACCTAGAACCTGTACACTGGGAGCAGAGTTGGTGAGAAGGATGGTGCAACATGGGAATGCGAAGACTATACAACCCAGCTTGCCACACATAAGTATAAAGGCAGCAATTTGGCGTGTCGTGTTTGTGGGAAATAATGCCGTGAATGGTATGAGGGCGTAAGAAACCGGGAACCCTATAGAGGTAACTTTGAGACAGTTGAGTACTCCATAGCGATTTGCGACGTAAGGGAAGACAAAAAACTGAATTATCATGCCGATAACCCCATTGAGTGTATAGAGAATTCCTATAGCTTGAGAGTCTGTTATTCAAGTGAGTAGGGTTAGCAGTTTGTCCAAAAATCCATCATTTGATCGTGATATCACAATCCTAAAAAAGCAAAACGTGACGCGAAAGCTCACACACCTATTCCAAATCCACGAGAAAATTTGAATGGCAATCTTGCGCCCATATTTCCTCCTGATTCTTCGACCGGGTAATTCAGAAAGACGGGAAAGATCGAATCGAACGCTAAACAGTGCAATCCCAGCGCACCATATACAAGGAGAATCAGTCGAGATTGAGGTAAAATAATGTCAGCCCAACTAGAGTTTGAAGAGTTGATTTCGGCCTTGTTGTGGCTTGTTTTGTGAGAACCGGCAATCCCATCTCCATTAAGCAGAGGGGTTCTTTCATCGTCAGATGACAACAATGTCTTCGACGCTTTACGTCGGCCACAGCATGTCCTTTTCAACATATCACCAAGTACGAGGCCGTAATCACGCGTATGTTTTTTCGATTCTAAAGTTTCCTGTAATTCGGTTAGGGATATGTCAACATGCGAGAACAAGAAAGCTCACCCGAAGAAACAAAATACCAGTGACTATTCCGATGATAAAGAATATAGATGCAGCCATATTTGGCAAGGCGAAAGGGTATTCCTTGAAGAATTTGCTGCGACCAAAGAATGTGTCGGGGTGCTTCGTCGCTGGATCGGCCAAAGCACCACCAAATGCAGGCCCAAATATGCTTCCGATTGTCCACACAAAAGGCATCAGACTAAATGCTCGTGGCTGGAGCTCTTTCTCAGGAACCAGTTCCGCCACAACAGTTCTGATAATACCAACATTCCCATTCCCTAAGCCTATGCACGCACGTGCTAGGATCGCCATTGTTAAGGACTTCGAGAGACCAAAGATAATGCTAAACGCCATCGTAACGAAAAGCCCCATTAATATGATTGGTTTGCGCCCAATCCGATCTGATAGGCTTCCCCATGGGACTGCTGTAAGGCATTGACATATCGAGGATATTGCGGTTGTCGACCCGACCCACCAGGAAACATCTTTCTTGGGAACACCAAGGCTGTGGATCATTTCAGGCTAGAAGTTTGTAATAATCTCATGTTAGGAATGTGCTAGTATTTAGTTTTCTTCGAAAGATAGCAACAGATACGCAAAAGCTGAAAGGGAAATGAAGATGCCGCCTACAAGGTATGGAAAGACAGATGTGAAAATGACTGAAGACCGTATGATTTCTCAGCATTCTCGACACAATCATCGTATGGTTTAACATGGGGAGGCGGAAGGGACAGTTGGGAAATACCAGGCTCAGCGAATCGGCATATGGCTATAGCAGGGTTAGTTTATGTATACAGTACATATACTCGCAATGAAGTCTGGGTTAAATATATGACTCCTCGGGAAGCACACGTACATAAGATTATAAACTGCTGCACTGGCAGCTTTGGCGTGTTTCGTTTCATTGCGAGTGATACCACAGCGCGCCGCTCGGGTTGTCGAGCAATTTTATACCGAAGAAAGAATAGGGATGGGTTTGCGAGGCACAAGAACGAAAAGGCGCAACGGCAGGCTTCGCTGCTATGTAGAATAGGCAAACATCAATCTCTCTCGCAAGAGTGAACTCAAAATGCAGCCACGGAAAATGAAAAAAAAAAAAAAGATGTTTTGACCAAAGTTTTCTAGGGAGAAGGGCTGTGCTGTGAAACATAAAAGTTGTAGGGGAAGCAAATCGAGAAGACCGCGCCCTTGCTGACGAAGTTGTTGTTGGAGGAGGAGGGGGGTAATTAACAAAAACCCTAAAAGGTGGGGACACAAGGTTCTTTCCCGCCGAAAAATATGTCCACTGGGTAACTTCCCGGGTAGTTAACTATTTTGTAAAATAAATAAGCAAATACAAGAAAAACATCCACCAAGCGGAAAGGAAGGTGCAACTGCGCACGGACTGGTTCAATCGCCCCCTTGAGTGCTTGTTCTGGCTTCCTTTTTTTACTCTCACGTTGTCGGTCCTCGGATAGACAGGCTGGTCGTTTATTCCGCTCAGCTCTTTCGACAAAAACCCCACAATTCAAACGACACCAAACATAAAAGCTTGTCCGAGTGCCGCTTTTGATTGGCCAGTCGCAAACCCGCCTGCATTGCACCCGACCTCAACGGACGAATTGTCCAACGGACCAACCTTCGCTGGCAGCTCACCCGGGATCTAGATGCCGATTAAGTGCGGCAAACCCACCAAACCCCCACCCCCCACCCCTCCACGCAGGCTGGATTGCCGACGCCATGATTTTGTTGTTTCTCGAAGTCGCTCGTCGCAGAACTTTTCAAGGCAAAAGTAAATTAAGAAAGAGTACTCCGAACTCCGTAAAATAATAACAACACGAGGTAACTCATCTACCGTCTGGTGTTCATAAGTTAAACTGCCTGAGTTGACTACATGGATCAAAAAAAGAAAAGAAATTGCGCTATGATGATGGGTATCTCGAAGTGCTCCACGAATACCTCGATCGCAATGAATAGATAAATGCATGCATGGAACTCATCAAGATATTGATCTAAAATTTCCGAAATACCAACCAAGATTAAAGAATGAGCGACGCGTCTAGGATCCCTCCACGCGGGAGGAAAATTTGAACTCTAGAGACGGAGGGCTGAGCGCGAAAACACAAGTGTCAAGATACTCTCCAAAGTCTTGCTAGAAATATTAATGGCGATGCCGGGGGTTTTAGCCGAGTAAAAGATCATTCGAACCAAATCGGCATTTGCGTCGCCAAATTATCATTTTTCATGTCAAGCTGGAATTCACGTACGACTCGATTCCATTCATCCCATGATGGTGGCGGAGAAGTAATAGATGGGTTGATATTCGACATGTCGGCGCTATACAGATTATCTGGAGGTAAAGATGGCCATGATAATACCGATTCGCCCATGGCGAGATCGTAGTTTTCGGTGCTCGAATTGAAATTGATCTCAGGCCCCGTGGGAAGAGTATCATTCATGCTTGGAGGATTTGAGCCCTGAGACATATATACGCTTGGAGTTGGGGTCTGCATCAAAATATCACTGGGTGGCTGTAACCCGTTGCGGCAAACATCATCCCCACAAAACCCTGCAGGGAGATGCTGTAGCTGTATGTCGCGAAATCGAAGTGCTCGAGCCATCAGCTTACGGATCCCAGGCCAGAGCATACTCTTGTTCTGTTGCCCTTTTATCTCCCACATCTTATAGGCCGCGTTGACGACTCTCCATGCCCGTTGTACGACTGGACATGGCTGTCGCACACATAGATTTGATAGTACATATGCAAGAGCGTGCCATTGCGTATGTGTACGGAAGAACCAACTCCATTTGGATGTTTTTGAATTGGTTTCCAGGAGAAGGGAAAATTCGATGATTTCAATCGCTGACAGGAACAAGCGATTTTCGGTTTCCTCAGCGGGGACCGAGCTTTCTGCACCGTCCTGGGTCATCGGATGATGAATCATAAGAAGTAACTTAGCTACAACTAACCGCGACAATGCTCCACAGACCCATTGGATGGGTATGCTCACATCGCAATGTTGTACATATTTATGTTCCAGATGCTTACTGAGATTTTCCACCATCTCTTCAAGCTCTTTCTGGGAAAACGATGCAATGTACCTTTTGCAAAAACTGCTTGGCGGGACATGAGTAAGTCTCCTTGCGAGCATGATTATGTCGCAGCGGAACAAAAGGAAACTCATGTCCGTACACCCCACTCTCTCCTTTGGGGATTCCACTGAATCCGGAGATATGTCTTCGTCATTTATATTCAAAGGGGCAAGAGTGTCATACGAGGCTTCATAAATCACAGGATCGCATCCGTGATCTTCAGCAGAGCAGAAATCAACCAGGCAGATTTGCAACCACAGCCGACGACGCATTTCGGTTTCGAAAGGAGTCAAGCCAAAGGTTGTCCCATCACGATGGAGGCCGATTGCACGCCCTATCTGAATAGCGATCGATGTTAAAGATAAGATATAGCGCGTATTGCTGCTTTGACGCACGCAAATCAGGAACAAGATAAGGCTCTGAAGCAGCACCAGACTGTGGCTATTTAGCAGATTTGCCCTAGCTAGAGCTTGTTCGACACAGAACCGGTAGCGGTTTAGAGCTGTGTCACGATCCTCGCCTAACTGGGATAGGCACTGTTCAGGTGTCATACTTGTGATGGTGGTATAGTACACTGTGAATAGTAATGCTTCAGTATTCTTATTCACCGATTCCAGATTGGCGATAGCGTAGTAAAGCATATGTTTCAGGCTCGGACGGTGGAATATGGGCACGACCGGGGCCACGTTCTCAAGATATGTCTCCCACACAGTATCGAACCGCTCTGGTGGTAAGTGGAAATCGCGTAGGCTGTGTGCTACCGACCAGAAGCCGAATAGGAACCCATCGGTATTGGTCCATTGCGAAGAGCCTGACTTTGGTTCTCCAGGAGAAGGGTAATCATCTTCATCTGATGTTGGGCAGTCGATCATGTCTTTCAATTCCTCAATCTTCTTACAATCAGAACCAGATTCAAAAGTATAGGTTGATAAATATCTTCAAAAAAAATAGGAAGACCTACCTCATCCCCAAATCTCGTCCAGAAACGATGACTTACATACCGACTCTTATCATCGCTGACTACTAGTCTGCCCATCTCTTCATCCACAGAGTCCATTTCAATATGCCTGGGGGAACATTGGGAAAAGATATTGACATCCCGCTCGCCATTGAATTTTGCTTCCTTGTTCACTTCAGGAGTACCATCCCCCGTCACTGGTTTCCCAAGGCTTCTGACAATGGCTTCTAGAGACTTGAGCCGCGCTAGCAGCTCCGCCTCTGTCGCCTTTTTTGACTTTCTTGGCGCTCTGCCGGGCTTGGGGAACACGCATTCGACTTTAGCCTTGAGGCAGTTCGAACAAGGGTGCAATTTATTGCATCGGATCTTTCTCCGTCGGCAAGTGACGCAGCTGCGAAAATTCGCTTGAGGATCGGATGAAGCTACGTTGTTAACCCCGGGTGGCGAAGGATTGTTCTTGGGCAAGCCGGTGCTGGAAGATGAATGGGCGAGGTCAGAGTCGTTGGATGAGATGTACGTGGGTTGGAGGGCGGAGCCAGCTAGAGAGTCGGAGAAGACGTAGTTATGGCTCGACTCCATATCGCAAGGTCGGCAACCTGAATACAAATGGCAGTGATTCCGGGCGGAAAGAGGGTGTAGAATGGATCCATCAAAATGGGAAAGAAAAGCGTGTGAAGGGAAGCTCGAAGGGAAAATCTTTAGTTGATGCTACGCCATTTATAGACTTGGCTATTAACTAGGTAGTTAGGTAGTTAGTTAGTTAGTGCTGGTGGAGAAATTTGAGTGGTCAAAACTCCAAATCCTTGACTCGTTAGTTGGGCAATCCAGACAATTCTGGTGCACATATTCCATATTTCTGGTGCAATCTCCTTTCAACCCCAACCCCTTCAGTATCTTTGCTCGATTTGGATGAGTGCGGGATCATGAGCTGAAAGGTTGATTCCCTTGGCAGCGACCGATTCGGCGGTGATCGACTTGGCACTGACTCAGGATGGTCTCAGTGAGACTGTTCGGCAGGACGCATGCACTGTCTTTCAAAGGTTGAGTCAACAAAGGATGGAGATCACTATTGGCTAGTTAACATCTCTGGCAAACAAAAAGGTAGGATGTAGTTATGTATGAAGTACTCTATAGACACCACTGCAGTGATCTGCAATTTTATATAAAATTTTGTAGTTATGTAGTTACTCCGTATGTTGGGCCGTTCTGAATTTCAAAGTCAAAAAAGATTGCTTGAATCCTGATTGGATTAGCAATGACTTGAATAACTATCCAACCGGACATCTTAAAGTGAGCCGTGTGTTCCATGCTAGGTTTTGTAAACTTGGGTGGGTAACTAACCCATCTCATTGCTTTGCGTTTAAAGACAAGGTAACTAGTTAACTTACTTCTAATAAACAATGCTTATGACTATCAACATCCATTGAGCGAATCTAGAAACAAGCTGCTATTAAATTAGGCTTGCAACAGCCCGCGGGCATCACCCGGGATGGCACATACTGTACGACTTAGCATCTGAAAATGATTTTACGAAATGAATGGCCGGAATGCTTTAGAGTTAGTTAACTAGGATGGAAAGGCTGGGCAGGGCTGGGCCTATGTCACCAGCCACGGAGACGATGCCACAAAAACGCCTCAAGCGAGGCTAATGGAGTCTTGGCAAAAAGTCCACTTTCTCCACAAAGAATCACAGTTTGATCTCCATTAACGACCTCATGGATGTAGTTTATGTACATACACAGTTCCTCCAGTTAGCTTACGGTTGATTAACCCGAGTTTGGCATCTGGCTCTTTCCTTTCCTCCCGGTCAGGTGGTATGTACAGTACGGTATGATTATCAGTTTCTCATGAGCGCGTATGGAGACTTGTGATGTCCTTTGTAATCTCCATATCAGATTCAAATTTACAGTCTTTGTGGATGGCACCGATTGCCCTGTTTGGCAGGCTACGTAACCAGACGATGGTCAGGTCGAAACGTCATGAACCTCTGTGGTTGAAAACGACATCCACTCTGCAAAACATCCCCCCCCGGGCCCCCCAATTCCCAACGGACACTTAACATTGTGAGAGCTGTTCTGCAAGATAAACCACAAAGCCAAGACCATTTGTCATGGTATAACTGTTATGCAGGGTCTCCCAAGAGGCATGAGGTCTCTTTGCTGAGCCCTCGGCTCCAGTCCAAGCACGGTTACGCGTCGATGAGGGTTTGAACCTGCATGGCGGCGCTTGGAAGGTCTTGGGGAGCTGGGGTGGCTCACCAAATGAACAGCCACACCACGCGATGTGGAGCTCTAGAGCGAATGCCAAGCCCGCCTCGTTCGTCATGCCATTCCCGTTGCGGGCAAGCGGCATCTGGGCTCCTACCCCAATCGTACCTTACCCGCCCACCTCAAACAAATCAGGGCCGCAAGGGAAACCGATGGAGAATCAGATAGCCGCTGGCTCTTTGTCTTCATAATCTCCCGCAGGGTTTGGGGGATGTTGATATATAAACCAGGGCCCCTGGACGCTTCGTATATTTTTTTGATAGATATTTAAGTATATTCTTCCGT
Organism: Amauroascus niger; assembly: GCA_001430945.1. Lineage (NCBI taxonomy): Eukaryota > Fungi > Ascomycota > Eurotiomycetes > Onygenales > Onygenaceae > Amauroascus > Amauroascus niger. The sequence continues at coordinate 47,692 of LJPK01000901.1, read as the reverse complement.
CTCATTCCATCTCTTCTTTTCGTTTCTTATTTCCATTTCACTTACTCTTTTCCTTTTATATCTTGTACATTACTGATTATCCCCATACATATATAACTACTGGTTTATTCGTTGAACTGAAAGCTAAGCTGGGCTTGGTAGCATGCAGCTCGCTCAATTCTCCTTGTCACATTGAAAGGCCTCTTTTTCCTCCTTTTTTGTTGTAACTCTTAGGAAATGGTAGCGGCCCTCCTCCTTGCGATATGGCTTTTCATCCTCCCACCCGCCATTTGCGATGCGGATTTCTTGAGTGTCAGGACCTCAATGAATACAGACTACAGCGGCAAGAGAGGTGACCCTGCCGAAAAGTACTTTCGTAAGTACCTTCGAACCCATCCCAAGTCAAGTTTCGTTTTGATTGATATTTTTTTTTGATAGACGAATCAACGTATGTGCTGCTAGCCCTAGCGCTTGTGCAACCCTCCGTGCAGCCCTTTGTATCACAATTTCCCAGACTAACCATGGAGCTAACCCCTTAGCTTCCACTATCATTATGATGGCCGGTATGTTGGTGATTGAAATTGTTTGTTCATGGATTTCATGTTGACTCCAATGCCAGGTTCGCATCCAAGACTATCCATGACTCTCAACGAATTCCGCACTTGACCACGATGGTGAAATCCTACCTCACAACTATGGATGATATCGGAGCGGAAACTTGGATTATGCATGGAACGTTACTGGGATGGTGGTGGAACCAAAAAGTTGGACAACCTCCCTCCTATATATCGGACTCCACCAGAGTTATCGCTGACCGCTGCCACATATAGATCATGCCGTGGGACACAGACATCGATGTTCAGGTCTCTGAAACAACGATGTACTTTCTAGCAAAGTATTATAATATGACAGAGCATCATTTTAAGGTTCCAGGTGTCCCCAATGGCCGCACGTTCCTCCTCGAGATCAATCCAAACTTCGTGAATCGAACACCAGAAGATAAACTGAATGTGATCGATGCACGATGGATTGACACCTCATCTGGTTTGTTTATTGATATCACTAGCGTGCGGAAGGATTACGATGCGCGCAAGAGAGGTAACACAGGTGCCCTTATGTGCAAAGATCGACACAGATACAACGTATGATTTTTGAGACCTATGCTATAAAATTAGTGGTCGGCTGAGGCTTAACTCTTGAACAGGAACAAGACATATTTCCTTTACGTGACAGTTATTTTGAGGGCGTACCTGTGAAGATTCCATATGCCTACACCACGCTCTTAGAGCGAGAATATGGCAAAGGCAGCCTCGTTAAAACCAGATTCAATAGGTAAGTAAGGCCTTCTCTCCCTGCTCTATGACTTTCTATTGACTTCATCAATAGACACAAATTCAACGAACAGAAGAAGTTATGGGAACCTATCCCGTTAGTGTCAGGATACTCGCTGCTTGATCCGACGTAGCTAACTTTTGTGCAAGGAAAAATCCGGATAAGCCTGGGAAGATGATGTTCTAGAAATTTGACAGCGGTTTCGACTGGCACCGAAATTAGTGCCTGAAAAGCAGGTCCCACTCTAGATCAACGTTTTGCCTAATTCTCAGCCGCCAGTTGTTTCCCAGCGGCATCCTTCGCAACCGGATTAGGGTACAATGCTGTAGCACCCCTTTTTTTTTCGGGTCCTGGTTGGACTTTTGAGGAATTGGCCGCAAGCGACCTTTAACGAACCTGGCTACATGCCCACGATTCTACACTCGCGTGTTATTTTAACATTTCTGAATATCCTGTTGGCCAATGTTTAGGACGGTTGTAAGAGAAAAGATAAAAGTTTTTCTGGCACTTGCTGCAATTCAGCGTCTGTGACTCTAAACTGCATCGGATTTTCACGGAGTTTCGCATATATGATATCTGCATTTTGGGATCGTTTTGAATTTACGAAAGCGAGATTGTATACAAAGATATACAGGATGTACTGTTCAATCACCTTCTGGGTGTCAGGCGGTGGGGGACCTTAGCTTCGGTGTGGTGAGGTGTATATAAAGAGCGAAGTCTAGAGGCGAAGGTTATAGCAACATGGTTAAGCTTGATGTTGCTGCCATGAAGCAGACAAATAACTATATCTCGCGTGCACTTATTCCCATTCAAGGTTAGTTATAGCAAGAACTGAGATAACTGATACCATCCATCTTTTGGTGGATACAAACCTTAACGGGAGCAGGGATTCGCGTTTGCGCCACAGGCGGCTGATGTCTAGTTACAGGGCTGGTTAACAGGTTTACCTCCAATTTTTTCAAAAAGCTGCAAGCGGACAGAACACTTTTGGGGGATAAATATCACTTCTAGGCGAACTGTTTGCCAATCATAGTATGTGGTAGTTTGCCAGCCACAGCGATTCTTCTTCTTTTTTTTTTCGCTTTCGTTGCCCTTTGGCAGAATGACTGTGTCGCCGCAGCTCCGACACGACTTGGTCGTCCTTGACTTCCAGTTGAGTTTTCGACGCCTGGAATTGACCACATTAGAAAGATATCAGATATTCTCCCTTTTATGATTGATCGATGACTTTCAAAAGTAGGAAATATCTTGGATTTGCATTTGATGGCCAGCAATGCTGCATCGATTTCCGCCACTGACTCTAAGAACTTGCAAATTGAGGTGCTCGCGGCCCCGGTCTTTCCTCAGGAGATCCTGTGGATTCGAAGAGCAACAGGCTAGAACTCTGGAGAATTAATTTTGTTTCTCCATACCCTCTTTTTACCTGCTATTCGTTGGTTGTCACTCAACAGGCGAGCATGCGTTGGTTTGAGGCAGCCAAGCCCGGGATGGCTCCTGGCCACAAAGACACAAAAACAACATGCATGTGTGCCATTGTTCTTTTCCAAAATACACATGGATGGAAATTGACCATTGGGAAAGCATGAGCTTGAGTTTCCAGAGAGTTTGGAGTGGACAGCTCTTGGCGAATCTCGGAGAATATAGTTAGAGCCGCGCGGGATGGCTAAGGACCTTGGTGACGGCGCTATCAACAAAGTGGAATTCAATAGGATGATACTGAAGGAGATCCTGGACGCGAACCCTTTCGGAAGAGACGGTGGACTGCCGCATTATCCCTAATCCATGATGCGAATTCTAAGGAAAAGGGAAGCGGATGCTCTGACTGCTGCTCTGAATTAGTTAGCGGGTTTGCGGGGAAAGGCTGAATCGAAACATATCATCGCAATGGAAAAAAATGCGTGAGATTCCCTTTATGCGAGCACCTTGGTGGTTGCCAAGGCACCATTGGAATTCCAGTTATCTCGGACCAGCTCGTCTCTTTTCCAATCAGCTATGGCATGACCCAGAATACTTGCACCTTTGGCAAAGTATAAAAGCTGTTAAAACCCCCCATTGGTAAGAGACCTGGCGAACCGCGGCGCACAACAATTTTTTGGTCTATCCCGAGATTGATTTCGCTGCAAGCACTTCCATCATGAGAGGCTTCATACTTGCCCTGGCAGCCCTGGCCGCTTGTCCTATGGCTATGGTTATGGCCCAAGAAGACCTGGGACCGTCTCCAACCAACTCCGTCGGTTGTCATCCCCATGGAGATCACTGGTATATCTCTCTCGAACCTTCTTTCATGCAGTCCTAGTCGTTAATCTGAAACTAGGCATTGTGAGGGGCCTGCTTCCCAAGTCACATCAAGTCATCATGATGAGCACGAGCACGCGACGGAAACTCCAGCGGTTCCTAGTCCCACGGAGTCCGTTGGTTGCCAACCTCATGGGGACCATTGGTATGTCTTCACTTCCATTCGAATAGCTGCCTAGGTTAATACTAGTTCAGGCATTGTGAAGGTCCTGCTATCCCAACCACGACGGCATCAGCACCTCCTGAGATTTCAAGCCACCATGATGAACACGAACACGCCACGGAGACTCCCACCGTTCCAAGCCGGACAGAATCCGTTGGCTGCCATCCCCATGGGGACCACTGGCATTGCGAGGGACCTCGAGAGACTAATACGGCTTCTGACACGGCACCACTTATCTCTGTTACCCCAACTCCTTCTAAGCCAGCCGAGTTTGAAGGAGCTGCTGGAGCTTTGCATCCACAGAAGGTCGCATTGCTTGTCGTCGCCGTTGCGGCATATTATATCTAGGCGTGAATGATTATGCGCACGCCGTTTTTTTCATCTGAGCTTAATTCTGGTGTGAGTGCGTATTAGATGGAGGGCAGTAATTATGGTTTTCGTTCATCCTATCCTTCAGAAGCGGCTATTTCATAGCCAATGTTTAAACTCACCATGTATCATAGTTTAAATAACATTCAAATACATATGTTGCCTTTAAGATAGGGTTGAATCGTTGGGCGTAGCATACGACCTCGGCTCACAAATGCATATATCTTACCTCATGCTGCAATTGATAGGAAGAAGTATGCAGGTTCGAATATGTATGTACTTCCTGAACCACGATAAAAATGCCTGGGGCCGGGAGGAAAGACGATTTAACGTTACATAACCGTAACTCGCACAGACTCTGTACACCCAATCCATCAATGTTTCCCGGTGATTGGATGGGCCAGTCAGTCACGCAGAAATCGAGGTTTACAACCAGATAGATCACCAGACTGAGTGGAACTCTCAAATCGGATGACAAACCCTCTTCTATTTCATTGACAAAACGATTCCTTGCATTTGATCCTTGTTCAATTAGCATGGGTCTCAAGGTAGCCTTTTCTCAGGGCTTTGGCTGGAATGTGTAAGGAAAGGAGTTAATTTCCGGCTGTTGCTGACAAGTATTTTATGGTTTATCCCTTGCTTTTCTTTTTTGCGTTCAAGAGGAAGTTTAGCTTAGACCATTCCATAGAGTTCCCAGTGTTCATGTGCTGGATACTCATCCTGAGCCCATCTGCATTCTCTCAGAGGGTAGAATCCCCGCATTTTCATCAGGTTTTTTGACGTTGGCGATCAGACCATGCATGCGATTTGGACATGCTACGCACAGCCCATGTGACGGCGGCGATCAACGAATTGAGGTGATCAAAGCGTTTTGAGTATTACGAAGAAGTTGCTTTGCATGCAGCTATGTGGTGATATGGGCAAGAACCGTATTGGATGTTTAATTCCAAACCAGGTTGCCGAGATGAGTTTAAAAGCCAACGAACTAGCGGGCACTTTCAAATCCTTGATATCGTAGGTACCCAGTCCCTCCCCGGATGTAATTGACAACACAACTAGACGAGGTGGCAGTTATCTCGGCAGGTTGGGTCATTCGGTCGTCGTCTTAAGCCGTGGAGTTGGGGAGTGGCATTCGTGCAACGCTGGTTCGGCTATATATATCTCGTTGCTGCCCAAATGAAACCGCCGTTTTCTAATTTAACCTCTGCGCTCGATTGAACAACATTGGTGATTGTGAGCTCGTTTTGAAAATTCAGCTGTGCAGTTCTCTCAATGGGTTCAACATCAGGTCCACATTACGATGCCCTCGTTGTTGGAGCCGGGTTTGCTGGAGTGTATGCCCTACATCAACTCCGAAAAATTGGTTTGAAATGTAAAATATATGAAGCAGAAGCTGATATTGGAGGAGTTTGGCAATGGGGTGTATATCCAGGTAGGAATGGCTTTTCTTCTTTTATGTCTGCCTTCTGTTCGGACTTGTTGCGTCAATGTTGTGAAAGACATTAATTTTGCCGGACGATTAGGACTCCGAGTGGACTCTGAAGTCCCGGTATACGAGTATTCGGCACCGGAAGTGTGGAAGGACTGGACGTGGTCAGAAAAGTACCCATCGAGGGATGAGATAAAGAGATATTTCGACCACGTTGACAAGGTATGGGGTATAAGAAAAGACGTTGAGTTCAATGTTAGAGTAGTCGGGGGCCAATTCGACATGCAAGAGAGGGTGTGGAAAGTTGAAACAAACGACGGGCGAACGACGATGTGCCAATTTTTGATTCCAGCAACTGGCTTCGCCTCGAAACGCTATGTCCCTGACTTCAAGGGTATCGAATCTTTCAAAGGCGCCATCCACCATTCGTCTTGCTGGCCGCATGAAGAAGTTCTTATCAAGGGTAAACGAGTGGGTGTGATAGGGACCGGAGCCACCGGAGTTCAAATCGCCCAGGAATGCGCAAAAGACGCCGAACATCTGGTCGTGTTTCAAAGGACCCCGAACCTTGCTCTACCAATGCGACAAGGGAAACTGACGCCCGAGGAACAGGAAGGTCGAAAAATCAACTACCCTGAGTTTTTTCAAAATCGACTCACCACATTTGGCGGGATGAGATACACCTTCATAAAAAAGAACACGGCGGAAGCGACGCCAGAAGAGCGTGAAGCATTCTTCGAGAAGCTTTGGACAGAAGGCGGATTTCAATTTTGGCTCGCCGGGTACAATGACTTACTCATGGAATCAGAGGCAAATCGTCATGCCTACGACTTTTGGGCCAGAAAGGTACGCGAGCGAATCAAAGATCCCAAGAAACGGGACATCCTTGCACCGCTAGAGCCCGTCCACCCTTTCGGAACAAAAAGACCGTCTTTGGAGCAGGATTATTTCGAGATATTCAATAAGCCACATGTAGACGTTGTCGACCTGAGGCAACACAACATCGAGGAGATCAGACCTGACGGGATCCTTGTTAGCGATGGTTCATTCTATCCCTTAGATATTATCGCATTGGCAACAGGATATGACGCTCTTACAGGAAGCATGGTGAGTCTGGGATTGCGTAATGTCCATGGCAAGCCATTGGCGGAAGAGTGGAATGATGGAATCAACACATATCTTGGAATGTGTATTCATGGCTACCCAAATATGTTCTATCTTTATGGAGCACACGCACCAACATCGTTTGCCAACGGCCCCTCGTGCATTGACGTCCAGGCCCGTTGGGCTACAAGTGTTATTCAAAAGATGCGCGAAGATGGGCTCGAATACATCGAACCAAAGCCGGAAGCAGAGATGGAGTGGAAGGATAAAATCCAGAAGCTTTCAGATAAGACCCTTATTCCACTTGCTGAATCCTGGTATATGGGCGCCAATATTCCCGGCAAAAAGCGTGAGCAACTTAACTGGACTGGAGGCTTGCCAGGATATGCAGCGGAGTGCGTTAATGCGTTGAAGTCTTGGGAGAGTTTTATTACCAAGTAGAGGCATGATTTGCAAGCAGTGCGCAATTTCGGTTTTAGATAATATAGCTGATCATTGAACGAACTCCGTCCGTCCATATCTTGATTGGGAAATACATTTTCCCCGAATCACCATACAATTTGCGATGTTGATATCATTAAAAATAGTGATGCTCAGCCTCCCCCTTTAAAATCTCCGCTGGACCCACGTCACCATCACGTGGTGGGGGTTCTGGGCTTAGTTAATCCCAACGTCAGGCTCAACCCCGTAAGCTCCCCTTGCAATCTACCCAGGATGCAATAACCTCCCAAAACTTCTGCCCTCCCGCGTGACAGTCTTCATCGCAGGCAAAAGAAGAGATTACTGAAGTTGGGGAGCTCATATCAGCTATACTTCAACCGGATCGTGAGTTTTTAAAATCTTTCCTGTTCTCTGGGCTTAAATCCACGGAATATCTTTTCATGAACTAGTGCGTTTTATGGAACCTGCATACTTACTGAACCTCTTTTGTAAACAGGAGCTTTAGCAATGATAAGCAAAGAATGACGACCTTATTCCACCCTGAAGACTACTCGCTGCCTCATTTCCGAATTGAACAACGTTTTGTGAGTGTCGAATTTCCGAGCACCAAGTCTCCGGCCCGATCCGTCCAAGCAAACCCATGCATGCCGTTTGATACCACGGATTATGTGTCATCCTCCCCGTATCCGATGCTTTTGGAAAAATAAATGCTTTGAATATTTCGTCTTATGTTATTGAGAGAAAGCTAGCGATCGGCAGAATCTTAACTTCGGTATTTCCGCTGATCTATCATGACGTCCGGCGTCCCGGATCATCATGAGCCGGAATTATCAGTACGAACTCGCAAAAATGAGGTTTTACTCACTGGGCTAAGCGCCCCGCAGCCAGTCGCAGATATATATAATGGTCGGGGTGAGGAATACGGACTCTCTGAAAACCCGTCTCGCCAAGTTTCGAGAAAGGTACCAGAAAAGTCAGATGAAGGCCATCAGAAAACCGAGGACGACTTAGATGATTTCGGACTACCAATTCGGAAGGCTAGGCCTTCGCTGAACAGCAATCATAAATCGATCATCCCGATAACCGGAAAGGCGACCGAAAGCACTGATAGCTTGCCACTCCACGGTAGGGTCGAGGAGGAGAACATGCAGGGACGGAATCTCACACGTTCTGTGTCTGCACCAGTTCGAGATATAGATGCACCCGAAGAACACCCAACCTCGGTTAAAGTTTGCTTGGATCAGACTGTCAAAGAGATCTCGGATCGAAAAGCCAATGTTTCGGTTGTAGATGATCTCAAACAGGCCGAACTCAATCAAGAACCCTCTGAGATAGAGAAGTCGAGCAAGCATAATACTACGGTCCCGATTGCGCCAACTGTTTCTGAATGGTCGCATCAGAGGGTCACAACGAGGGATGAATCGACGGACGGCGAAGATGACGAAGGATGGCAAGATATGCCAGCACTTGACTCTTTCGATGTTTATGATGACCGTGGGAGGATTGTTGCACGTGGTAGCAAAGAAGAGGATGAAGAAGCTGTATATCAAGGCCTAGGAGGTGCTGGAAAGGGGTATACTAGAGTCCAGATTGATGACGATGCCCAGTCGGCAACCAGCTTAGACGAGGAGACGAAATATCTTTTTCCCGAAACTCAAAGCAACGCACTAGGCATTGAAGACGAAATCCGGGACCCTCTGTCTCAGTTACAGACGACCAAGACTTTGCTTACAGAGGGCCAGAGAATAGCATATGTCGGGGTAACGCGACTCATTATATTTCAGATGGCAAAGGATCTCGAAGCAATCCAACCTACAAAATCGACCCGCAAACACCTCGCAAATGCTGTTGATTCCACGACAAAATGGGGACAGCAAATGATGATTCGATTATATGGGCATATGGAGATAGATGCTGCAGAACAGGTAATGATTGAACAGTTAGCTGAACATGGGGTTCAACCAGCAGATCTTGTTCCTCCCCTTATGCAAAATTCAAGAATCAATAACCCTGCAGCGGATAGATCATCCTCTGATTCCACACGCTGCAACTCGGATCATCTTGCTCGTCCTGTTTCAGGGACTTCCGAAACCCATTCTGCCAATGTCCCTCCACCTCCCTGTTTGGGATACCAGGATGACGACCTCCCCGAAGTGCGAACACCCTCTCAATTACCGTCATCGGAAAAACTCGACATTGACCTACGGTGGACTGTGTTATGCGATCTTTTCTTGGTTCTCATCGCGGACTCGACTTATGACGCAAGGTCACGGCGTCTGTTGGAGCGTGTGGCAGAGACCATGAGTATATCCTGGATACAAATATGTCGCTTCGAGAAACGGGTAATTGACGCATTAGAAATGCAAGAAGAGAAACACAAGGAAACATGGGACGAGGCAGAGCATATGGAAAAGCGCAGGAAGGAAGCGCTGAAGCGAAGGTACATGATAATGGGCCTTGCCACCGTTGGTGGCGGTTTGGTAATTGGCTTGTCTGCGGGACTGTTAGCACCTGTCATTGGAGCTGGGTTGGCTGCAGGTTTCACTACCATCGGAGTTGGCGGCACTAGTGCATTCCTTGGCGGAGTTGGCGGCACTGCATTGATTACGTCTGGTGCTACTCTTACAGGCAGTACGATTGGTATCAGAGCATCAAACAGACGGACAGGAGCCGTTAAGACTTTCGAATATCGCCCGTTACACAATAACAAGAGATTAAATCTTATTGTCACTGCCGCTGGGTGGATGACGGGGAAGGTCGACGACGTTCGATTGCCGTTTAGTACAGTTGACCCAATAATGGGTGATATCTATTCCATTTTGTGGGAGCCGGAAATGCTTCAAAGTATGGGTGCTACCATCAACATTCTTGCAACAGAGGTCTGTCTACCACTTATGCTATTCTGCTTTTATTATTAGCTCACTGACCATCGTTGCTAGGCTCTAACTCAAGGCCTACAACAAGTGCTCGGAAGTACAATCTTGACTGCATTGATGGCGTCTTTACAACTTCCCATCGTCCTCACCAAACTCTCGTATCTGATAGACAATCCCTGGAATGTATCACTGGCTAGGGCCATTGCGTCCGGCCTCATTTTAGCCGATTCACTTATGGATAGAAACCTTGGAAACCGCCCAGTCACGCTTGTTGGGTTCTCTTTGGGATCAAGGTTAATTATCTCTTGTTTGAAGGAGCTCGCAAAGAAAGGGGCATACGGTATAGTCCAGAACGTATACCTGTTTGGGTCTCCTGTCGTTGCAAACAAAGATGAATACCTCAAAGCTAGAAGCGTGGTATCTGGAAGGTTTGTGAATGGATATGCATCTAATGATTGGATCTTGGGATATCTCTTCCGGGCCACGGGTGGTGGAATTATGCGCGTGGCCGGCCTAGCACCTGTAGAAGGTATTTCAGGTGTTGAAAATTTCGATGTTACAAAATTTGTGAATGGGCATATGGCATATCGAGCTGCTATGCCACGACTTCTTCGGGAAGTGGGCTGGGAAGTGGAAAGTGATGAGTTCACGGAAATAGAAGATCCTGACCCAGATAGTCACCAGGAGAGGCAACGAGATCTCATACGCGAGATCCAAGAGGCTCGCAAGCAAGCGGAGGAAAAACCAGATAAGAAGAAGTTTGGTTTCTTTAAACGAGGAAAGCTTGCTGAGAAAAGAGGTTGGGAAACTTATGATGTGGATCAAAACGATGGCCCTACTCATTCGCCTGACGGTAGCGTCGATCAAGGAGGCGCTGTTCTCTTTGACATTGATGCAATTCGAGCAGAGCTAGCCAGCGAGCAAATTCAAGTTAAGCAGCTTGAATCAACACTGCCACCCATAAAGCTCGCTCTCAACTCACCATCTCCTACGCCGCCCCCTAATCTTCCAAGTGAACAGAAGAACGCATCACCGACGACGTCCCCCAATACTGAAGAAGCCATGATCGGCCATCGCTCTACCCCCGGCTCGCCAAAGAGGCAAGAAGCAGCAGGAATCCAAGATTCCAAGCCGCTGCCGGATCCACCTTCCCACGCAGGTTCGTTTGATAACTCGTGGACTCACCAAGAAGAAGTCCAAATGACATTCGATACCGCATATCACCAAACATCATCTACTACATCGATCTTTCAGGGCGAACTTGGGAAACAAGAGGTAGACAGCACAGTATATAATCCTCATCCTTTGCAGTCTATGACTCCCCTTACGAACCAGATGCGCAACGAGCATTCCCAACTTTCAAGTTTTAATGATTCAAGCCTTAGCCATAACGCTTGGGCTGGTGATCACGGTGATGATGAGCCAGGTGTTAAAATTTCATTTGCCTAGGGTATCCTCACCTCGAGTGAGCCTTCCCTACTATCATTTTTGGGAAAGGCCCCATAGCTCTTACTTGTTTATACAACTTCTATACTCAAAAATTTATAGGGCTGCATGAGACAGTTGGCTTGAATGGAGTAGGTAGGTACTTGTGTACTCGGAATATGGTGGACCGTTGATATAATTTTCTAGATCATTAGCGACGTTTTATTTTGTCCGATTGTTGGCAAATATGAATATACGTTTATGGATCATGTTATCGTACTCCCTTACGAGTGATTTGAATATCGTCCCATTTCTCGTACCCGACTACTACAAGCCAGTCATACCTATGAATCACACAAGTGATTTTGAGAACCATCCTGATTCTCTGTCATGCCCAGTTATAAACTCTATCAGGATCATAAATCATCTCTTTCCGGAGTCATGATTAAGTTCGCTGCTTCCCTCAGGCCGCTCAGTATTGCTCAGAACGCCTTTTTTTCCTCAGTCTAATCACCGGCTTCGACACCTTATCACCGAGCCCTTGACTCATATACTGCCATATTGAGTCATCTAACCGTTATTCTTCATTGGAGGACCTTCAGATCAACCCTGATTATTCAGCCCATAGGAGAGGCTATATAAAGAGCCATCTCGCCCGTCGAATTCCTCGTTCGTTCCTGCATCTCCTTTCTTACGAAGCTACCTGAGCAAAGCCCGCCCTGGTCATTTTGAATACTCGAAAGACTTGTTCCCTCACGACTGCAGTCTTTCGCCTCATGGTGCGTAACACCAACCTTGCACGGCTGATTTGCATATAGAAGCGACTTCCACGCCATCGATGTCCAGCCCGAATGTTGTCGATCCTCTACCGTCGTCAATTTTACGAACGTTTACGACCCACCGGCTGCTCCCACGACCGTTTACGATTCCATCGGCGGTTCCCGACTCACTCGAGCGTTTACGATCCCACCGACTATCGTCGATCCCACGAGCGATTACGATTCGACAAACCGTTGTCGACTCACTCGAACGTTTACGATCCTACTCACCGTCGTCATTGAACTTAAGTGGCTCCTACCCCAGTTTCAATCACTAACTACCCTTACACATCTAGGTACTTCTTATCATCTACCTCTATCATCTCCCTCTACCATCTACCTCTATCATCTACCTCTCTCATCAACCTCTCTCATCAACTTCTCTCATCAACCTCTCTCATCCACTATCTGATACTTACATTCGACATATACACTCGACATATACCCACTGACATATACCCACTGACATATACATTCGACATATACTTTGACATATCCACTGACATATACTAACATATACCGACATCTACACCGACATACATTCGACATCTACATTCGACATCTTTCCTCCACCCCATTCCCCTATATTCATCTAAACACTCCTCTCCACATACCCCTTTCGCCTTTTTTACATTTGTTCTTTTCAAACTTGCACCTCGCCGTTATACATTCTAATTTCTCCAGCACATCCCCTTCCCCAGCACACCCAGTCGCACGGGTCCTGTGTGCGACACCTAAGCCTGACTTGCACCTCTACGTGGTGCTTAGGACTAGTAACCTTATCGGTGAAGCCAAGCAAGTCACTTAACTAATTCTTTTCTTTTTGCTGGGATTTGTCTACTTACTACCACGTATTAACTCGATCTCAAAGTTAAATGCAAGGACGTACGCAAGTAGTTGTAAATTAGATAAAAACATATGAAATACACTGCTTTTGCACGACATAATAATATTTCTGTTATGTTGACCCTGAATGTATAGAACTAGACAAGCAACATTGAATGTGTTGCTCAGCATCAAGCCAGAGAGGTCAGTTAGCGAAACTAGCTGGTGAGTGATGCCAAGACCGGCAAGGCGGATTCCACCTCAGAAAGCTTCCCAACGTTCGACACAACACGCTGACAACAATCAATCCACGGCTCACTCCCGTGTGAATCAGGCGTTGTCGCGAGTACTTAGACGCGAAAGCTCGCTGGCCACCGTGTTTGCCCTCTAGCCATTCTCAATTTCGATGGCGTCCTACCATGATTTGTGAATTTTTTTATCTCACCACTCGATGTTGCGATTCCCACGCGCTCTCTCCCTGCCACCGGCGCGTCTAAGTGAACATTCCTCAAAATGCGGTTCCTAACGAAAACAGGTTACCATGGCAGTTCGCTATTGAGTCAGGTTGAAGGAAAGAGTACAAAAAGGCGTGCAAAGCGCTGCTCCAGCAGAGACGATTCCTCCGATGATCCATTAAACATGAATGACACCTCTTTTGCGAAGAAGAGGAAGAAGGAGAAGCCAGAGCCCGCTACCGATGATGACCCCATCAGCTCCTCGGATGAAAGCGATCAACCGAGTCGCTCGAACCGCACACCGGAGCCTTGGCATAAACCACGAACACAATGGATACCTGGAGATCTGGAAGCAGACCTGGCAGCGGAGGATGCGGAAGTTACTCCGAAACCACGAAAGAAAACCATATCCACACCGAAGACCGGTGAGAGGCGGTCAGCAAGGATATCGAGGACATTTACAATTACACAGGAGCCTGACACCGGCCGAGCTGCTACCGGCGAGCCGCCTTCGAACGGTCGTGGTTCTGACGAGGCGTCGGTACACTTTGCACGTGGCCCAAAGAAAGGGAGAACGTACGCTACAAAGCCGCACAACAATATCCATTTCTCTGCAAAGGCCGAGAAGAAGCATGTTTTTGTTGTGCCGCGCGATGGGGTGGACAGCCCATCTCAAATAAAATCTACTGAGCATGAGTTCAAAATGCCAATTGCCATCCCAAACGACATCTTTCCCAATTCTTCAAACCCTACCAGTTCTTTTCGCGAAATTGCAGAACTTCTTGTTTCCGACGAGCATAGCGGGTCGTCTTCCCCATTAAGCTCGGTAGCACCCTCAAATATGGATCTCACTGCGGATGAGAAGAGATTTATTGATGCGCTACCGACCGATTTTGCTCGTTGCCCCACATGCCGTGAGCTACTTGACCCCGAGTATCTGACTGAGTTCCAGTTCGAAGAAGGGCTTAGTGTCAGGCAAAAACTACGAATCTGCAAACAGCATAAGCGATGGACAGCAGAGCGCGACTGGCGCCGACGGGAATATCCAACGATTGTGTGGGAAGCATTAGATGGTCGTCTACAGAAACATTTCTCTCAGCTAGATCAAATATTGAGCCGCAAAAGAACTTCCTTTTTCAGGAATTTCTTGGAGACTTCAAAAGACGGAAACGTTAAAAGGGATAACTTCCGTCTCACAGCTAACACCGCATTCGATATGATGTCGCCTGGGTATTATGGTCCACGTGGCTCCAAAATGATGTGCGTGCATATCAACTGATTGACTAATTTCTGCTAACTAATGTCAAAGGATGGATGCTATTATCTCAAGATTTGCGACCAAGATACGGCACTTGGCACCATCGGATCACTTAATGCAAGCTACTGGTGTTTCTGGCTTTGTGCAGGCAGTACTGGTTCCAGAATTAACTATGATGCTTGTGAAGGAGGATATGGGTGTTGGAGATGAGACGGCACGGGATATCATGAAAGAAAGTAACACCATTGGGAATCTTCTCAATGAACAACCTGATGATGAAGTTATAGTTGATGAAAATGGGAATTCTCGAAATTGATAAGAATATCACCGTATTATGTGCAATAATGTTGTCTACGTTTTCTCAGCTGGGGCGTTGGTTGGGCGAATTTTTATATCGATATCAGTTTCCAATTGGAATCGGGTTCGGAATTATGATATCTAAATGTCTTGATGTTATCTCCATATAAAACCTCTTTCCTTCTATACTAAATTACAGTGCAAGAAAATATGAGTTGAGCCGCGATGGTTAGATTTTAAACACTGGACTGAAATGTGCACGCAAGCCACCATTGGGCGGGCAACTAGAATATGCTTCGTGTTCAAGAAGACCTCTTGCCTCTAAATGCCATTCCAAAAACGAAAAGACCGTATGTTGCCAACACACTTAATCCAAATGGCACTGGTTTTCGAGTCTTGATCGCTCTGGGAATTGCACTTCCGCCCAGCACTGCAGAAGCAATAAGCCCCAGCTCCTCTCCGTAGGGTTGATTGCCGTTAAGGCGCAAGTAACTGAGAGCGTAGAGGGCGCCAACAGATAAGCCGGCTGCGATGGAAGGCACGGAGCCTGTGCGGGCGTAGCCGGCTATGCCGCCGAGGGAGGTGAGGACCGAGAGGGCAGCGGCCGAGTAAGTGGGATTTTGAGTTGCCTTGTTGATAATTAGCTGAGTGTTAGAAGGTGAATTGGAAAGTTGTAACTACTGTACCATCCTGTCTAATTTGCTGACAACAGAAGTGTAGTTAGTTATTGCGGAAATGACGGGTGCTGGCGGAATGCGGAATGCGGAATGCGGAATGCGGGGTTCGGAGGCTGGAGGTTCGTTCAATTGGCAGCGGTATGAAGCTACTGACTGGGAGTGCACCCGTGTGGTTCGAAAGGCCAGATGTCAACCCTGAGCCACCAATACGGATGGGGGTTGCACGAAGAGGGAGTTGCCTGGAGGGAAGAGGAGGAAGGAGAGCGGAAGCGAGGATAAGAGCCGCCAGCATTGCCAGATTTGGGTTCGGATTATGTCATCGTCGGGGGAAAAGCGAGTGGAGCCGGGGTTAAGGAGCTCGGGCCAGGTCTTGGCATCGGCGTGACTTCGGATTATCTGTTCGTTTCATCGACACCTAGCTTCACATCCAGTTTGGACCTTCCCCAAAGGCCAGCGAGACGGGTGGCAGGGCAGCACAACGAGACCGGAAATCAATTGCACCAAAAAGACATCTTTCACACCTTTTCTAAATCACTGTCCGCCCGATCAGCTTGTGCCGTTTTACCAAGATGGCTCCCAAGCGCCCAGTCAACGGCGCATCCTCTTCCGCCAAACCAACTTCTAGCACGTTAGCTTCCAAGACAAGCACGCCGGTCGCAATCACAACCAAATCTCCGCCTCAGGATATAATCTTGGGGGTATGGCAACGATATCTTTTGCACACAAGCCAGCGAACGAAGATGCTGGACGCTTTTATGGCGTTTCTGGTCGTCGTTGGTGCAGTGCAGTTTGGATATTGTGTTTTGGCAGGAAACTATGTATGTTACTTTTTCGCATCACACCTATCCTGCTCAAGACTTGCATGAAATACTCTTGAAGACGAAATTTGCTGATATCTTGTTCTTCTTTATAGCCATTTAACGCTTTCCTGAGTGGTTTCTCGGCGGCAGTCGGCCAATTTGTCCTCACGGCTAGTTTGAGAATGCAAACCAGTGGCCAGGACGCGAAAAGCACATCTAGCGGAAAACCCAATATAGTAAAGGGGCCGGCACAGGGAGAAACTTTGTCGGATACAGTATCTCCTGAACGGTAAGCCCCGCTTTCTTTTTCTTGTGTAGATTCAAAGTCTGACTTGTTCTTCGATTTGTAGAGCATTCGCCGACTACTTGTTCGGAAGCGTAATACTGCATTTCTTTTGCATCAATTTTATAAATTGAGATGATATCGTCTCATGGACTGGATCGGTTTTCTCGCTGGGTACGCTATAGCCTTCTATTAACACGGGTCGGTAACAGATTGCAAATTAGTGGGAGGGTGTTTTCAAAATGATATCATGCAACGGGCTCCTGGTTTGGATTCCGGAAAGGAATTTTAATAGATTTAGCGGTTGAGTTTTGTTCATGTATATTAACTAAGATATGAAAAGCAACGCTATGGGTTGAGCATCTGGGATGGCCTAGCTCTTTAGTTTAAAATGTTATATTGACCAGAAAGAGTTTATGAAGCGCAAAAGGGGTATTTTCGTCCAACTTTGCATAGTTATATACCAAAGCTAAAACCCTCTTCCAAACCTTTTCGTAGGAGGTCTCCTGACCACACTCCCACTCCTCTTTGCCGCCGCAGCCGACGGGGGCCTTTTCACCGCCGATCTCATCCCCACTGTGGCAGAGCCAACGGCGACTTCTTGACGTCTCTTAAGTTTTTCCTTTTCTTCCTCTTGACTTGCTATCTGGGCTGCCCGTTCGCGATCAGCTGCCATCTGCGTCTCAATTTCCATACGACGGTTGAATTCGTGTTCTGTGACGCGGCGTTCACGGGCAGAATACCCTTTTTCTTTGATGGAGTAGAATACGCCACCGAGATCGGCGAGCCACTTCATGATTTGTCAGTAATGTGATAATGTAAAATAACGTGAGAAGAGACTGGATATACTTACACGAGGGTCAACAGATGTGACACAGGACATGTACTCTTTGCTGGTCAAGATCAATTCGTGGTACACAACGTAATCCGGTAAGAAACCAAGTCCATATAAAGCGCTAGTAGGGTGGAGTTGAACTGTTACGCTTGTCCGTAAGTTGATATATTCACCAATGCCTTTGACTTTAGCAGCCTGATGGTAATATCCAGAACAAATGCACTTCCGGATAACATCCCAATCAGTGCCGGAGCTTTGAAGTGCCATCTTTTGCATAGTCATGATATCGGAGAGTTGTTCTCGAATCTCTCTGGCCCGTCGAAGCGCCTTCGGATGAAGGAAGTGTCGCACACACCAGCCATCCGAATACCCATTCGATTTCCATTGAGTATACACATGGAGAAGAGTGAGGTGGTCGGATTCGGGTACAAAGAACTTCTCTCTAGCAGCATCGGATTCTTCCTGTCGTTCCTTCGGGCGGTAGAAAACACTGGGAACTGATAGCATGGAAACGATAGTGAGCATTTCTTCACTGCATTCATATTCTTCAGATGCAGTGATGAGTAGCTTTGCCAGCGATGGGTCCATGGGGAACGCACTCATGCGACGTCCCATCGGGGTGAGATCACCAAGGTTATCTATAGCCCCTAACGCCCATAGGTCGAAGAGAGACGTGGTGATCGTGTCCTGTGGAGGAGGGTCCATGAAATCAAAATCCAGCAGATCCTTTACTCCTAACGACTTGAGCAGGAGAACCGTGTTGGCAAGATTAGTTCTCTGAATCTCGGGAATCGCTTGAATATAGAATTCGTTCTTGAAAGCAAGCTCAGTATATAAATGGTACGCTTTTCCTGGACCAGTTCGTCCAGCGCGACCGGCACGTTGTGATGCGTTAGCCTGGGAGATTGGTGTAATTTGCAAAGTGTCCATGCCCATGCGTGGATTGTAGACCTTCAGTTTGGAGAATCCGCAATCAACCACGTACATGATACCATCAACTGTTAGACTCGTTTCGGCGATATTCGTTGCAACAATCACCTTTCTGACGCCAGGAGCAGCTTTATCAAAGATCTTGGCTTGGAGGTCTGCAGGCATTTGACTATATATCGGTAGTACACTAATCTTCGGAGGGTCGTTCAAAAGTGCCAGTCTCT
Organism: Amauroascus niger; assembly: GCA_001430945.1. Lineage (NCBI taxonomy): Eukaryota > Fungi > Ascomycota > Eurotiomycetes > Onygenales > Onygenaceae > Amauroascus > Amauroascus niger. The sequence continues at coordinate 28,877 of LJPK01000901.1, read as the reverse complement.
CGTGTATCAGGTCGCAGGTGGCCTCGATATCTTCTTGGCCTGTCATGAACACAAGGATATCACCAGCACCTTGGGAAACATGAATAGCAAGAACTTGCTTGACAGCACTGTCAACATAGTCCTCGCAAGGCGATCGGGAATACTGAATATCAACCGGGAAGGTTCTGCCTGGTATGAAGAATTCGGGTGCGCCTCCATAAAACTTTGAGAAGCGCTCGGCATTCATTGTGGCAGACGTCACAATCAACTTCAAATCTCGCCGACGGGCAAGGACCTTTTTGATTAATCCCATAAGAACATCGGTATTGAGTGCTCGCTCATGGGCTTCGTCCATGATGATACATGAGTACTTATCAAGGTCAGGTTGCACCAAAGATTCCCTCAGGAGCACACCATCTGTCATGTCTAAGCCTAAAGTTAGCTGCCGTCTTTTCCCCAACAAATCGCCCAGAACTCACATTTTATGACTGTTTCGGTGCTAGTACAATCCTCGAAACGAATCGCATACCCGACCAGACCACCAAGTTTGACCTCCATCTCTTCACTAACTCGTTTGGCGACACTCATCGCTGCAACACGACGTGGTTGTGTACAGCCGATCAACCCTAGCTTCCCATACCCATCTTCATGTAAGAATTGGGTCAATTGAGTAGTCTTTCCAGAGCCAGTCTGGCCAACAACGATAACAACTTGATTGTCCCTGATAACTCGTAACAATTCTTCCCTTACCGCAAATGCCGGTAGGTATTCCCGTTGTTCTCGGAGAGTCTTGCTTTTACTAAACGCACTCACACCTTCATTCTTCTTCAAATGATGGGCGAATTTGCTGCCTCCTTTGTGGTCCTCTTCGCCGGGAATCGCGGCTGCGCTGTCACCTTCATCCTCTTTGATACCCATGATATTGCCCAGCGCAGTTCCAGCCATATTTGTAGCAACTTGTGCCTGCTTTTGTCGCTCTTTTACCTGCCTCCTTTCCCGAACGACCTTACTCCCCTTCCGACTGAACACGGCCATATCGCTTTGCGGGTCTCTCACCGCCGGCACAGGATCCAACTGCTTAGTAAATATTGTCCTCCCATCTAGAAAAGGCGGTCTTAAGTCATGAACTAATAAATGCACACGCGTCGAGTCTTCATCGTCCTCGAAATCAGCATCATAATCTCTCCTCTGCGCCACCCCAGACGTCAACATCCGATTTGTTTCCCATGCGTCCACGTCTTTCTGTTTCTGGACCGCACGCGCATTGAATCGACGATTATTCTTCTTCTCGGATAATGCAGCTTCCCGTTGATGATCCGCCCAGGAACTATCCTGACCTCCAAACGGATTATGCGTCTCGTCGCCGAAGGTATGTCCGAATTCGTCGCCGGCATACCAGTCCCTGTCAAGCGCTAACGCATCACCATTATCGACGAGAGGTTCAGGTCCATCGAATGCATGTTGATGAGGGGTCGCGGAGCCGTTGTTCTCCCCTCGTGGCGTAGATAACCCGTTATCATCCCTTCGTTGACGCTTGAAAACATGTTTGGTGGGCGCTCGAGGCTGAGGAGAGGAGGATGCATATCGGTCCGAATCAAGCTTGCGACGTTTCGGGCTGTCTTCTCGAGCCATTTTGTAACCTGCGCGAGTGTGAGAGGACAAAGACCATCGTTTTCAATTTGAGCCTACAAGCTGTTCCTGGTTGAAGCTCGAGTGTTATATATTATGTAAGCATAACTAGTTACAAGTCGACAAGCGGCCAAAGTCTAAAATTTGTTTGCCTTGTTTGCCTTGAGCTTCGAAAGTGAGAAAAGCTGAGGAAATGTAGAATTGAAGGACAAAAACATAGTCCCATGGCTAGAAAATATTGAGCATTATTGGTGATTTATCCAAGTAAAAAAAAAACAATCAACAAATTTGCCACTTTCATCAGCAAGTAGCTTCCCCTCAAAGTCCGCAATGTGTCTGACATCCATCCTCTCTTGTGTACACTCGTTCGCCTTGATATTAGACAAAATCGCGAGACAGATAATCAAAAGAAATCCCGTGTTGCTCTGAGCACCTTAGATCTATAGCCCGATAATACCCCTGAATCTCTCTCTCTTACATTCCCCCTCCGTCGCCGTCACTCATCGGCGAGGTATGCGAATGCCCTCTCTTGCGCGGGGAACAGGTAGGTGCCATATGCTAACTTTCTGCTTATGTGCAACTTGCCGACGTAACCTGGGCCCCGGAAGTGTCTTCGCCAATGCTAGTAGGTCTCGCCACCGGCACCATTGTGCGTCGCGCCCACCATCGGCGGATATCCGTATGTCGCGTTGTCTGGCTCGTTCGGATCCAAATTCGTACTCAAAATGTTGTTGGCATTCTCGGGCGGAACTGGGAAACCGGCTGCTGCTGCCGCTGGCCCACCAAGGGCGCCGGCGCCTGCGGCGCCAGTGCCGCCGACGGGTCCACCCTGAGGGTATTCGCTGCTCGGTGGCCGGTTCTGGTTCTCCGCCCTTGAGGATTGGGTCTCAAACCAATCAATTCAATTGTTCAGATAGTTCGTCTTTCCAAATCGAGACGATAAAAAATAAAACTTGAAAGGGGTTCTAAGATGGAATATCAATCTAGACAACTTACTTCGCGATACTTTGATAAATAAATCTTCAGAGCCTCCGAATAATTCTCGAAACCGAGAGAAGTCATCGCAAACAAGATGTCCTCGCCATTGACGGTCTTGCGTTTTTCCCCCTGACATTTCTCCGAAGCTAGAACCATAACCCGTGATGTTAGATATAATCTCAAATGTAACACATGAATAGGACAATTACAAACCTTCGCTGGTGATGAAGGAGATAAACTCGCTTACACACTCCTGCATGCATTCTTTGGCTTCTTTGGCAATCTTCGCATTCTCGGGAAGGGCAGTTTTCATAATCCGCGCAACTATTGACAGACTCGATTGTTAGTATCAGATACCCCACAAGAGATAAATTCGCTCGTGACAGATAATCGTTGTGTAGCAGTTGTTTGTATCATGATTGAAGCAAACATTTAGAGAGCTTCACAGACACCAAGAAACATACAAAAAGGAAGCGAATAGTAACCAAGCAAGAGGAAGCGACTGTCGGCAAAATGAAACCTTCCAGATGGAATAATCTGGCGCGATACGGCGATAAGGAATGTCAAACGATTTGTTGATGGAATCTAGAAAACACGGGGATTGGATCTATGCGTGTACCCGAACAGTTGCAATCGCGCAAAAAAGTAAGATGTCAATAACGAACCATTTGCGATCGGGAGCCATCGATCCTGCTCTTTCACCTCAAATTCGCCTTGAGTTTGCGGTTGGTTATCTTGGTGATCTCTTTCCATGTGCTCCGGGTCGTCGCCTGACTGTGTTGCTGGTTCCACCTCAGGTTCCTTGGGGTTCGAAGGAGAGGCCGACGACATGATTTTTACGTCTTTTTGGATACGCGTAGCGAGTAGTGACTTCAGCAGGGTGCGCTATGCTAGCCAGGTGTACACGTCACTGGTCGTCGAATCCGAGTTGGTCTTTTTTTCCGATCAGCCCAATGCACGGTTGCGTCAGGGAAAGGAGGCGCTAGACCAGGTGCCTATTCGCTTCACGGCCGCCTTGGTTGAGCCTAAAGTAAGGGATGCGTGGAAGTCCAGGAGAGTTCGTTGGCTACGTGCCTTGATGGGCTCTGGCAAATCGGTCAGTTCCTGCACGAGTCCAAGGGAAAAACGAACCCCATTCTCACACGCTGATTAGGAGGCGCACTGCTTGTTGACCTCTTTCAATTGGTTGCGAAAACAGGAAAAGGAATAGCTCGAACAAGTTGGGCGGCGATTGGGTCAATTCTGACCGCAAGTTGGGCAGAGGGGGAAGGGAATCAACGGTAGAAAGTCTAAAAATGGCTGCGCAACTGACCTCTGTGATGTGTCTGGAGCCCCAAATATTGGGAGAGCATCAAATACCTGGGATCGCAGACGCTTCAATGTTGAGTAGATGACAGCGCAAGCTCCTCACTGGTGTCGCAAGTTCAACGTTGTGTACCAAGGTTCCTCGACGCGCTTTATTCGTGCAACGATAGTTAGTTAGTTAGCTGCTGGGATGGTGAGAATTCTACGACGCAGTAACAAATCACAGAAAAGCAGCGTGACGCACAGTTTGAGATAAACAACAGATCTTGAGAAGAGCAAGCGTCGTTGGATGCAATGGATGGCAGCAGATATGCTCGAGGGAGCTAGTTAATGGGATTTGGTGTTGCTTGTTCTGTGCCTGCTTATCCCTTTACGGCGAAGATACACGCCAATTCCCCGCAAACCGCTTATTAATGGTGAGAGATATCCGTCTGGATACTGGTATTTACTTGTATCGCCATCTCTCACATTTGGAAGATCGAGCTTTGGGAGTCCGAAGAAACAGTCAAACTCGAAAACCTCCGGCGAAAGTGTAACTATGTCCATAAAACAGCTCTCTGAGGTTTGATTGCCGAATGGGATTTTAAGTGACTTTTCTTTGGCTTGTTCGAAATCATTTTCCTGCGGTCCAATCTTATTGGGCTCTTCGCTCTCCCACCCCAGAAAAACGGCCCCCATCGATGAAGTAATTGGACGAGCATGCTTCTTGATAACGGACCTGAAACTATGAGCTGGGGCGCATGTTCGTTTTGACCAAGAGGGGCACAGCCAGGCTTCATTTGCCCTGGACGAGCGGCGCCTTAGGCATCTAGGGCCGCATGCCTGGGATTCCACGGCTCAAAAGAATCAAACACGAGCCTTAGTTACTGCAAAGTTCGCGGCTTGTCCAGCCCATTTGCTAGCAATATTGGACTGCATTTTCCGGGTACCCAACGAGGCCTCAGATAAGGTTATGGAGAAAATACGCAGCTACTTTGTTGTCAAATCATCGGGCATATAGGTAACTGGTACTTTGTCTACATCGCTCGTTTCGGATGCGAGCTTTCGCCAACTCAGTCGCTGCAAATGCTCGCCTGGATGCAAATACCGTCCATTTCCGGCTTTGAAGTCACTGATACAGCTTCATTAATAACCGATATATAACAGCTGTATGTTCCAAATTTTCGTCTCGGAGTACCTCTCCTTTGCGATTATATCGCCAGCATGACTCCACCTTTCGCTCTTGCCAGTTGTTAGGCATCGGTGCAGACAACATTATCAGTCGATACAAAACCCAATCTGCAACGAAGGTATGAACTCCGAACTGTAATTCCATCTAGTTAATATCCTGAAGAATTTTGCGGCGAAACTACTCCCCGAATGCTGGATAAAAGCGATTTCTGGAGCCTAGACGGGGACGCATGCGGGTCAAAGCCGACCTTGTGACACGCTCATGCGAATTCTCCCATGGCCATTATGTCAAATGAAACCGTATAAATGTAGGAATTTTCAGCAGGACTATTTTGCTGCTTCTCGTTCATTGTTGGACAACCTGGATATTATTCTTCTTCTGTAAAACACCAAACGTTGAATCAGCAACGCCCCGTAGAAACGCCCCGAAACCGGCGACCGTCGGTGTAAAAAACCATTTCGCAACGACATAGCTCACCTTCCAACTATCCATTTCGTCCTGCTTAGTCTTATACTGTTTTAAAAGCTCATCCAGCACCTGTTTCAGTCCGTCCGAGTTGGTTTTCAGCGCTGGAACGACGTCCTTGATTGTCCTTTCAACCAAAACGCCATTTATCATGCGGAAGCATTTTCGATTTCCGGGAAGAGGTTCTAGGGTCTCGATGACAAGTCTATGTCGTAAATAAAGGTGGTGGTCAGCTTAGAACGCCTCGAAATATGGGGGGAATGGAGAGATGGGAGGGGTTGGAGACGCAGTTGAAAGAGATGGGGACTGTGGACTGTGGTCTTGGGCGTATAGAGATAAGAATGGCTAGTATAAAGCCATTCCGAGATTAAAGACTGTCTTGTACTTATGCTCTTCTGTTTCCTGTTCTATATCTCCGATCTTCTGTGCAAGTTGTTGTAGGGTGTTCTTGTAGGTGGAATACTGGAGCTGGAGCTCTGCGATGTGAAAGCGTCAGCCAAAACTCGTAAAAGGAAGTTGTTTTAGGGCAGCTAGAGCAAAAGAAGCTCACCTTGTTGCCTCTTGGGATTGATCTGTTGCGTCGCCATAGCTATGAAACAAACCAAGGAGATGAAGTGTCGAAGAAGTGTTGGGTTTACGAAATCCCAGAAGTCAAATCTGTCAGACAGCCATGAAGAAAATCAAACAAATCGGGAGAAGTCTGACTAGTTACTTTCCACAAGATCACTCTACAGGACATCTACTTTGGCGGAACCAGATATGCGATGATTGCTATTAACTAGCTCATACTCCATTACAGTAAGATGGCTCTATGTGAAAATTTTTAATTAGTTATGTATAATTCCTCGACATGGATATTTCAAATCATTCAAACTTGTCCAAATGTACAGTAGATACAGATACAGATACCTTTTCCAGCAATGCAAAATGACTTCTAAAACGTATCATCAAATGGATGACAAAAGATCAAAGTGGTATATAAGACCTCAATAGTGAAGAGACCTGTGAAGGTATGTGTTCATCTACCATGAGAACTTCCATGGGGTGCCAAGTTGAAAAGGCCAAATGGCAACAGAAGTAAACAAGGTATTTCAACTCTGTACTTTCAATGCTTCCTAGATGCAGAAAATTAGAAGTCGCAAGCAGAAGGAGTAATGTTCGAAGGAGAGAAGAGTACCAGTTGAACTCTAAGACAAACATTCCACTCATTTAGATTCAATGTGAGATGTTTGAATGAGAAGGCCGTTGTTCATACTGGTCTTAGATTTTGTTAAAAAAGGATCGTGATCCTTTGAGGGATATTGATGGCCGGTTATGGTTTTCATCATAGCATTTCCAACCTCATTTTAGTGAGCGCCATAGGATGATGTTGAAAGGTGATTGGGAATGCTTCAAATCGGAATCCATGCAGTATCATGGAAATAGTCTGTCATTCCAGGTTCATGCAAGTATAGCTCGCGCCATTCGTCTTCCATGTCGGTTAAATTTTCCGTCATGAAAGGTCCGCAAGGCTCAGAGTCGACGATAGAAAATAGTTGTCTCCAGTCGCCATGTTCACCAAGCTGATCAGTCTGTGGGGGCCTGTCAACTGCGGTCGCAGGGGACTGTTTTGCAAAATAGTTGAGCCGTTCGTTCAGTTGTGGTTTGGAAAACCAAGGCTGGATTGGTCCAGGGGTCGCTACCTCCATTCGCGGCGTAGAACCGCTAGATTCTTTTGGAACAAGCTCTCCATTCGCTACGCTATTCGGTTGTTTCATTTTAACCATTTCCATGTCGTGCTTCAGGCGCTTAGAACTCTCGAATAGCCTCAAAATTGTCTCAGCGCCGAGCCAATAATCTGCAAGAGAGCGTAAGGAGCATAAGGTGGAATCGAATCGTCTAAGCGCATTTATCGCCAATACCGGATTCGAGAACCGAAGCTCCACTCTGATTTGAATCATTGCCGTGAATAAGGAATTTACCGCTGAGACCCAAAGATATTTGATACGATCCTTTTCCCGCAGCTCCTCAAATATGGAAACAATGACACTTGCAGCTGCACTGCAAATCTCTGCATCATTGGGGCCATAGTCGTCCGAATAGGCCGACGCTCTAGGGTGAGGGCGGTGTAAAAGAATGAGAAAATTATTATATGTAAGATGAAGCAACGCAGGCCACGAGTCCACGTCGGTTGTGGACATGCGAACATTTTCGGGGAGCTTCAGAGACCAGTTGGCAAGAGCCTTATCGGCCTCCAGGAGCGCAGCTTTTCGACGCTCCGGGCTTACGCGCAAGCCAAAACGCTCTCTCATGATGAATGAGATCATGCAACAAAGCTCCGTGTACTGTATCACATAGTCAGTTTGCACACGATCACCGCACCCCTCAAAATCAGATGGAGTCAGAGGCTGAACATCGCAGTCTTCAAGATTTCTATGACATTGGTCAACAAGCTTGTGGCTTAACAGGTTTCGTTGGAATTTGAAGTGGTCTCTTACATGGCTTGAGGTCGACCGTATTGCAAAGAGACTAGGACATCAAACTGGACTAAAATCCACCAGGATCGACGCCACATTCGTCTATCATGCGGATCAAACATACTAGGCCCAGCGTTGCGGTGCATTCCCAGCCCTGTCGCTATTCTTGCGGCCACCCCTACCCAGAAATGAGCATTCGCCGCCACATCATCGTCTACCGGGTCCGAGTGCCAGGTAAGAAGGAGCGCGGCCTGCACCAAAATGTCCCTGTTTCGTTCCACTCGAGCGTCGAATAGCATTTTGGCACGACGGAAGAAGGCAGACTTGAGTGCATCACGAGCCGGTCGCGGGCGGAGAACATGGGCGCCGGCCAGCAGAATGGCTTGCAGTATTAACAAGGAAGGCGGATCTGCCGGATCTCGACGCTTGTATTGCACCATAAATGCTTCTTCATCAATGATAGGGCAACCGGGATTGACGTGAGTAAAGTACGCTGCCACAAGCTCGTCTGCAAGCGCTTGGTCTGGAAGCACAAATGCCTCCCTTGAAACATGTTCAAATCCATTCTGGAGATACCTCCTTGAAATCTCGTTCTGTGCAAAATGATATACTTGGTCGTCGTCATCTGTATGCTGTTGGCGTAGCAAGAAGTTCAAGTTGGACACATCCTGGCCAACGTATATAACCCGTACCCCTTTCTTAATCGAGCGCTGGCGCAGGTCCTCATCAATCAATTTGACCAGATGGCGGTCTGATTCACGGTTGTCGTCCTCATCAAGGGAGATATCACCGCCTTCTGGCCTTGGGTCTATCCGTGAGGGTTCCGAGGGTTCCGGCCTTTGCTTTTGGTCGCTTACATATGGCGGCGTGGTACTATGATCGGGCTTGAAAGGTGGAGTCGGCAATGGCTGATGGTTCTGAGTGGCATGTCTTTCTGGGACAGGAGCACAACGGATGGGAACAGGATGTTGAAGCGATCGAACAGCAGCTCGTTTTTTTTTCTCGTGGATTCGACAGTCATGTTTCCCCGCAGTACGGCAATTGGTACAGGGCAACCCAACGGTTCGGGCGTCGCAGCGAACTTTCCGCTGATGGCAATGAACACATGCAGCGGGACCTGAGATGGTAGAATGAAGAACGTCAATTCATATGGCACTATACAAACACAGGGAGGGAGGGTGTGAAGAAAGATTGGGCTGGGGAAACTGTGACAGGATTAGGAGAGAGTGGCCTACGCTTCCGTTTTACTACTCCGCCGTCGGCAGACACCCGGCTATTCTGCTCTGGCGATGACATAATGATGCGCAATGGACAGGCTACGTGCTCAGCTCTGCAGATCCAATAAGAAGGCACAAGAGAACAGCCATCAGCCTGCCAGTAACGGTCCCAATGGGTGTGATTTCGTCGACATGTTGGAAAAGGGCGGGAGGGGAGAGGGAGAGAAAACGACGAGTCCACGAGATCACAGATAAGAGTTCCATTTATCAGGAGCCCTAAACCGCTTTGAGCCTAGAAGGGGAGAGACTTGGAGGCTTGGCGCAGGAGTCCTGAACTGCGGGTTTTGGAGATTCGCTCTCGATTCTCGCAGATCATCATCATCAGACTGTGGCAGCTAACTAGCTTTGCTGTTGCATCCCCATGTTTTATTCGCACATGGCTCGTCCTCGCAGGGGAGCGTGTGCCGGAAGTCTATCATCTCCAACTAGTTAAAGCCCATGCAACACTTGGCTACAAGCCCTACTTGCACTCCGTAGGTCTCTAAATGGAGTGTCGAAAATCTTTAGACGCACTCGACCCAGGACTCTAGAGTTCTCGAGGCACCAGAAAAAAATAATAATAATAAAAAAAAATAAAGATTAAATTTTAGTCACAGTATCCGTATTGGCGCACATATAAGTTATAACTACGGAGGAGTTTTGGAATCCTGGTAAGCTCGATTAGTTAAGCCTTGGTTGTGGGGGGTCAGGATGCAGGCAGCGGGCCAATAATTGTCATGAAAAACGGCATTTCGCACCGTCCAACCAAGTGCCCCAAGTTCTCGACGTGGCATCCCCGAGGGTTCCCTCCTCTGTTTGCACTCCACACAGGAATTCGGCATGTCCTCCTGCAGCTATTTTGCTCATGGCTGGATTCTCAACTGGCTGGTTGTGTTTGTAATCATCTTGACTTCCTTTTAGCTCGCTTCTGAGGCGGGTCGTGGAACGAATCTAGAATAGAGACACGCAAGTCACTTGACTCTCTTAAACACGGGCAGTGGAGGTCTTGGTTTATTTTCTCTTAGACTGGTGGAAATAGAATCCAGTTCTTGGTTTCATACTGTAGTTTCATCTGATAACGCTTTGTTATTTTGTCAGACACAAAATTGCTTCTCCGCATTTGCTGCATGCGCTAAAGCTGCATGGGAAACCGGATGCATGTCGTATTCAATTTAGAGCATGGCATTAGTTCACCAACTAACTAAGGATCCAGTTATTTTGCAGGCCAGTGCACAATGGAACCAGCATTCGCCGACCGGGGATTGCCGTGCATAGCCATTCAGAACGCCCTCTGACAACCACCCCTGCATAGTGTATCCGGCTGATTCGGGACCGACTCCTCACTCATTTTTTAGACGCCAAACGAACGCCGAATCTCGTTGACAACACCACGATGCTTATGACAGTGGGCTTTTCTTGCGTGCCATGGGCAGTTTTGAACCAAGTGGCCATCGGTTAACTTATTAATTAACTAACTAGTTAACTAGTGAATCGGCCCGTCAATGGACCCTTAACCCGGGTGTCGGGGCATTTCTCCCAAACCCCGGAGTTTTAAACCTATTTTCTAAGGAACAACAGGCACATTGGAGCTTGCGAGAAGAGTGGGCATCTAGTTTATATTCATGCATTCCGGGCTCCATGGGTCCTTTATCTTATTTTTGATTACTTTTCCCATTTTTCTCTTTGCAACAAAGGGAGAAAGTCCACCAACCATAAGGCGGGGTATATAGGTAACAAACTAACTCTGTAGTCAGTAAAAAAGCTCTTCGGAGTAGTCAAACATTCCGACAACCGGAAGCCGTGGGTGAGATTGGCTGGCTTCCCCCGTGATTGACGGCTTGACTAAGCCTATCACCATCCGGCTTTCAGGGCAGGTTTAAGTCGGGGCCGCCCAGAACGAAGGAACAAAAGATCGGTTCTGATCCACTCAGTTAAGTTAACTAGTGAGCTCGTTAATGCTCCAAGAATTTGTTGCGCTTTTCTGGACCACCTGATCATAAGGCGGATCGTTGACAAAATATAATATAAATACCGGCATGAGATTTATATAGGCTCCCTGTCCCGTCAACCAACCTCCTGATAACACATCGTGTGAGCTTTTAATATTGTTTACCCGTTCTTTCTTGCTCCGCATACTCTCATCCCCACCATAGACACATTCGCATAGCTACCTACTCGGTCGGCCGTCGAAGTACACCATGTCTCCCCACGCCGCGCAAGATGCCGCCACCAAGGCTGTTGCCGATATAACTGGCGAAGTGCTGGAGCCATTGACTGTGGTCGGTGTACCAGCCCAGCGAGCGAAGACGATTATGCCTCCTGGCGTCGCTGCTTCTTGCCATAGTGACATGTTTAAGAGCCTGGTATTCCACCCGTTCTCGCGAACGTCCCAATTTCAAGAGCTTGTTATGCAATGAGACCAATACTAACGGGCGGTGGGCAATCTTGTAGGCTTGCTACACTAAACCTAAGGCTAAACGATGGGACAGTATGTGAATCGACTCGTTTTCTGGCGTGGAATGGACAACTAACCTCGTGAATCTGTTGGCTCACAGAGTATCTCTCTATTGAAAGCAAGTCGCGAAAGGTATGCACAACAAACCTAATTGACAAGTCGAGCCGTCTGCTGAACCAATTTGAAATGCAGGCTTCTTCCTTGAAACAAGCTGCTCAGTACTTGAAAAAGCCTGGTGTGTTTCCGGATGTTCATACCCCCTGTCGCGCTAGAAATCGTTCTGACCGGAACATTTGTTGAATACAGGATTGATATCCCTCGGAGGAGGTCTTCCGTCCCCTGAATATTTCCCCTTCGACGAAATCTCCATCAAGGTTCCAGTTGCGCCCAACTTTTCGGAGAAAGCTACGAAAGAATCGGGACAGGTTGTTACTGCAGGAAAATACGAAATCCAGAATGGAAAGAGTGAATACGGTTTGTTTAAAATATACATCACACAGGAGTAGTACGGCTAGCTGACATTTCCAAAGACTTGGAGATCGCTCTGAATTATGGCCAAGCAGTTGGAGCGGCACAGCTGTTGCGGTTCGTGACTGAGCATACCGAGGTTGGCAACCCCGCTTTTTCTCGTCGTATAGCGAGTTGTCTGATTGACATCATGACAGATAGTCCATAACCCCCCATACTCAGACTGGCATTGTTCCCTCACAGCTGGCAGCACAGCTTCTTGGGATATGGTGCTACGTCTGTTCTGCAATCGCGGAGATTATATTTTGACCGAAGAGTACTCATTCTCCAGCGCCATGGAAACCGCGTTACCGCAAGGGTTGCACCTTGCTCCCGTTAAAATGGACGAGCAGGGCCTTCTCGCTTCCTCTCTTGACGAGGTGCTGAGTAACTGGGATGTTTCAGCAAGAGGTGCTCGGAAACCGCACGTCCTTTATACCGTCCCGTCAGGACAGAACCCAACTGGAGCTACTCAAGATATTGAAAGGAGAAAAGAGGTGTATAAGATTGCGCGGAAACATGACATCATCATAGTCGAGGATGAGCCATACTACTTCCTCCAAATGCAACCGTATAAAGGAGCCAATGAGCCGCAGGATTCCCCGCCAGCTAACTACAATGAATTCCTGAAGGCTCTCATCCCATCCTTCCTAAGCATGGATGTGGACGGGCGTGTTGTGCGTCTTGAATCATTTTCAAAGGTTCTTTCACCGGGTTCCCGTATCGGTTGGGTTGTCGCGCCAGAGCAAATCGTGGAACGATTCATCCGCAACGCAGAGACTGCCACGCAAAATCCAAGCGGAATGTCTCAAATCATTCTTTTCAAACTGCTCGACGAGGCTTGGGGCCATGAGAAATATCTGCAGTGGCTAATTCACCTACGGATGGAATACACTAACAGAAGAAATGTCATGTTAGAGGCCTGCGAGAAATATCTACCAACTAGCGTTGCGAGCTGGTACCCTCCGGCCGCCGGCATGTTTGTAAGTCAATCTCAACTGTTAATTATATCCTTCAAACATACTCACTCTAACTTAATCAGCACTGGATCAAGGTTGATTGGAAGAAGCATCCCCTGACCCGCACAGGATGTTCTTACGATTCGATTGAAGAAGCAATTTTTAAGGCTTCGGTAGATGAAGGTGTTTTGGTCTCGCGTGGCAGCTGGTTTGTTGCAGATCAGTCTACAGAGCCGGCGGATATGTTCTTCAGAGCAACCTTTGCTGCTGCGCCCGCGGATAAGATCCAGCAAGCTATTAAACGATTTGGAGATACCCTGAGAGCGCAATTCGAACTTTAATGGTTGGGGACCTCCCCAGCTACTTCTACTCTCAATACGTATATTTGGTGGAAACCTCTATTACATGTTCTATAGGTATATGTCACGTTGTTTGCGAATGTTGACTGCTTTGGATCAACTAGACCTAGCTTGATAAGTTAATAGACATGTAACTATATATACACGCATTATCTAAGTCAGAGATCTCACTTTCGTCGAAGGATATATTGCACTAGGCCCTGATCAGCGCTTGAGGTTGGAGGAAGAGGTGTCGCGGATCAAGGAGCCTTCGACTCCTCATGTAGTTAATTCGTCCTGGTATTTGGCCCATGGTTCATTGTCAACTTCAACTAGTTACAGAGTAGAGTGCATAGTTATATACTTGGGAAGAATGATAATGAATCTTATTCGAAGTCGGAGGCATCGACAGTGGTTCCAAGTGGCAATGTCTGTCGTTAACTAGCTATGTACATACCTAACGTACTTCACCACCTAACGACCACTTCCACCTAGGTCTCTAGCGGGTTGAAAATTCCATAGCAATACTGTAACTAGTACCCCCTGATTGATACAGCTGATTGAAAATATAACTACGGAGTACTAAGGCAAATAACTACAGGCTTGATCATTCAAAGAAACCCAATTCAAATCCCAGCACATCATCCTAAGCTAGTGCAAAAAAGGAGGTCCGACCCCCTTTTTTCATTGTTGCCTGTTTTCATTGTTGAGCCAATTCCTCTTAAATCCAAGGAAGATACGGGGATATAAGTCGACTTGCTTTCCTCCCGAAAGTTTTAACTGAGATTGCAGATAAATATCACCTTAACAATGAGAAACTTGACATCACTCCCAGATGAACTTCTGCATCACATTTGCTCCTATGCCGATGAGAAAACCCGCCGGGAGTTGAGGCTTACCTGCCGGTCGCTCGCTGCCGTTGGTAGGCTGTTTGTTTTCCAGGAAGTCACCTTCCGCCCGAGACCTGCAAGCGTCCAGAAACTTCAAAGAATCTCAACGGACCACAACCTCTATCAGTGTGTGAGAAAGGTTTACCTTGACTTGAGGCGATGGAGCCCTTTCCACGCTGTGAGATGCAATGTCCCCAATCTAAACTAGGAGAACACTTTAAACACTAACACATCTCGAAGTGTGAGGTGTCTGACAGGGGCGAGCCGTGTGATGAAAAAGGCACCTATAACAATGATGAGGATAATCATGGTATACCTAAAGAACTTCTCAAGATTCTCAACCGTCTTTTGGAATCCCCCAGGCTCTACAGTGTTGTTATACGTTTCCATTGCCGAGTTGTCGGATATGATCCTTTTTGGGGTGCACAGCAGGACTGTGCATTCCGTTTGAATGTCATGAAACAAGTGACGTTCTTGCTTTTAACTGCGCCTCGAATACCAAAGGAATTGGCGATTGAGAACCTGCACAATGTCAACGACAAGGACCCCGACGCTGTGGCAACAATGGCAAAGGCCTTGGGAGGCCTACAGTCACTTCGGTTAAATGTTATGAATCAGCATGATGAAGGGAATGGCGAAAATGATCTTGAGGTATCGTCTATCGTCTAGCAGAATTTAAAGAAGGCATACTAAAATCGGTTCGAGCAATAGTTCAGAGAACCCCATTCCTTTTATCCGGAGCTTACTTCGCTCTGGCTAAAGCCTACTATGTCGAACCTTCAACATCTTACAATCTATTCCAGCCTCTACTTTGGCTATTATCCAAAATTTGATCTCCGGGAAATCCACTTCCCTCAACTCAAAACTCTTTCATTTGGGAATTATTGCTTCGTCCACGACTCTCAGCTGAACTGGATCCTGTCGCACGGCGCAACCCTCACCGAACTCTATCTTGATGACTGTCCTATTCTGTTTGAAGTAGCTATTAAGGACAAACGGAAGACATATCTAGATGCAGATGTGTACGAGCCTAGAGCCGAATTTGCAGGGAAACATTTCGCGTCTTATGAGCGTCGCTGGTGTGATTATTTTCATGCTTTCAAGAGTGGACTTCCGCTCCTCAAACATTTCCGTTATGGTTGTTCCCACAAATGGAGTGGCTCCCCGCCTTTTGAGCACGAGACGACGATCGCAATCGCTTTATACAATGACTCCTACATGGTGTTCTGCGACGGATATGGGCCGAGTCCGTACATGAGGCGATCAATTTACAGAGGTGTGCACCATGGAGATCAAAGATGCAAGTATGGAAAGCCCCTACATCCCACCGATGAAGATGAGCAAGCCCTGAGAGATTTGTATGTGAAGATTGGCCAAACTGCTAACCTGGATCACGATATGAGCTCGCGAAAGCTCAACTTTCAATTATGGTAGGATTTTCCCAGAAGCTAATTTTACGCTTTTAAAGCAGCTGTTCAGGCTGTGAGAATTTAACCTTCCATCTTGCTGCCTTTAGCCTTTTTTAACTGAAATCTAACCATTGACTCTTGAGTAATAATGATTTTTCTGTAAGGAACTGCTAGACCTAACTGCATACATAACTAGTTAAGCCAACAGAAGAAAGAAATTAGAAGCGAGTCTCTCTTAACATTACTCGGTTTCCCACTTTGTCGGTTTGATTCCATTTCATTTGTAGAATAATTCCAGATCGAGAAACATATCCTAACCCATAGTTACTGGAGGTAACTAACTAGGTTGAGCTGCCCGGAATGCATGTTTTTCCAGGCCGTGAGGTTTCGGGCTTCCAAGAAAGGAAACTCGGACGACAGCACAAAGTCCGCTGCGGGATACTTTTCTCTTTGATTCTTTTCCTCTGAACAACGGGTTATCTCTGCAGGCGCCTCCCTTTACTATCGTCTGGAGTGGAGCTTTAGAGACTGTCATATAGTTATTTGGACTCTGGCTTCCTTTTATTCTATATCCCCTTTTCATTATTTCAACTTCTATCTTTCGATCGACACACGGCGTTGGGGCTAAGCCGAGGGACAATTCGACCCCGTCGCATAGGTAAGGACGTACCTTCGTTTCCCGCTTCGTATCATATCACACATAGCTAGAGTGATATCATGCACTTTTATCAATGATATACCTGCAATGTAGTTCCTATCCCTCTGCCGATACATCGTTGCTTTCCCGCGCTGCTTTCCGATGTTTAGTATGCATGTGCTAGCCGGCTACCATTCCGTTATAGTGAGCTTTAGACCTGCTAACTTTACGCATACCTGCCTCTGTTTGTTTTGGTGATTGGGTCTATTTCCGTTTATTTTGGTCCTGATCCGAATAGCCTTGCTTAGCAAGGATACTGTTATCTCTTGCGAGACACTTTTCTCCCTTCATTTTTTTTCACCCTTATATATACACATGCTCTAGGTCTAGGCACCGGACTGCGTATTATGTATTGTGTCTGCTGACATTTGATACACAGGCAAACCTACAAGGAGCAATGAACAGTAACCACTGGGTCATAACTCATATCAATATTTGACTGGCTTGATGCTGGGACCTGGGACCTACTATTCATGCCCAAGGCCACAGCAGCTCCTCTGTTCCTTCGCAGTCAAAAGATCGGCCTAGACCATCTGCTTATGTGCTGAACATATCTTCACATGACTGGGATATCCCTTCCTTCATGATTTGCTGTTGTGGCAGCTGTCTTTGTTAACGTTCGCGCTAAGGATTACGCCATTCCCAATTTGTTTGGCATGTGGCTGGTGAGGGAGCTCTCCAACAGGGGAACTTGAAACAAAAATATCGCAGGTTCATAGAGTGGTTTCGAGCCCTCTTCAGAAGCCTTTGATCTTAGGCATAGCTGGCTCGTCTCCCTGTTTAAAAGGATCTTAATATATTGGGCTCCCCTAGTAATACTGGGTGATGTATAATTCTTGGTCTGGCAGGCTGCAGTTGTGTATTCATCCAGGTGGTGCTGAAGTCCTCATGAACAGGTCTATTAACATCAAATTGTTCCTTTCTCTATCATATTAAACACCTTTATCAAAACACCTCCATTTGGGTTTTGATGCGCCACGTAAGTGGATAGATCTCTTTGCTATGCCTACTTCCCACAATTCCTCGCTTATATTTCTTCTCTTTCTGTTTCTCTTCATCCAAAACATCACTCTCTTGTCAACAGGTCTAAAAGCTAGTCCAATTGGCAATCCTTTTTCTCTCCTTTGGAAAGTCCTTGAGATGTCATTATCATTGCTTCCATTTCCTTCTCAAGCTATAGCAGGCCTTTTCCAGACCAATCCTCCCTTTCTTCCCTTCAATCACTATGGGACCTCAACCCCGAATTTCTCGGCGTGATGCCAATTCTGGGTTTGGTTATCCATCATCATGTTCATAAACTGGCAGCTGACATTAAGTTTTAATCAGGCCTCAACTTGTGCCGCCGAGTGAAAGTTGTTAGTGCACCCTAGAGTTATGCGGGGAGGTTTTGTTTTTGCTCCCTTTAACGCCCTGATTTACTAGATTTCGATTCAGGTGTCCCTTCTCACCCTGATTACCCATCTGAAGAGTACAATCCTTTTTCTTCTGAGCTCGGCAACAAAGAGTGTTCGGTCTACCGCAAGGCCTCATGCCATCCTGACAGTCCAGTTGAGCCAGGTAAGCGAGTTGATAACGCGGATGATTCAATGCAAAATTGCATGATCTAAAACATGTTTTATTGTTGGCTGACATTGGAGATGAATCAGAAACCCCATTTTCAATAAATTATGACAGATCCTCTTTAAGGTATTATCTCAGACTACTGTATCATTATGCTGTGCTAATGGTGCTTGCCTCCCTTAGAAGATTTGTGAAAGTCAACAACCCACACGTTAACCTTCGTCAGAAATATCAAGTTGGTGAATTTGAAGATAGTCCCTCTAAAGTAAAGTTGCAAAGTACAACTGCAACACGGGAACCATCAACCGCTGCTGGATTAACGGCCCACGCTGGTACTCAAGAAGCTGCCTCCACTTTTAACAAAGGCCGGAACATTCTTAAAACACCGGGGTTTGTATCATCACAGCCCTTAGCAAGCACTGCAACTCGATTTGATGAGAGCGATAGCTTCATTCTTCAAGGAACAAGTCAGGCTAGTGGCCAATATACACCCTCATTATACTCTGAACCTGAGGATATCGAAGCTGATCCTTCCAGAAACTACTCCAACGAGCTAAACAATCCCTGTCAAAATATTAATGAGCACCAATACACCTCTAGCCCTCAGGAACTGCCTTCAGACCCACTCCCGCATTTCTCACAAAGCCCCTTTTCATCTATCACCAACCAGGAGCCGTCGAACCTCCAAGTTGGAAAACTTCGTTCCCGCAAAACCGGTCCACCTAATCAACAGCGTTCAGCATTTCCCCATCCACACCAATTCGATACCTTCGGTAGTCGCGCACGATTTGACCCGCTCAACTTTTTCCCTTCACACGGGAACCTTGAACCTCCTGGTCGAATTTCTGTAGCACGTCGGGTCACTGAGCCTCCTGGCAAACTTTCGAGTGAGGTTCCACGAATTGTTATCGAGCCTTCGACTTCCCACAGGCGAGGAGCTACTCAGCCCTGTGCCACTGCAGATAATCCGGCTGTATCTGATAAACGCGATAGTATCCCTACTTTTGCGGCGGTATTTGACGCTTTAACCCCTAGTTGTCCTGAAAACGATCTCACTCCCGTTGGATATTCAAAACCCCGGAGGAAGAGCATCCATCGACTTGCAGATTCATTTAGGAAGCTCTTCCAGCCTCGAAATATTACGAACACCCACGAGACTCCTTCGAAACTTTCGAAAAAGAAAGTTGCTTCAGGCAGACGCAATTCCAGCCTTTCGAACAGATTTTTTCGGCGGAGCTCTCAACAACAGCAGCAGCTGGGATATAACCTTGCATTGAATGCAAAACACCCTCCTCTGCCAAAAATGGATCGCTCGAGGTTTCTCGATCCGTCTTCAGCCATGATGGCATTAACAAAGCAGAAATCTGAAGCTATGCGACTAGCCCGAGAGCAAGCTGCTGCCGTGACCGAGATGTGCCGACGAGCAAAAAGCGAAATACCTCCATATACGTTTGAAGAATTGATTGGAAAAGGCTCGTACGGTAGGGTTTATAAAGGGTATAGCTCCCTCCTGTCACTATCCTAAAACCCTTAGTTTTTCCTATACTGATCAAGAGTCCAGACGCCAGCTGTCATCAGAAAAAATAGTCGCAATCAAGGTTATGGATATCGACAATCTTGACTATAAAGCCGTTAGAGATTTCAAAGATGAGTCTATCAAGGATTTCATTCATGAAACCAAAGTTTTGCAGCAGGTCAGAGATGCAGGAGCAAAAAATATCAACATGTTCATTGAGGCAGTCTCGATCCACTCACAGTTATGGCTTATTTTCGAGTATTGTCCAGGGGGTAGTGTGAAGACTCTGGTAAGGCATCTATCTTTTTCATACTTAACTTGTCACCTGAGAGAGGTGTACTTTTCGATAGTCTCAGGTTCAAGCTGGATTATTGCCCTTATTGCCTCCTATGTTCCATGATGCCCTTGAGTCATACCGTCCATACCATTTTCCCTTGAACTGACAATAGTGATCATTTAGATGAGAGCGACTGGAGACAAACTGGATGAGAAGTTCATTATACCTATTGCAAGAGAGCTAGCTGAGGGTTTGAAGGCCATTCATGATGCTGGAATCATTCACCGTGACGTGAAAGGTGAGTTTGCTTCCATTTTTAGGACAATTACAGAAAAGCAAGATGAAAAGATGCAATGATATCACTGAACATATTCTATATCAGAGTATGAAAGCTAGACTGCATTGCGCTTGTGATATGAGGATGTGGCAGGCCATGACTAGGCAAGCATACCTCTATAACATATGTACATGCAGTTCTTCAGTGATGGAGCAATACTCTAGCTGATCAATTGGAAAATTTATCCCTGGATGAAACCAAGCTAACAAAGTTTGCCCCAATAGCTGCGAATATTCTTATCCACGAAGAAGGGAGACTAGAAATATGTGATTTCGGAGTCGCTGGAGTTCTTCAGACTCAAATTGACAAAAGGTCGACCTGGATAGGCACCCCCCACTGGATGCCACCAGAGATGTTTCCCAATAAACCTGTCGAACCCTATCAATATGGAAGTGAAGTGAGTACATATCATGTCCGAGCTCATCAATGTTTTGTGAAGGAAGCTAAGGATCTTTAAGGTTGATGTCTGGGCATATGGATGTACTCTATTTGAATGCGCTACGGGGAATCCACCTAATGCAACTTTACGTGAGCGTATGCAAATTGGTCGCCAGCTCAATCGCTTCACTCCAAAACTTGAGGGCGAAGGCTTCTCCGAGGGACTGCGATCGCTAGTGTCTTACTCGCTTACCTCAGATCCCAGGACTCGTCCGACAATGAAGGACATCCTAGAACATGAATACATTGCAGATTCAAGCATGGCCTACCCGACAGATATTCTCAGTGAGCTAGTTCGGATATATTATCAGTGGTCACAGCGGGGTGGGCAGCGAATCTCCCTGTTTAATCCTGGTGGTGCATTGGCCGCTGAAATGCCAGATCCCCTTGGCACGCTGGCAAACAAGGATTGGAACTTTAGTACCACTGCCGGTTTTGAGAAGCGTCACTCCATACTCGACCTAGACGAACTTTCCGCCTCGTTAGCTACTTTAGATGAGGACATTACCCCTATAGAGCTTCCGCATGCACCAGATGAAGAATCTGAAATGACACCCGAGGAGAAAGCTAATTTCGATGAACGAGTCAAACGGGGAGCCGCAGCAATGGAAGGGCTATTCAATGAATCAAAGCCAAACTACAAATATGAAACCAAGAATGACTTTGTCCCAGTGCAACAAATGCAACGACGCTCATCCGATTTGCCTCTTCGAACTGATACTGACAGATCATCGGTCACGTCGACTTTTATTGATATCAATCTTGGAGATTATGAATCTTCTCATTATGCAGCTGGTTCCGCCTCAAACAATCCTCCATTTCAACTAGCTGACCCCGATACTATCAGAGCAAATCGTTCCAGCGCCCGCCTCTTTCGCAATTTTTCAAGCTCCAGCAGTGCTTCTCAAGAGTTCCAACCTCGCGGTCCGCGTCCACCTACCATGGAATGGACTTTTGAGTCAGCGACTCGTATGAATGATGAACCCGAGGCTCTCCAGGGAGGCGTGAATGAGGAATGCTCTTCTGACGAAGAAACATTCAAATCCGATAAACGGGAAACCATGACATGGACCTTTCCAGCTATGACTCCAGATGACGGCCCTCCTGAAGATGATCTTGTGGTTGACGACGGGTACAATGAGAATGAAGCCGAAGAACACGATGCCACCGACCCTATTTATTCCTGGAAAATAGATTCAGAAGGCACAGTTAGGGGTGCAAGCCGACCATTCCCCACCCTTCAGCCACCACCTTTGAGAAGGAGGCGTTCTGACTGGAGTGAGCTTCCGGCTGAATCACGTCCCGCAACCGCCGTATCAGCGCAATCTGATACAGAGCGGGACCCATTCAGATTTGATGGAACATCGAGCCCATCGAACCCTGGCACACCTCGTGAGGAGCGCCAGGCTTCCACGGACCGGTTCCCAGCCATGCCGCCTTCCAGCTTCTACGACGATTACGAAACATCGACACTTGTTGGCTCGTTTAACGACTATCCAAGCACCACCTGGAGCCATGACGTGACCTTGAGAAACGGCTTATCCACGGAGCCAAGGCGTGAATCGGTGGTTTCATCACTCTGCTCTACGGATATCAGACAAAGTGAGGCTGTCCCCGAGGCAGAAAAATCGTCGTCTCTCTATTTTCCCGAGCCCATGCCTCCTAGCTCCGAATCCCTTGCTGAAGGGGCAAGTGAGGATATGGTCTCTGCAGAACTAGACCGCTTGCTTGGGGACCTCATCCAAGGCTTGTCTTCTACGAGAGATTCTTTTGCTACCGCCGATCGCTCAAGAGCAGCGAGAGGGGGTTGAGCAATTGTAGGTGTGAGAGTAAAATAGCGCTTTTTGTTTGTCTATTCCTAATATTACTTCGTTTTCTTCTTTTTTTTCAAAAGCCTAGGTTTTGGGAGGAGCTTTAGGCCTTTTCGCATGGAAAGTTTTCATTCATGAACAATTATTGATGGATATTTCAAGTTTGAGTGAGTTCAGGCGCTTTGGCAGAGACGTGAATGTCCCAGGCACGCAGTTCGTTTTGCAGTCACGAGTTAGGAAGAGAAATCAGTCAGAGTGCATTTGTTTCGTCATTGGTTTTCTGTTTGGTCTTTAGTCAGCCTTCTCTCCAACCTCAAGCCTTGAGTTAACTACTTCTCTCCCTTTGATGAAGTGCAAGGCAGCTTACTGAAAACAGTATTCCGACCGCACAGGAAGAATTTTCAAGGTTTAGATTATTTGAAATGCAGGATGGCAAACCTAATGGCGCCAGATCAGAGAAACCCAGTGCTCCGAGCCTCTGCAGTTCATTTGGCGTCTTCCTTGAGTCTTGAGATATCCGCCCTACTCAAGATATAACCAATCAAGATTTAGGAGTCGTTCAAAGAAAAAGCCGGCCCGCGGCGGAATAATGGTGTTTTGTTATGAGGCAGTGCTATTTCATGGCAACCTATTCCCGTCAGGCAGCTTGCACTGATTAGCAATCTCTGAGAGTATTTTGTTGTGATGCAAGATACAGGCTAACTTACCTATATCTTCTGCACTAACTTAATTTCTATCAAATGCCTGATGATATAGCCTCTCGGTAGGCTCAGGGAAACACAAGGGAAAACGGCTAGTTCCACAGTCCACTCGAGTCTTGAACCTAGCACCTGCTCAATGGTTTCTTATTACACACTCATTTGATGACATCGAAACGTTTACTTTTTCTTGTCAGCATATTTCCAAACCTGTAAGCATATTTTCAAAATCTAACGAGCTTGACTTCATGAAGACATGCCATTATCCCCTTACAGGTCAACCAGTACTGCTTTGCTTCTCTCAAAGCCGTCAGAGCAATGGAAGCTCGCGTTACAGGAACTCAAGATACTTCTTTTGAAATGTCGCTATAAGCAATGCGCTGCCCTTTCTCAAAGCCTGATGAAGGATCTAAATGTGAATGTACGTGCAAGATCAAAATTTCCTTCCATGTTGTGACCATGTTTGGGAGATTATGCTAACTCGCACGCTTGATGGCAGCTTAACTCTGTTCATAGGGCATATCTTCATTACTATAGCGCAGCTTCATATGAAACCCTAGGCCGAGCAGCCCACAACTACTCGAGCAACAAGCTGCCACTCTTGAATCTAGCAAGGGGCGGTTATGTTGCGTGCAAACGCTCTCTCGCAGATGTGTTGAAAGAATTGGAAAAGGCAGACTTCCCTTTTGGGGATAATAACAGCGCGAGCTCTGCTGAGGATGGGAGCTGTGACCAGGTTTCCTGCGAGGAAAATAATGAAGACATGGACAACCTTGACTTGGATTCAAGTCATCTAAGTGACGCGGCAACAAGGCATGTCTATGCTGTTTTCAGCCTGACAGAGCCATGGAGAACTTACGCGCAAAACAAAAGTCAAACTACCGCAAAAGACATTGGCGCCTTCACGGGTTTAAATGAAAAAGATATGTTTGACTCGGATTTGGAATCACCGAAAAGTGACGATATTGGAGCAATTGATGCGTACGCTGAATCTGGTTCCGATCTGGCGCCTTCTCCTCTACATATTCAAAAGACTCGAAAGAAAAAGCCAGATCTCAGAGACATATCAATCCCTGACAGATCTCTAGTCCCTCTACCACTCTTCTCACCTCCCCCACTATCCCCGCGCAAGATATCTGAACCTCCAACTCCTTTGCTCACCCCAAAGTCAGGTCAAACAGTCCCAAACTCTCCAGCTACTAGGTTCAAAAGCCGAATCCCAGTCCCGACAGACCCCATCAACCTCACGCCTACAAAACCTTCGCGTCGCCAGGTCCACGCTCGCCAGGAATCAAAACACCAACCATCCGCTCGCGTCCTCGACATCTTGGCCTCACTTCCCATCCAACTTGATGCCAATATCTCCATCCTCAACACACTCATTTCTGAAGTGACCGAACTCCAACGTGTCCACAAGGCCACCAAGGGCAATCGACTCGCATCATTCTGGAGCTTCACGCCCATCGTACTCGGGCATTCCAGTGACAGCGGGCCAACAGCTAACCCACTCGGTCGCAAAAGCAGTGGCAACCGCACCATTTCGAACGGAAGTGAAACGAAGCAGGAAAGAATTGCTCGTTTGCGGTCCGAAGGGTGGGACACGGTTGGGATCAAGGATCCTGGGAGACGTTGGAAGGGATCAGAGTATTATGAGAGTATTTGCGATGAAGCATTGGCGGAACTGTACAGTTGTTAACTAGGCGACCATTGCACAAATTTGAGCGAACTTCGTGTATGATTAGATGAAATTTACACCAAAACAGAATGTGGAGTGGAAGAAGGTCAAAGTCAAGACCAAGTTCCTAACAGATTACTTTTTTCTTGCACGTGGGGGTATTCACAATAACTATGGGTTATTATCCTATTTACCAGACAGTTCCTACCCACAAGCAAGCATAGAAAAAGACAGAAGGAAATAGATTGGTGTTGTGTCAAAAAAACTATGTTTATTGAGGAAAGCCCACATCATTGCTAGCAAGCTCAATTTGAGCCAAATGAAAAAGAGGGAGATCAGTTTTATTGAACTTCCGCGATATTATCCCAACGACGTTCGAGACAGCAAGGGTATCAAATCATATTGCTTTAGGTAGCAGAGCGCGCTATTTTTGTTTCTCCTTCTCTGCCCTCTCCAATGCTTCTCTCTCTACTTTCTCAGTTTGCACTTCCTGCCTCATTTCACGGACTTTGGCGAGAACAACTTCACGGAAAATAGCACTCTTCGCCGCTTTGCTAAGGCTTCTCTTCTTATTTGTAGGCGAAGTTACTTTTGGTGAATTTGGATCTGCATCAGGAGTGGCAGCTGCATCGCCCGGAATCACGCTAGGAATATCCTCGTCACCTTCATCCTGCATCTTGAGCGCTTCAATACGGTTCGCCAACTTGACAATCTCAATGCCGCGCTTTAGACGAGCCTTAGTCATATATGCCTTGAGCTCTGGCAACAAGTTATGATCTGTAGCAGTCTCTCCCTTGAGCCACCGGTGTTGAAGTGCTTCCCGACTTGTTGCTCGCTTGGTTGGGTCGGGCTGTAGAAGCGTGATGATGAAGTCTTTGGCGTCTTTGGAAACATCCTTCCAATATCGTTCATGGAATACGATATTTCCGCTCCGGCATTCGTCAATCAAATCTTGGAGATTTTCAGAGCGGAATGGGGAATACCCGCAGAGTAAGGTGTAGGTAATGACGCCGAGAGACCACATGTCGACGGCCTTGCCATGCCCATGTTTTAACATCACTTCTGGGGCGGCATAGCCGAATGATCCCGCCATCTGCGTGAGAACCTCAGATGGACTGTGCAGCATTTTTGCGATTCCGAAGTCAGCTAATACAAGATGTGAATCTTGAGCACGAGTAAGGTAGAGGAGATTTTCAGGCTTTAAATCTAAGATAGGTGTTAGAATATTGAATTCGGCAGGCACCCAAGCGATTTACCTCGATGGACGATGTTTCGCTCGTGTAGATAATTAACGGCATCCAGCACCTGCCGAATTGTTTGGGATGCATCCTTCTCGGTGAATTTTCCATAGTCGCAGATTCTATCAAATAATTCTCCGCCTGTGGCCAGTTGGGTCACAATATAGTATTTATCCTATATTTTATTAGCACAAGGATACGTAGCTCGCAAAGTCACATATATTATTTTTCTAACATACTCTCGATTCAAACCAATCGCGAAAGCGTACGATGTGGGGGTGATGGAGTCGTTGAAGCATGTCAAGCTCATCGTAGACCATCTGTTCATTGCCCTTGACATTCTTTTTGAGAATGATCTTGACGGCTACCTTTCCATCGGGGCCGTCAGCTTCACGAACGATGCCATATGTCCCAGCGCCCAGTGTTCTCCCAAATTTGTACTGCGCCCTGATGTCCGTAAGCGATGAAATCTCCATGACTGCTGGATAACAGATACTCTGTACTTTTTTTCGTAGCTTTCAGGTTGCCCTTGTAGCTTATTGAGCATGGTTGCGACTGGAAAGGGTCGAATTTATATATTAGCCTTGTGGACTTGAAACGTTCTTTGCAGCTGAAGTGAAGTAGGGCGACCATGTTCCTTGCGCATGCGGCACGGTCCCATGTTCAGGTGATCAATGGGAAAGGACACGAGCAGCTGAGCCGCCCTAGGCGGGTAGGCACGCATGTGAATTCAGGGCAGAAGAGTAGATTCTACACAACGGACATCTTCAACTTACAACTCATGTTTAATACGGTTTCAAGATCAATCTTCTCAGAGATCAGGCGAGAAGAGAGACTGCTAAAAACTTCTGAAGCGTTGCAAGGGTGGCTTGGGATCGCTGAGGCGGGGTAGAAATGTAGGGTAGAAAGGCGGAGGGTGATTCTTTCACAGGAGACGGGGCAGCCTGCATTCGAGGGGGGCGGGATGGTTCCAGTGTCTTCTTAGACTTAACTATGCCTTGAGAACCTGATGGTGGTTAGTAACAATATGAAGCTTGCAACTACCCGACTGAATAGCTACACGCCGGGAACCCCACAGCGCATTCACCAATAATACTGCTAAAAGGGGGCTAGCAAGGAAAAAGGCACATACCATTGAAGATCAGAGTGGGGAAGGTTGTGAGGGTCAAGAAGTCAGTGAAAAAAGAGAGGGAGAGGGAGGGAGGGAGAGCAAGAGAGGTGATAATAAGGCTGAGAGAAAGAATGGAAGTGTGTTTTGGGCTGTGGGGTTCTTGTTGCGGTTGTCCAGTGACATGTGGTTCCACACAGTTTTGGTGGGGTGCGAAAGTATCCCTGGCTCAGCCTCAGCCTCCCTGGAGCTGTGGCCGGGCTAGGGGCCACTAGTCACAGCCACATAACTAGTTACACAGGATACAGATCACCTGATGGTGAGATGAGCTCACCTCACCATGTAATATAATCAACACATACCATCAACACAACTTACAGAGCTAAGTCAGTTTAGTACTAGTTTGATTTTCAGAGAAATAGATGTTAGATCAGTTTAGAACTAGTGTGATATCAGTAGAGAGATTTATCTACTATCTTTTTTCAATTTTTTTTTTTTTCATTTTTTTTTCTGTAAGATTTTCAATTTTTCTGATTTCAATTTCTAGATAAGTTAAGAGATCTGATCATATTGAATTTGATATTATTATTAATTAATAATTGATTATTAAGCAGCTTCATTCATCTATTCACAATTCTATTATGTAAATAATGAATTTATCAATTTTTAACTAAATTCAATTCATTCATCAATTCATTCATCAATTAGTAATGACAAAATACAGTATTCAGATCAATGTAAGTAAAAGATTAAAAAATAAAAGTTTTGATCAGTTAAGTACTGATATTTGAATATTTTGATAAAATTTTTTACAAGAAATATTTTGTTCTAGACAAGAAAGCACTTTCTCTGTCATCAATTAAATTAAATGTATGTTTTTAATTTATATTATTATAACTGAGAATTACTTTACTAATAAAATATATTAGAAGAATAATAATGTTATCATAATTTATGAAAAAATATTTTATTGTGTTTCAGAATGCAGTAACACAATATGTTATTTTAAGATTTTGAAATCTGAAATTACAATTAAATGATCAGTTATTAACTGCTTTCAATATAAGTTTTTTAATATTAATAATTTTTGAAAACATATTGAAGTTCATGAGCATTACATTTTAAACATATTTTCAAAAAATAAAAATATTTTACAAAATGTTTTTAATTTAATTATTAATAAGAAATTTACATTTTTTAGTAATTATTTCTGATTTTTTGTGAGCAGTTGAAGCTAGATTTGATTCACTAAGCTATCTACTTTAAGTACAAAAAGAAATAAATAAGAAAAAAAGAGAAAGAAAAAAGACTTTTATTGAAATCAATCTGAAGTTCTTGTAGTCAAACTCAGAAAGTGAGTTTAGAGCTTGAATTAAAAGTTTGACTGAACATGTGTTGATTCAGAAGTTGACTTAATGATTTATTAAAAGTTTACTTATCAGACATTAATCTGCTACAATATCTCTCTTCTTATTGTTGTTGACATTTAATAGCTGATTTTCATTTCTGGTGTTTGAAACTTTTTCATCTATTGAGTGCTTTAATATTCTTGAAAACAGTAATGAATTTTCATGTCACTCAACTTCATTCTGTTTATTAAATGTGGTATTTTTGCTTGACTTTAGTGTTTTTTTCATTTATGATTTTATCAATTTCATATTTCTTTTATGAATTGTTGTCATATTCATTATTAACTAAAGAAATAAATGATTGTGGTTTGTGAAT